>OY856412.1:621952714-622552714 GCA_963693085.1 Alisma plantago-aquatica
ATGATCTATCCATTCTATGATCAAAGAAAAAATAAGTATATATTACAACAAGATTAGGGTCTAGGGTAAACATATTAGAGTTTATGGTTAAAAATTTAGGGTTTATACATGTGATGCCATTCTTATATATAATAAAGGTGTACCACTTATCCCATTCTTGAGCACCTAATCTCACTAGTAAGTGTATAATGTGTATTGGGTTTTCAAGAAAATTTTGGCAGCATTTCCCCGCTGTTCTCCAAGTACATATGTACTTAGAGAACAAACGGGGAAATGCTGTTGAAATTTTCTTGAAAACCCAATACACATTATACACTTACATCCTAAGTGAGATTAGGTTTTCAAGAACAGTCCCAAACTGGGGACTATCCAAGATTTACTCCTAATGAGTAAATCTTGGACGGGTTTCTAGGCCAACAAATACAACACCAGTTCCTTGTTCACAACCCCATTCAACACACAATTTCTTATAAAAACACTTGTGGACAGCCATAACAACATATCAATGCTTCCTAAATTAATCAACATTAATAGCTTATGAATGTTTAGATGCATTTATACTATCAATTCCTAGGGTTTACTGAATTAGGTCAAGCATGAGGATTAGAAGCACAAATATATGCAAGCATAAGATTTATTCATATCCTAGGTTGATTTACAATAGCAACATCTAAATAAGTAAACTCAAAACATTAGATAAATAAATATAATCAGTAGATAAACAAATACAAAGCAATTGATAAAAAAGTACATCTCAGTTGATAACCAAATATAAATCAAGAGATGATTAAATAATTTTAAAAATTAGATGAATAAATATAAAACCCTAAATTTAAATAATGTGATGAATAAAAAATTATTAGATGAACGAATGAGTAGATAAGTAAATACAAATCAGTATTTAAGTAAATACAAATCAGAGTGTCTTGCTCTGGAGCTGGGAGAGAGGGCGAGACAGATGGATAAGTAAATACAAATCAGTATTTAAGTAAATACAAATCAGAGCGTCTTGCTCTGGAGCTGGGAGAGAGGGCGAGACAGAGGGTTTTTGGGGATGTTTACCTCTGTTTGAGCCCAGTCAGGCATCTTGCTCTGGAGCAGGGAGAGAGGGCGTGACAGATGGGTGCACATAGAAGCCGAACGGGCGGGCTGAGCGGGTAGGCGAGCATGGAAGAGTAGTGAGCAGGCAGCGAGTGAGCGAGCAAGGAGGAGGGAGAAGGGCGGCAGTGAGCAGGAAGTAGGCGGTGAGCTCTAGAGCAGGAAGCCAATGAGTGGCGATCTCTGGAGCAGGTAGAAGGCCAGCAAGCTCTGGAGCAGGCGGTGAGCTCTGGAGTAGCTAGGCAGAAGGCCGGCGAGCTCCTGAACTGTAATGGAAGTGATCATTGAAAAAAATACTAGACAATCATATTTTGTTTCATATACAATGTTCAATTTAAATAAACACTCCCTTAGAGAATCTAATATTAGGCACAAAGTCATGTCTTAAATACTCTAGAAAAATATATATTTATTTAAGATCACAACTCCCATACAGGTAGACATCAAATCCACTCTTAACAATGTATTAAAGGACTAATCAAGTAAAAATGACACCAATACTAGAGTCAGGTCAGATAAGAATCGTACAAAAATCAACATTGGATACAATAAATGAAGATGGAGACCAGACTGTACGATACTCTTAGTTGCAATAGCACACACATTGAAACCAATGGATCAACTACAGTAGAAACAGAGATGGAGACCAGACTATAAGGTACTCCTACAGGTCACACACATAGCACACACGTAGAAATGGAGATGGTTCCATTACCTTTGATTGGCTGGAGCAGTGGCAGAAGAAGTGGTGGCGGTGGAAGGCAGCAGGAAGGCAGCGCCAGAGTTGGAGCAGTTAGAGAGCAGGCTGCCAGAGTTGGCCGGAGCAGTAAGAGCGCAGGCCGTCGGAGGCACCAGAGCAGCAAGAGAGCAGGCCGTCAGAGGCACCGTAGCAGCAAGAGAGCCAGCCACCGGAGAGCAGGAGACCAGGCCACTGGAGTAGCGAGCGACGGTGGCAGAGGAGCAAAGACTAGCAAGCGGCGAGCAGCAAGTGGCCGGCGGCGAGCAAGGAGAACAACGGCGGTGGGCGGCGGCGCGGAGGGAGTCTGCTTGCTCCCAAGAATTGCCAGACCCTAAGCCGATTGCAAACACAGAGAGAAAGGGGAAGAGTCTGGCTCACTCGCGCGCTATTAAGTTAACATTCGGTGTCGGTTATTCAACAAAACTGACACATAAAACTAAAGGTGTCGGTTAACCAATAAAACTGACACCTGTTCTCAATGATAATCGCCAGTTATAACATGAAAAAAACCGACGTCTATCTACATATGCCGATTAAAATTTTTATTCTCGATTAATGACCATAGTCGTCGGGTTTTTTAAAAATCCGACGCTCAATGGGTGTGAAAAAGTTTCCGCGAACAGCGCGGTAAACCCCATAAGTGTCGGTCATTGTTGTAAAACCGACGATCAAAATGTGCCCAATTTCTATTTCTTGAATAACCTTTAGTCATCAGTGAATGACCGACGCCATATGTTAAATTTTGGAGGTAATTTTTTCGCTGAAAATTTCAGTTTTGACAGTTAATTTTTGGCGTCAGTTTGTTATTAAGGAACCGACACCGAATAAAAGTGATACCCGTGTCTGGTCACCCTTCACATATTGATGTCGGTTTATTTTATAAACCGATGCTTTATTATTTAGGTGTCGGTGTATGTATGCAACTAACGCCTTTAAAAGTGACGTTATAAGCCATTTCTGTAGTAGTGAGATTACAAATTTCAGACCATTCTTACTTAGTGATCAATTCAAAATTCAAAAGAATGATGCTCATAAAATCTAAATTATAGTTAACGTTTATGGATCATTGTTTTGTTGTACAAAAAAGTACTGAAAAATCCATTTTTAGCATGATCACTAGCCTCTAGAACAATATTTAAGAACATGCAAGCACATAGTAGGCAAGAAATGCTTTAAAGCTATTAACTTGCATGGTTAGAGAAAGAAACTAAAGATAGAAGAAGAGGAACTTCCCAAAATCCGTAAAAAAGTTCCAACTTGACTCACCAAAATGCCCAAAAACGTCCTCTTCCTCCACGAGTAGGGTGAAACTAGAGCAAAGAAGAAGAAAACAAGAGTGCTCAACGTGCATACACAAGGTTCTAGTAAGAAAACATCAAAGAACTCATGAGATGGCAAAGGATTCAGCTGTAGGAGGGAGGGGGAGTGAAGATCAACAACAAAATGAGAAAAAAAAGAAACTTACTTGAAGGAAGTAAGAAATCCGATCAACAACTTGAGATTAGTCCTAGGAACATTGATCCAAGAACATGCATCCACAAAAACCATGAGTTCTCTGTCTTCAATGAAATTTCTCCGATCACCACTCCTAAAAAATTCTCATCGGGCTACTCTGAGGCTCCGCCAATGAAAGTGAGAGAGATGAGGAAGAGAGGGTCTATTTATAGGCTATCATAGAAAACTTATGGGGCAGAATGCTCATCGACCTTGATCTAGTTGGGTGATGAGACCTTTTCAGCAAGAATAATTGTCAACCACTGAAACCTCTTCGTCACTTAAAACTCATCAACCACCAAACATTAGGGATCAAAGTTCGTCGGTCACTGGAAATCCTGTTGATCCAAACTCCCTCAGTCAGTGCATCATGGATTCCTTTGGTCAGAACCCTAAGGTCCATCGACTCAAGATTTTGGTTGGGTAACCGAAATCCCGTCGGGCACCAAAGAACTATTGATCACTGAGAAACACATCAGACATAGGGAAAAAACTAAAACTATCGACCAACGAAGGCATGCACTACCACCTTACCAAAACTTTGTAATTTTGCTAAAGAAAGGTTCAAAAACATCCAAAGGAGTAGTAAGGTTATAAAATCTTATGTACATCATGAAGCAACTCAAGCGAGTGTCACATCCTTGCTCATACTACCAGCTGAAAAACATAATTTTTATACAAGTCCACATGTTTCATAAATCGGTAACTTGAACCAATAAGATCTAATTTTTATTACATTTTAAACATAGTTTGGTCATTTGGTGTGACATGAGAAAATATTTAACTTTTTAAGATTTAAGCATCTAATTATTCCAATTATGTCAAATAAATTATGTTTAAAGATTAAGAAGGGTTAGTGTCCTTAGAGACATTTAGATAATAACATCACATATAAATTTGCCTACCTAATGCTCTAATTTTAGAACCCTTCATGCATTGGTGTCGTGTATAGGCGATCAAAGATATGTAACCATATAATTAGTGAAAAATATGACATTGGAGAGGAAATGGTTCCAAGCCTTTGGAAATAATTATGACCAATGCTCCTATTTGCATGTAGACTCCAGTTGAACCTTCGTGAAGGATAATATTTTGATTGATTGAATGCTCTTCAATCAAGTAATATAAATTTTATATTTTGTTTAAATATATTCACATCCCTTTTGAATACCATGTATATGTAAGGAATATTGGGTAGCCCAACTTGTTAAAATTTGATCCTACTCTTGACGACGTCCAATTAGATATTTGATAGATTGACACAATAATTGGTATTGTCGAATGTTAGGGTTGAGATCTAGTTCTTTAATGGAAATACGCTTCCATGACTCTATGTAGAGACAAGGGACTATGGACCTCTAATCGACTATCAATTCATCTTAATGTGGTTATTCTCATTTTGGATGATGGGAACAGACAGTCACCTAAGAATAGACAAATTATACCACATGCCTAAATGCTCAAAGATATCTTCTTGAATTTTGATATATCTTTGTGAATGAGATTGAGACTCATTTATCATCAATGCTGAACTACTTCCCTACACATTATATCTCTTGGCATTCTCTTTGAATAAATCATAAAGTGCATATTTCTTTAACTTCAACTAAATTTACTATCAATCTTTCAATTGGCATGTGCCTTTATTTTTGTGTTCTTGCGCAATATATTCCCTAAAGGAATGCATGATCACACCTTATATGGTTATCAAGGAAACAATATGGTAAAGACCTAGCAAGAGACTATAGGAGATTCCTCTATTTGAGATGATGATTATATAAGCAAAAAAGTTACATATTAGTATTTTATATATATGTTCTTTTCTCAAAACCTTCACGTACTCTAAAAAATGTTATGAATGCAAATATTGTTTAATTTGTTATGAAATTAAATTTATGTGAAAAATCAGTTCTTAGAAAGTTCAAGTCTGTATGTGATGGTATCAAAGTTGTAAATAGTCGACACTCATGTACATATTTTAAAAGTGTATCTAGAACACATAAATTGTATAGTTTGAACTTCCTTAGGTATAACCTAGATAATTAGCATAATTTTAGGAAATATGTTTAGAACAATCTTAAAATGTCCTACTAACCTAGAGAAATCATACTCACACCATAGTCAATCATTATTGTCTATATCCAGAATAGAACACTTGACTCCTTATTATGAACTCTTATTCATGAACCCCTTTGAGGTGGAATTGCAATGAAAAATCCTAGATATAATAGATAGTAGGAATGAGTATGAGACACCAACCTGCATGGTAGGTAAAC
This sequence comes from Alisma plantago-aquatica, assembly GCA_963693085.1. Classification (NCBI taxonomy): domain Eukaryota; kingdom Viridiplantae; phylum Streptophyta; class Magnoliopsida; order Alismatales; family Alismataceae; genus Alisma; species Alisma plantago-aquatica. Next base: position 621,958,322 of record OY856412.1, read on the forward strand.
AAAATGGGTAGATCACCCTAACCGATTCCTAGTTATATAAAAGGTAGATAATTATAATAATATGATAATTAAATTTTGCATCTTGGTTTCTTCATTTATATGTTTTCAACATTACAATTTTTAGAAAATTCAAGTTTAAATTATGTAAAAAAGAACTGAACTTGATGACAATGATTTGAATTTTTAGTTAGCTTAGATAGTATAATATGATCTCATGTCATACTATTGCCTCATACTACCAAGTCTCAAACTATCTAGAAGTTGGTTCATCAATCAATATTCATGGTTTGATCAGTATGAAATTATCATTTAAAGAAAAAAATAGATTATATTATACAAGAATACTAACCACTCTCGAGAGAATGATTTTGGGGATGAATCTCATTTCAAAGAGGGAAGGGAAGTAGTGACACATTATGTTTCCTTTATTTTGAATGTCTCAGTATGCTTACTTGCCGAATAGAAACATAAATCAATGGATTCGAAATTGGGATTTCATGTTTCTTTTTTGTGAAATAGAGAGAGAGAGAGAAAAATAGATAGTAGAAGAAGAGAAGAGGAGAGGTGGCAACAATGAAGTGGTTGTATTTGAATACTATAAAAATGTTGTCATTATGTAAGATACTTATTGATTATCAATAAGATAATATGTGATTTGGATGCCCCTTTGGCATTATGTATAATTTTAATATTATTTTCCTATAATTTCATAACCAAATCACTAAGATTACTACATGTGAGTGTATTTGAGATGTACTCTCAGTTAATGATGTATATAGTCATATGCAGTGCATAAGATAATTAAATTGGTTTATATGGGTATATTCGTATATGGATGATATATAATATGTAATTTTGGATTTTATTTTAATGTTTAGAATTGTAAAGAAATTTATGTTAGAGTTTTATTTTGTCTAAATAAGAATCTTGATTTGGTATATTAGGTAAGAATGATGAGGTTTGATATTTAGAAATGGAAAGGGGAAAATATACATGGACAAATAGAACGTTGATGATGTCCATGTTATTAGGTTATGAAACAAGGAATCAAGACTACCTTAAATGTATCTTCAGTAGAAAAGTAAGTGGGCCATGCTTGTTGAATTTATATTATATACATATATTTAGATTGATAGTAATGATCGTGTTCAGAATATTTCACTAAATTTATAGTCAAATGATCATATTTATAGAATTCTTCTCTCAAATGAAATAGTTTTAGTGCCTTAAATGTCTTGTACGCAGGTCCTTTCTAGTTTTAGATCTGAATTGACATTCTTGCATGGATTCTTAGAATACTGGTATAAGAATTCAAAATAATAATGGCAAGAAATTATTTTTAGTATATGTGTATCTTATAATCAATTTAAAATTCAATATCACTTTTAGAATACTAGAAACATATTCACATTATAGGATTTTAGTTCTTCTCATTCATATACTAATTTGAGATCCAAAATTCAAAAATAGAATAGATTCATAAATAGAAATAGAAATAGAACATATGAAGACACTCAAACACAATTGATATTATATAATAAGTCACTAGTACATTTGTAACCTCTAATGTCACTTTTCCTTACGTCAGTTCCAGAGTAGAAATGACACTATAGACCAAACAATGTCAGTTCGTTAGCATAAACATCACTATTTATCAAGTCCTATTGAATTAGAAAAGAAATGGGTACCTTTTTTTCTATAATGTTGGTTATATCTTAGCACAACCGATGTCTAAAATAACCTACAAAATATAATTTTTCAGATAAAAATATTTTCCTCTAAAGTTTTTAACATGAGCGTCCGTTCTCCAAGAAACGATGACCAACAACTTTGCATGAAATAAATTTTTCCTCCAAAATTCTTCTAGCCTCGGTATTTCTTTAGCAAAACCGACGTTGATTCTCATAAAAAACTGTAACAAATTGTACAATCGGTGTTGGTTTTTATCAAAAAACAACGACGTATGATTCATGCCATGTCCTATGAAAAAAGTGTTCCCCCAAATTTCTATCTAGTATCAGTTTTCCCAAAAAAAATCAACGACTAAGGCCTTACTCAGACCAATTTTTTTCATTTAGATAAGGGCCTCTAGCATCAGTTTGTTTCACCAAACCATCATCTAAGTGCTTAGCTTAGGTGGTGATTTTTGGTAACCAACCTACAACTCAGGCCTTACCGAGGCTAATTTTTTTCATTTGGATAATGTCCTATGGCATTAGTTTCTTACACTAAACTAACATCTAAGTCGTTAGATTAGGTGTCAGTTTGGGTAGACAATCGATGACTCAGTCCTTACTCAAGCCAGCTTTTTTTTGTTTGAATAATGGTGTCTAACATCAGTTTCTTTCAACAAACAAACGTCTAAGTCCTTATCTTAGTTATCGGGTTTGGCTTGACAAATGATGAATATCCCATTAGTTTTCAATTTTTGCAAACAACCAATGACTATATCTTAATATCACCCACACAAAAAAAATTCTCTTAATCTCTATTTCATTGTGATTTTCCCCAAACTCTGGTGACTTTGCCCGCTATGCTGCCATCACCACTCTAGGTTGCTGTTCTAGCTACTGTGGTCAGTGTTGATGTGCTTGCCACTATCATTGCTTTCCTCGCCATTGTTTCTGCCAGAGCTATTGTGCTATCTGACACTTCTATGGTATCTATTGTGCTCAACGTTGTGCTCACCACCATTGCCACTAGAGCTCTCCAGAGCTCCTGCACCAACTCCACCATCATGACCCCTAACTCTATCTTAAACGCCTACATACAATAGCAATAGATCAACCCCACCATCGAGAGGTACATGCAGTCTCCTATTCTATTTTTTGAGTCTACATACAAGTAACAAAGTGAAATATATCACTCATGTGCATATATGACCAAAACAATGGTATGAGAAAATGATGCCCATTAGGATTTTAAGAAGATCAATGGAAAATAAAATTAAGGGACATATATAGAGAAATCAGATTCAATGGATCAAACTCCAATGCTAGCTATGTTATTATTTCAACAACCTATAAATTTATGGAAACCAATACTTTTTTAAAAAAATTAGCTACATTTTTTGTGTAATTTGATTAAGTGTAACTTGATTTTTAGATAAAACTATTTTTTTAATTTGATGAAATGTAATTAGGGTTTTAGATAAAACTATTTTTGTAGTTTGATGAAATATAACTAGAGTGTTAATACCTAAATTGATATCAATTAGATAAATTATACTTGTATAATTTCTTCTATACTTGAAATTCATGTACTACATGTTTGCATATTTAGTTGCATTGTTCAATTTGAATGTTGCATGGATACATAATCACATCTGAGAATTGATTACACTGAATTGATTCAAATCACCTAAGTTAACTTGATTTAGACAAAAAATTGTTATGTATTTACCTAAACTCTAAACTGTAAACCTTAATTTAGACATATATCTTCTTTTGATAGGTTTGTATTTACATTGAATTGATATGAATCTTAAACCTTAATTTTGGACATATATCTGTTGGCATAGAAACCCATCCAAGATTTACTCATTAGGAGTCAATTTTGGATAGTCCCCAGTTTGGGACTGTTCCTGAACACTTAATATTACTTATGATGTAACTGTATAATGTGTGTTTGGTTTTCAAGATGTTTCATCCACACTTCCTCGTTTGTTTTCTAAGTATATATATAGGTGGACATTTTCCCATTTACATCGGTATACTTGGAGAACTGTGGGGAAATGCTGCCACAATTTTCTTAAATACACTTACTACTGAGATTAGGTGCCACATATCCCATTCTTACTGACCAAAGAATGGGATATGTGGTACACACATTCATTACTGAACTCTAAACCCTAATTTGTAAATCATAAAATCTAAATCCTATTATGTAAACCCTAAACCCTAATATGTAAACCCTTATCCCTAAACCATAAATGATAAACCCTCATATGTAAACCCTTATCCCTAGACCCTAATCATGTAAAACCTAAACCCTAATACTTGTTTTCTCTTTGATCACATAATGGATAGAACATGGATGTACATTCCAAATTTCTACAACTAAGAGTTTACTATTAGTCTTTATCAGTTTATAATATTTTTGGAGGAACATAGGAAATGACCTGGAGATTGGTTCTATTATACATGTAGGAATTGTTGTAACAACTTTAAAGTCGACACTGTTGATGAAATCAAAAGTCATATCATGTCCAATGAGATTGTATAAGGCTATACAGAATGGTACTAGCATAGAGATTCATACTATGAGATCAGTCGATGTCGATAGCAGTACTTGTGTTAAAGAAGAACTTGCTGACAATGATGTAGGTGTGAATGACCCGATTCCAATAGACATGGTTGATGTGATGCTAGATAGTTGTGGGGTAGAGCACATCGATTGACCTTCCTTACTTAGAAACATTGTGCATGATGCTGACAAACTATTACACTTAGGTTGTACTAAATTTACAAAGTTGAGCGTTGTGTTGAGATTGTATAATTTGAAGGCTACTTATAGATGGTGTGAAAAAATCTTCAAGTCATTGTTGTCATTGTTGAAATAAATTCTTCCTTAAGGCAACCAGCTTGCAATCTCAACATGTGAATCAAATAAAATGTTGTTCCAGATAGGAATGAAGAATAAGAAGATACATGTATGCCTTGAATGACTGTGTGTTATTTGAAAAGGACTATGTCAATTTGATAGATTGTCCAAAATGTGGGACGTCAAGGTATAAAATGATTACTTTAGGGAAGTCCAAAACTGGCTCTCCTACAAAGGTGATGTGGTATCTACATATAACACCACAACTTCAACGCTTATTTTCCAATACCATGGGTGTAGAGAATTTAAGGTGGCATGCAAAGTCAAAAAATAATAATGATGGGATCCTATGACATGTGTCTGATTCCCCACAACAGAAGAAGATTGATTTATTATACCCTAAATTTTGTGAAGAAGTTAGGAATTTAAGAAATAGGATTTATACTGATGGGTTGAATCCATACAACACATTGAGCAACCAACAATAAACTTGTCATGTTATGATTGTTGTATATAATCTTCCTCCCTAATTGTGTATGAAAAATAAGTATGTCATGTTGTCGTTGTTTATATCTGTCCCTAAACAACTTAGAAATTATATTGATGTTTATGTTGAATTTTTGATTGATGACTTACAGAAACTCTAGGGAGAAGGTGTGAATACCTATGATGCTTCACGTAGAGAGACATTTCATTGTGTGATATGTTGTTTTGCATTATTAATGACTTTCCATTATATGAAATTTTTTCTGGATACAATGTAAAAGGATCTAGAGCATGCCCTATATGTGAAGAGAACACTAATTAAATATGACTAAAATATGGAAGAAAGGTTGTATATCTTGGTCATTGAAGGTTTCTTCCAAAGGTTCATCCTTATCGAAAGGCACACAAAGCGTTCAATGAATCGAATGAGGAAATGAGTGCCCCTAAACCTATATTAGGGAATGTTGTTTATGGAAGAGTAAAAGACTTTGTCAACACATTCGATAAGAGATCACGATGTACCATTCCCACACAGAGTGACAAATCTTTATAGAAGAAGTGGTCAATATTATGGGATCTTCCTTATTGTAGTTCTTTGGTAGCTAGGCACTATATCGATGTCTCGCATGTGGAGAAAAATGTATGTGATAAGATCACTAGTACTCTGTTGAATATACCAGGTAAGATTAAATATGACATCAAATCTAGAATGGACCTACCTGAAATGGGAATAAGGAACAAAATAACAAAAGAAGTTAGTAGTGATCGAAAAACATATTTAGCTCCTGCTTGTTACACATTGTCTAGAAAGGAGAAGAAAACTTTTTGTGAGTGTTGTCTTAATGTTAAGGTACTACAAGGATACTCTTCCAATATCCATACATTGGTATCAATGAAGGATCTTAAGATGATAGGTCTTAAATCTCATAATTATCACACTCTATGCAACAAATATTGCACATGGAAATTGGATCTATACTGCAGAAGCATGCAAGGTTTGCAATCACTAGGCTTTGTTTCTTATTCAACACTCTATGCAAAAAAGTTATTGATCCTGAGAATCTCAATAAGTTTCAAAGAGAAGTGGTCATTACACTATGCTAGCTTGAGATGTATTTTCCTCCTTCAATTCTTTGATATCATGGTACATCTTGTTTCCCATTTGCTAGGGAAGTGAAAATGTTGGGACCCATTTTCTTGCATTGGATGTATCCTTTTAAACGGTACACGAGTATTTTTAAAGGTGATGTTAAAAATTGTTACTGGTCTGAAGGGAGTATTATTGAGGGTTATGTGGCCAGGGAGGTTATGGGCTTTTCCTATGACTTTTTGAGTTGTAATGAAAGTCCTAGAAACAACAAGAACATTGAGGACTATTCTAGAAAAGAGACTTTAGGAGCACAAGAAAAAGTAATCAGTCGTGACATGTGGGAACAAGCACACTTGTATATTTTACACAACATCGATGAAGTGAGTATTTATATCACCGAACATACCAATTTCATCAAGACAAAACATGGTCGAGCCAATTCAATGTGCCTTTCTAGAGAGCATAACAAGACATTTATTAGGTGGTTTGAAGATCAAGTCTTTAATCAACTGTAGGGGTGAGCATCGGTCCATAACCAGACCGGACTAGATTGGACTGGACCGAGGACTAAATTTCAACAAATTTATGGACCGCGGACCGAACCATTTTGAAGTTGGACCAGACCGGGACCAGACCGTTTCAATGTTGGACCGAACCAGGGTGGCACCGTTTGTTCTGCAATCAGATTTTTTAATGTATTTCACAATGTTGCAGCTCTGGGCACACACCGGCATTCGACGGCATTCCGGTCCCCAGCCAGCTGAGAAGGACACCTTCAAGGTGTTTGATGGAAAGCCTCATTAGGCTCCTCATCCCAATTCTAGTGATAATCTTATTCATGCACAATGTGGATATTTGAAGCAAGGTCTCTAGATGTATGCATGTGTTGATAGTCAGATATGTCCTCTCCTTGTGGGTGATATGAACGCTAGAGGCTCCATGGATGCATGTCTCCAACTGCAAAGTCTTTGGAAGTTTGTTGATGATGTCCCTGTTTAGCTTGAACTCTTTTTTGCTGGACCTTTTTGAGTGAAGTATTGACCAGGTGAAGATAGCCACTACCTCAGGGAGAAAGACTTTGAGTGACAGTCATGTCTTTCTTGTGTTGCTATCTTTTGTGTTCCTATTGAGTTTGTTATTGGGGTTGGGGCAGGTGATGGCTTGCCTTTTTGAGCTGGCAGATGTGATGGAGTTCATTCTGGCATCTTTATGGGTGCTATGTTTTGGTCATGTATGCTTTCCCTCCCCCTGCTAGGTCCTTCAGGCTTGTTTCTGTATCCTGTCCTTCTCTTAGTCTTTCTTAGTTTGAAGTCTTCCTTTGTTCGATCCCTTTTATGTTTCCCTGCGTGGAGATTTGGGTTCTGTTTTGTTTTTCCCAAGGGGCACAATTTGTACCCAAAGTTTTTGGTTTTATTAGTAACAAGATTTTGAGTGACCAAAAAATATCAAACATTTACACTAATAATGTTTATATGTGTGATTTGTTTGTACTTGTGACATAATATATATCAAAATATCAATATATTTTAGATACAAACTCGGTCCGGACCGCGGTCCAGAATGATTTGGACCGGGCTGGACCGCAGACCAAACTTCTAAAATTTGTAGACCGTAGACCAGACCAAACTCATATCGGTCTAGGACCGGACCAAAATGAATAGTCTGGTTTGATTTTATGGTCTGAACCATCATTTGCTCACCCCTAATTAACTGTATTAAACACCAAATAATGTTATTGAATATATCAAATGCCTCGCCTTTAAACCAAAAATGAATGTTATGTCTTATGAAGGGTTTGACATAAATGGATTTTCATATTACACAAAGCATCAAGATGATAATAGTGTCATCCAAAATAGTGGGGTCACCCTTCAAGCGTATTTATTGTATTTTTCTAGTGTGAAGGATAAGAGTCCACATGAAGCTAAAATGTCATATTATGGTGTCATTGAAGACATATGGGAGATCTACTACATAGATTTTAGAATCCTAGTCTTTAGGTATAATTAGGTTTATAACACAAAAGGAGTTGTAGTGGATGAATTGGGTTTCACATTAGTGAATTTTGAAAAGATTGGTGAGAAGGATGAACCATTCATAATGGCATCACAGGAGAAGCAAGTATTTGATATCAATGATCATACAAATAAAAATGGTCAGTTGTTCTTCATGGTAAAAGGCAGTTCATTACAGATCCTATAGATGAATAAGCGTACTACGACAAGTATAATGAATCGAGTCGATTCTCAATTGACTTGCCAACACCAAATATTGAAGCTCAAACTGACTTATATATGTGTGGAGGTCACACTGAGGGAATGTTAATTGATACAAGATCCCAATATTAGAGGCATGCTTTTATTTGTTAAAATGTTACATGTGCATTTTACATATTTTATCACTTATATTTCATAGCTTGACTATTTTTGATATGACATTTTTCCAAATGGTGTTTGGCCATGAACATGATGACCATGATGATGATTACTATGAGGATGAGAATCATGATGATGTGCACCATGAGCATGCCATTGGTGTAAGTTGTATTATTTTATTGCATAGATTTGCATTTTACAATGTCTATCTTGTTTTATTGTTTTATCACATTTATAAGTTATATCTTTCTATGACTTATATGCATTTTTTTGTCAACTTTAGTATGAGGATGTGAGCCCTAAGGATCTTGTTGAGCTTGATGAACAACATCATCAAAGTGCAAAATAAGAGGCATCACCATGATGAACAAGTTAGTAGAACAAAGGGGTAACAAATCAAAGCTGGTTGTTGAGTTTCATGATGCAAGAAATCCTATTGGGAAGAACCACAGTTCTTTTGTGCCATATCTAGGGGTTATTACTCATAGCAAATCAGATGTAATAGTAGAATCTGGCATAAAATTGATCAAGGCAAGAAATATTTAATATGGAAGGAACTATGTGTGAGATATTATCATTTACAATTCTATTTTTAAGAATATTCCATTAAGTATATTAACATTTGCAGAGCCATATTTGATCTGGATGAAAATTGCATTGTAAAAAGGTGTTGCAACACAGTGGGAGGATACTAAGGAATTATAGGACAACTCTGACAAGAGAGTACATACAAAACATTGAGAAGAAGAAGTTAGCTACTAAGCAATGGAACTATCTTGACCTGAAGGTGTGGAAGGCATTTTATGCTAAGAGATAAACTGATGAATTCAAGGTATTAAGCCTCAGTCCTTATTTTGAATCCATTCTTATGAATTCATTGTATTACATATTTAACATATATTTTGGACTACCCAGGTTGTAAGCAATGCTCAAAGAGAAAGGCATGCAAAGAATGTGCACAACCACACGATGGGTCCAAATGTCTATGCAAAGCTTCACTAACAGATACCAGAGGAATCTTCTTCTCAACAGCCTACTCCTGGGACTCCTCAGTCCTCTACTACTCCTACACATCTACCTTGCCATGATCTGAGGATAGCTGGGAGGTAAACCAAATTTGGAGAAATACCCAACCCCAAAACTGCTAAGGTAGTTGCAAAAATGGTAAAATTGAACACTCAAAGAAATTACTTTTGATGATTGTTATGTTTTACCTAGACCTTGATTGTAATGTTTTACTTACCAATGAGTACTGATGATGATTAGCAAGAGATCTAGGAGCAAAGGAAAAAAAGGCAAGTTCATCCCTGAGGGCACAAGGGATGAGTTGACATTTGCTCTAGGTAACCCAGAGCATCCAGGGCGTGTTAGAGCTGCTTGTGATGGTGTCAATATAAGAGCTTTCTTTGGGTCATCAGCGCATAAGCACAAATCTATATAGAAAAGGATGATTCTCGGAAGAGAAGCTAAAAGAGATGTTTGCAAAGGGAATAGAGGAAGCAATGAGACATTATCATTCTTCTCATTCAGCTCCTCAATAGTACATGTGGTGCCCCACTTTTCATACGAGGCAGACCCCTCTATGATAGAGGTGGTTGGGAGTAATTATGTGGACCCACCACCTAGCACATCCTCTATAAGTATTTTTATGATACAGTAGTATTTCAGAATGTTTTGTAAAACATATTTGACTTTAGCTATATATAACACTCTATGCAAATCTATAGGGGTTGAGGCAATGTCGTCTTTTATTACAAGGATATGTCATTGCACTAGGTGCGGCTTACCCACGCCTTGCAGGTGACATGATTCATGGTGCTTTGTTGCCCACCGATGCAGTTTGCGTGATACTGAGACTTGTCTACGACCCCTGGAAGAAGATTACACTTCCATATGACCATCCCAAGCAAAAGAGGATAGGTGAAGTAGAAGGCGACATGGTTGTGGCGCCCAAAGCGGGAGTTGTTTATACTGATGTATGTGCATTTGTATCTGTATATACATGACAATTGATATCATAATACATATATGAAAGACACCATGCCTAAGAAACCCCCTATAGCTCATCCTCCACCTCCTGCTTAATTAACTATTTTGTCTTAGATAGGACCTATTTGACTTTCTAGGTCTTAGTTGTAGGGGGTTGGCTGTATGTATAGGCACCTTTGAAGAAGGGTCACCTATGATGGTCCATAGTAAGGAGGACATTATAGGTCAACCTCATGATACTAGTTTCTTTTTGCTAGATGTTGTGGAGATGTTTACTTATGTTTGATTGAATACATTTGTGATAGAACTTTTGGATATGGTGAGATCATATATAGCTAAATAGCTCATTTTCTATATGTTGATCTGTTTTCTCATATATTAATGCGTACATGATATACGTGTTGTAGCTGCTTGGATAGTGTGTATATAGAATTCACACTGCCCCATGTGGCATTTCTAGTTCCATCACTAATTAGCCATGTAGGTAAATACCCTACATCTGTTACCGAATACCTGCTCTACCATATTTAAATATTTTGATAAAGTGAAAAAGAGCGTGATTATAGCTCCATTCAATGTTGAGTAAATTTAGTTACTTTTCTTATAATTTTGACTTGAGAATTACATTTCATTGTGGATTTTGAGTTTTATTTTGTTTTCCTTCTTTTCACTCAAGAATAAATATTGGGTGTTGGTTATTATCCCTGACGACACTAACTATGCATTATATAGATCCTAAGGGTGACCAAGTATATAGTGGGGGACACAAAATGACAAACATTATTCACGTAAGTTTTTATTTTTATATCTGTTAACACATATTATTACATGACTATTTACTAATGCAATTAAATATGCTACATTAACATATAGGGCTATGAAAAGATTTCAAAAAGGATGGAGGAAAGATGGCCATGAAAATAAGGCGTTGAGTTGGCAGAATGTTGATGTAGTTTATGACTCCAATGCATATTTATACCAACTGTGCTTACTTTTATTTATTAAGATTTTGTATCTTGATAAATTTATAGTACCATGTATAAGACAATGGTTGGGCATGAAGATACTACGTGATGCGGTATATGGACATGATTGTCAGATATGGGGCACTAGACATCAACTACATACAAAATGTAATATATATAGTCTTGATCATCATTAATACTCTCATTTGATAATTTAAAAATGTTAAACTTTTTCAATTATATATGTCATTATCTTTGTATCCGTTTCACATAAACAAGTCCTATATGACAGAACATCTACATGAGATATGAGAACAATGGGCACAAACCTTTGTTTAGGAAGTTATTGAGATATATATTTATCTTTATTTGTTTTATTCCTTTAATTTTGTTTTTCCTTTTTTACTTAGTCTTATGTAATATGGGCCTAAGTATAATAGAACCAGTAGGGTTTTCTATGTGCTTCCTTTCTATTTCTTCTCATATTTATAGGAGAGGGCCGTACTCCTTTTTGGATAAAGAAAGATGATTGTAATCAACATGGCACCGGAGCAGAATAGCCGCCTCAAAACTTATCCTTTCTAAGTCAACATTGCCTCCGTCTCTCCCCTCATCCCCCTCATCATATTCTTCCTTCTCCACCACTTATGATCTCACAAAGGGAGATCTAGTCTCTTATCTAGACCTATCCTCTTTCCTAAAAGAGGATCGATGAAGATTGCCTATGGTCTTTTTGTCGGTCTTATGCCCTAAATATGATTGGATCTCTCCAACATATCTCCATTTTTCTTGATGATCCATAGGGTTCACCATTTTTTCTGGATCTTGTTCTGAGCAAAATTTGTTGTTTTGGCGTCGCACATGGCGCGTGCCTTACCTACACGGTGTGCTGCCACAAGTTGCTATGGTGAATCAGTCATTTTTGAATTCTGTCTAAAGTGACACAATGTGTCTGATGCTTCCTATTCTATCCTGGTACAAGTGAAATGGTGTGTTTACTTCCCGACACCAGTGTGTCAGCGACTGTCTGCCCCTGTTTCTATTCTTCCTTTGCTGTTCCATTATATCTTGTATTGGTATATTTGGGTCATCTTCTTTGACTACTGGGATGTCCAAAACACACCCCAAGCATGTAACTTGTATAAAATTTAATGGCTCAACTATGCCATATGGGCACACTCATTTCATATCTATGCTCACCCCTAAGGGAAATTGGAACATCTGACAGATCGTCCTCTACCAAAAGAATACACATCTGGCAAAAAGAAAGATATTGAAGAATATTATAAAGAATTAAAGGTGGATTTCAAAAAGTGGGTTGAACATGACTCTCTTGTTCTCTCCTGGATCCTAAATAGTTGTAAATCACATATTTTTGGTAATATTCTCTTCACCATACCAAGGAGGCATGAGATCACCTGGCCCAAGTTTATTCTAGCAAATGAAATGCATCCCAAGTTTTGATCTATAAAAACATCTACATTCCATTAAACTTGAAGATAACTCGGCCTTTGCTTATCACTTCAAAACTTTAAAGGGATTTGCAGTGAAATCAAGCTTCATTACCCCTTATCATCTGATCTTGTGAAGATGAAAAAGTAGCAAGAGGAAACAACTTTGTCAATTCTTGGCATCTCTACCACCTATTTATGAAGTTGTTCGTCAGCAAGTTCTTGCCTCTGAACCCTTAGAGACATTATATTATGTCTATCTATGACTATCTCACTCTATATCTTTTACTCCTACTTCTGAAGAGTCTGCAACCCTTGTTACTACTGGACGAGGCAATCCTAGTCATGGCTAAGGAAAAAGTCTCAATAATAGTGGGAGAAGATCCTCTTCTACCTCATCCCAACCCAGATTCTGTAATTTCTACAAGCGCACCAATTACAAAAAGGAAAGATGCTGGAAAAGCATGGGAAACCTGAATGGGCAAATAAAGTGTCAACTACCGATGCTGATGGAGATTCTATCGTTGTTCCTCATGTTACTAATCCTAAGATGGTATGACATTGAGAAATTGATCAAGTCCACTTCTGCTACTATTATTACTCCTTAAGAAAACATTTCTCAACACTCAACCCTCATGTCTTCTAGATTCTTACTCTTAATCCAAGGATGATTGGGTTATTGATTTGGGTGCTACAACTCATGTGACTGGTAAACTTGTTGAATGCAGATGGGTTTTTACTGTGAAATATTTGCCTGATGGGATAGTTGAATGCCTCAAGGCCATACTTGTTTCTATGGGATACACACAAGAAGCTAGAATTGATTATTTTGAAACCTTTTCTCCAGTTGTTGGTCTTAATTCTATTCGCATTTTGACTTCTGTTACAGTTAATAAAGGTTGGTGCTTACATCAACTAGACGTTAAAAATTCCTTTCTATATGGAAATTTATAGGATACTTTCTATATGTCACAACCTCCAGGTTATGCTTCTCAAGGGGACCATTTTGGGAAAGTACATCTTCTAAATAAAGCCATTTATGGTCTCAAACAAAGTCCACAAGCTTGGTTTGACAAGTTATCCCTTGTATTGCACAAATTTTGCTTCCTACGATCTCAATGTGACCACTCTATTTTTATCAAAACACTACTTCTAGCACTATTATTCTTATTGTTGATGTGGATGATATCATCCTATCTGGAAGTGATTTTATAGGAATTGTTGCTACAAAGACATATCTTATGAAGAATTTTGTAACCAAAGACCTTGGGTGTGTATGATATTTTCTTGGCATTGAGGACCACACAACAAGGATGGAGTATCTTTATCATAGAGAAACTATATTCTGGACTTACTTATTGAAATTGGAATGCTTGGTAGCACACTTGTACTCTCTCTTGTGGATCAAGCTCATGTTGTACGAGCATAATCTATTCATCCTTTAGTAGATAAATTTAGTTACAGATGCTTAGTTGGAAAACTTTTATATCTTACTATTACTATATGCTTTGTTGTTGGTATTCTTAGCCAACTTATGGATTGTCCTAGGTAGTGTCAATGGGATGCTTCATGTCGAGTCTTGATATATTTGAAGAATGCACTTGGAAAATGATTGTTTTATAAAAAGAATGGGAATCTAGATGTGATTGGATATTCTGATGTTGATTATGATGGGTGTAAATTTGATAGGAGATCCACCTCTAGATATTTTTCATTTATAGTGGGTAGCTTGGTTACCTAGAGAAGTAAGAAGAAAAATGTTGTTCCCATATCCTATGCAAAATTTGAATATCATGCAATGGCACATACTACTTGTGAGCTATTATGGATCAAATCCATTATGTCTTACTTGGGTTTCCCATTACTCATGCTATTCCAATGTACTGCGATAATCATGAAGTTACCTTCATTGCTAGTAATCATGTCTTTCATGAAAGGACTAAGCATATTGAGGTGGACTGCCATTTTCTCTGAGTTGTTGTGTTTATTAAGAAGACCAATACTCCTTTCCTACCTACACATGAACAAACCACATATATTTTTACAAAACCTCTCTATGGCAAGAGAGTTGTAGAGTTATGTTGTAAGTTGGGCTTATTTGATATCTATGCTCAAGCTTGAGGGGGAGTATTAAGATATATATATATTTATCTTTAGTTGTTGTATTTCTTTAATTAGATTTTTCCTTTTTCACTTAGTCTTATGTAATATGGGCCAAAGTATAATAGACCCATTAGGGTTTGTTATGTGCTTCCTTGTTGTTTCCCCTCCTATTTATAGAAGAGGTATGTGCTCATTTTTGGATATAGAAAGACAATTTTAATCAACATAAGTGAACTTTGAATTTGGTTGGGATAAAGAATGAGTTTTCTAAACTTTGATGTCGTTATTTGTATATACATGTGGTGCTTATGACTTCTCATGACTTTAAATTTGATGTGAGTAAATTATTGGTGCATATGTGAATGATGAATTTATACATGTGTGTGAATATGAAGATGAATGAATACAATGAGAATTGTGTTTCTACATGTCACGAGAATAGAATTGGTGCATATGTGAATGATGTATCATGTGTGTGAATGAATGTGAAGATGAATGAATAGAATTATATCTGTACATGTTATGAGAATGAATCTTATTATTTCCTCAATTTTGATAAAATTGAATTATATAAATATAACAGATGCATTGGTAAGTAATATCTCCAGAAATGTTATTCTTAGAATGATAATGTTACTTAGAAGATTACTTTCATTGCAAATATGTCCTTGGAGCACAAGATAAAGGAAACAAGATCTCTGGTGTTTTAGATATTTAGTGGAATAATTATCTAGCCAGTTTGGCAACACATGTTGTGAGACAAAAATTAGTATTATTTTGATTTTGACCTTTGGTATACTAAAAAAAGAGAAATCTAGAAATTGGGAGGAAAAATGATACACCATGGGATAATGTTTATTGTTTTATATACATGTTTAAAAGGAACATGTTTTGTTTGAGACATTCCAACAAAATCCACAATGTGGATATAGGTGAGGTAAATATTAATGAGTACCTATATTTGAGTTAAGAAACATATTGAAGAGATATATGGGTAGAGAATAATATAGTATTCGGGCTATGATGAGTTTGCCTAAAGGATTAATGAACGACAATCCATTATGTACCTTCCTTTATAGATTTTGGTTTGCCAAATCAAGATTCTATGGTGCCAAAGAAGGGGTGGCCAAACTTAGAATGGAAAGATTTTCTTGGGGGTTCTCATAGTAGGAATATCTAAATATAACTTGAAGTCAAGAAGTATATATATATATATATATATATATTCAATGTTCTCCATATCAGTAGATCAACAATATCTCTCACCTATTGATATGAGAAAGGAAACTCATGCTTCTATACCCAGCCTTGTGATCAGAAGGGAAACACCCCTAACTTATGACCATCTCTCCTCCCTCCTCACCATCTTCCTTAAACCTTAAAGAACCCCAACTAGTGGCTATAAAAGGGATCCTAGGAGCCCTCGCCTACAGGAAGGGATGGCAGAGGATCTGCATACTAGGGTGAGGCTCTGGGTAGAACCTATAACACCTGCAACCATATGAATCCCATGAGAGGAGACAGTAGGTCATATCAGTTTCTAGAGGAGGAATCTTGGGACTCAATTGAGGTCCTAGCCATTGACTTTGACATGATGCCACCCTTGGTTTTCATCGACCACTTTTTCTTCTACCATCAAAAGATCCTCATTGGGGAGATCAGCTTTGACGAAGGGTTGAAGGACATGAACGATGAATCTCTTATCCTCCTGCCGCCCTACTCACTGCACAAGGAGCATGAGGATGCAAGATCCGATTGACCTGGGTGCCACAGTGGATAGCGACCCATGACCTTTGGTTCGTAGGTACAAGACCCCCATCTATCATTTGGTTTCATTAGTTTAGAACCTAGAATAGATCTCGACCTTGAATCCCCGACCGCCGCCAGTCGTGGCCTATCCAAGACCTGCGGGGGCTAGCAAGGCCACCCCGATGTCTTCCTTCAGAACCGTGGACCTAGGGAAAGGGCGAGCAAGGTAGGTTGCTCACGAAGGGGGAGTCAGACTCTGTCGCAAGGTTAGGGACAACTTAGATTGAAATGATCGGGATGCCCCAACCTAGGAGCATGAACAGTAAGAGTAACATGATATTTCCTTACTAACATAAAGGGTTGCTAAGCTGTATTTCTAAAAAATTGGTTTTTGCTGACGTGTTAAACTGTGATTGGCTAGACTGAGTTTTATCTTGTAATATTGATAGAAAATTATTGGTAACTGGATTAAGACATTTTATATATGAAAATTGATTAGGATAATGGGAGAAATACAAATAAATGGTTTCATACCCTGGATCTGATCCCATCTCCAAAACTAAGTTGAATATGTAATTAAGTGATGAATAATGGATGGAAACCCTACATTTGGTGTAATAAATGTTGAAAAACCTCAAAAGCCTTTCTTTTGGATTATTATCTAACATTGTTGAACATGATGTGAATATAAGATGATTATGAGGATAAAATGAGTACTTAGGGTTTCTAATGTGAATAATCATGAATATGAAGAATTAGGGTTCAAGGTCCTAACTTTCTATGTTGTTAATGAAACTAATCAAATCTAAGTGACCATCATGAAAAGGATATGTTGGATCTATTAGTTAGGGTTTCACCTAATGGTTAGCATGCGATGGAAATTAGGTTTATACCCTTATTCCTTATCCAAAACCTAAACCCTAAATTAGGACCTGAGTAGGGTTTAATATGTTTCATGTGATAGTGACACTTTAGGATTTACATACATGCATATTAATATGGTGAATTGCTTGGATCTGTTGATTGGATTGATTGAATATGCTTGAAGTATATACTATATAATAATTTGCATGGCTCACCATTGAGGTATGTGGTTACTCTTATGACTACCCATATTAGTTTGTAGGTGTTTGTTGAGTGTTTCTTGAAGATTGAACAACTAAACTATTAGATCTTTGTTTACATTCTATTCAATTATAATGCCACCATGAGTATGGCATAAATATAGATATCATATTTTGAACCTTAGGCTGATGAGCATCGAGGGGTGATGCACATGAGTTCTGAATGAGACAATGATCATGCCCAAGATAGCATATTTAGTAAGGGCCAAAATGTGTAAAGAAAATGATAGTTCTTATTTGTAAGTAATTGATTGATATATGTTGTTAGTTTACTTGCACACTTTTGCATGCACCTACGTACACAGTATATTTTGATATGACGATCTGTGCTTTTATTTCACAACATCTTAGGTACATGCTAGATAAGATGATATCAAGATATGATGGACATGATAATCAGCTGAATTTACTCAGAGACATTGAAGTTAATTTCTAAGGAGGATTAAACAAAAACTTCTTCTCATATAGTTCATATATGTGCAATTCTGATGATAAAAAGTTATGTAAGTTCTAGAGGAACAACTTGCAAACAATACATTTGAATTAATGGAATTTTTTTCTACTTATTATTATATGTTTTAAATCTGGATCCTTGGGAAAATTTTAAGTAGTGGCTCTCATCTTTTTAGCATTCCTTAATTGGGGGTTGCTAAAATGTGAGGTCGTTATATTTGGTATCAGATCCCGAGATTATTCAAATAATGTTGTATACTCTATAATCTCAAGTAATCTATATAAATATGAGTGAATTATTAGGGCATTTTCTAAAGATGATGTTGTCTAGAAGGGACCACGACTCGAGGGATGGAAAAAGTTTCCTCACACCTCTAGTCGTCTTATAAGGATTCCTTTGCCCGTACATCCTATGTGGCTAATGTCAGATGATTTTTCCCAAAGTAAAATACTTTTAGGTTTTCTTCTCATCTTGATTCATCCACTTCTCATCCTCTTTCCTAATAAACCCTAAAATGATATTTCTCTCCTCATCTAAAGTTAGGGTTTATGTGAAGAAGTAGGATTAAGGCATCCTACGCCAATAATAATATACATGTAATGTGGAAATAATGATTAAAAAAAGAAAAATGTTTAATGGGTTTTCCTTATGAGGCTAACCCTGGATGGAACTAGGGTTGGTTTGGAAAAAACCCTAGTGGGTCAAGGGACACAAAAACCCCAAGAGGCAGGGTGTAGTCTCTAACCCTAATCTAAAACCCTAATCCTAGGAAATGGGAGTAGTGTGGGTTATAGAGTAACCCCACCCATGAAAACCCTAATTAGGGTAAAAATGAATAAGAAAAATATAAATGAATTAGGTGACTCGGTTTCCCATGCATATGTGGATGCGTAACGAGGCATTAATGAGAAAAGTTTTAAGAAACATAAGCAACCTATAGATAATGCATTTATGGGGGTAACCTGCTCAAACACTATATCGATCTCTAGTGAGTTAAAGAGAATGGGGTGAATAAAGTCATCATGGGGATGACTGGTGATCAAGCCTGGAATGGAAGGACACCTCAGGCCAAGCCCAAAATGGAAGGCCTATGTTATGAAATGTCCACTGTAGGGACCCCTTAAAAATGGTTTCCCATAAAGATGATCCCCTTAGAGAGGCACACCATTGAGAAAATAGGATAAGGGTGGCGAGGTTGAAACAAGAAATGCTTATTTAGGCTACATAAAAATATGAGTATAACTTTCTTGACTATCTCTAATTTAAGTGATACGTGTGGGATGTAAGACATGTCACTATCATAACATATGATCAATCCCAGATAGGATGATCATCAATAAGACCAAGCTAAGATAGGATGATCACTATGAGGCCTAGGCAGGATAGGATGGCCATGGTGAGGCCAATCCAGGAAAGGAAGGCCATAACAACCCAACCTAGGAATGGGAGGTTATGAGAAGTTCGCTCAGGAACTAAACCCTAATAAGAGGGTTCCCCACATGAGTACTCTAGAGAGGGAGTGTACCACAGAGATTAAGTTGAGAAGTTATAATAAAAATAATGCACAAAGATGAAAATATGAAAATTTTAGGGTTGGTGTCCCGACCTAGGGTGGGTCAACCCAAGAGTGGGAAAAATGACCTATGGGGGAGGCAAAACCTTAGACCTTTTGGTCAGGTTGTAGTAAGAGAGCCTAACCTCCTCCTATGAGACAAGAGGGAACCCTAGGCTAGGACCTTTTTTAGAAGGGTGAGATGATAAATCAATTTAAAGATTGAGGTAACCATGAATGTCACATAAATAATTAAGGATGTAAAATAGGAAATCACATATATTGAGTATGATTCTCTGAATCCGAGTATGCCATCTCTAAGGAACATGAGGAAAAGTCACTATGGAAGTGGCTGACATATGAGACCAAGTCTGGAATGGAAAATCACCATGAACCCGATGAGGGGTCATAAAATGAATAATGAGCATAATAAGAGATGGAGGAAATTCAATTTAAAGAATTACATAACGAAATAATGTGGTTGAAATGGGTTAAAGTTGTAATATCACAAAGACAATCCTAAGGTCAAGTAGGGAGTATTAAATGTACATGGGACTGAAGAGATTAGGAGTTGATTGTTCCTTGAATGTACAAGACCATTTGGATGGGAGGTATCAACTATGTTCGCCTGAGGCCCATGTCTCAGGAGATTGGCCACCTTCATGATTTCATGTGACCCAAGGGGTGAATGTGAGAGGCACTCCCTAGATGCATAAGGATGGGATCGCTCCAAAAGTACCTATACCCCTAGGTACCTCAAGGAAGTGGCTAAGGCTCATAATCCCTGAGGTGTAAATGTAAAAGATACACAAAAGTCATATTATAATGAAATCTTAAGAGGAGTTGTGCAAAAATTAAAGAGTGAGAAATATACTTGACTTCATAAAATATAAGAATATTGTGAGATTAAAAAGGTAGTCCAGGTTTGGATTATGGTTAAGGATAATACAACCTAAAATGTGAAGTTTTAAAATAATGTGTGTACAACATCTCTTCTCTTGGAATGGGATGGACTTTGTTTTTGGGCTACAATCAAACATTTATTTCATCTCATTATGAGGGAGAGAGATTGGGTAGACACATATTGTGCTTCAAATTGACATATGAGAATGAATACCTTCAGTTAAACTTAATGACATGATCTAGGGCTTGAGGTGTTACCTCTCCCTTATGTGATGATAAATGAACAATAGGTTGGAAACCTAGGTGAAAAGGTTATCACCTAATGGAAAGTGAGAATCTAAATGAAATTGAAATGACTAAGTGATAATGTTATAAAATGAATGGGAATGTGAAAATATCCTGAATTGAATTCAGGTATCAAAATTAGTCATAATATGGAGATTTTTCATACCAATAAAAATGATTAAACATAACCTAAGTAGGGTTGCTAACCCTACATTTTGTGAAATTAAGTTTAGTTATCATTCACTTAAGCTTACTAGGTTTGAATTATGTGTAAAGGAAATAAGATATGTGGTGTTTTAACTAATTAATGGAATAATTATCTAGCCAATTTGACAACACATGTTGTGAGACAACAATTAGTATTACTTTGAATTTAACATTTGGTATACTTGACAATAATAAAGCAAAGAAGAGAATTCTAGAAATTGGGAGGAAAAGGGATATATCATGGGATAATGTTAATTATTTTACATAAAGGTTTAAAAGGAACACATTTTGTATGAGATATTCCAATGAAATCCCACAATGTGGATATAGGTGGGGAAAATATTAGTGAGTACCTATATTTGAGTTAAGAAACATATTGAAGAGAGAGAGGGGTATAGAATAATCTAGTATCCAGGACATGAGGAGTTTTCATAAAGGATTAATGAATGACAATCTGTTATATCCCGACCTTTATAGATTTTGGGTTTGCCAAATCAAGATTCTATGGAACCAAAGAAGGGGGTGGCCAAACTCAGAATGGAAAACTTTTTCTTGGGGGCTTTCATAATAGGAATATCTAAATATAACCTGAAGCCAAGATGTGTATACACACACACACACACACACACACACATATATATATATATATATATATATATATATATATATATATATATATGATGTTCTCTGTATCAGTAGATCACAAATCTCTCTTAATCGTGGTTATGAGAAAGGAAACTCATGCTGCCATACCCAACCTTACGATTAGAAGGGAAACACCCCTGAATTACGACCATTTCTCCTCCCTCCAAACCATCTTCCTCAAACCCTAAATAAGCCCAACTAGCATCTATAAAAGGGATCCTAGGATCCCTCATCTAAAGGAAGGATTGGAAGAGGATCCACAGACCAAGGTGAGGCTCTGGGTAGAACCTCTAACACCCACAACCATTCAAATACCATGAGAGGAGACAATAGGTCATCCACCGGTTGCTAGAGGAGGAATCTTGGGACTCAACTAAGGTCCAAGCCATTGACGTTGACATGCTGCCACCCTCGATTTCCACCAAGAACAATGTTATTTTATGAGTAGCAGATCCTTAGTGAGGAGAGCAGCTTTGACAGTGGGTTAAAGGACATGAATGATGGATATTTTCTCCTCCTACCGTCTTGCTCATTACACATGGAGCATGAGAATGTGAGCTTCGGCTGACATGGGCGCCACCACAGACAAAACAGCGTGACCTTTGGTTTTTAGGTACATGACCTCCCATCTATTGTTTGGTTTCATTAGTTCAAAACCTAGAGTAGATATCGACCTTCAGTCCCACACCACCACCGTTCGTGGCCTAGCCATGTCTGAGAAGGGCTAGAAAGGCCACCCCAATGTCCTTCAGACTTTGGGCCCGTGAACATGGGGGAAGGGTGAGCCAGGTACATCACTCATGAAGGGGGAGTCAGACTCCATCACAAGGTTAGGGACAATTTAGAATAAAATGATTGGGATTCCCCAGACTATGCACGTGAATAATAACGGCAACATAGTCTTTCCTCACTGACTTAAGGGGTCACTGTGTCGTATTTCTAACAAATTGGTTTTTGTTGACGTGTCAAGATGTGATTGGCTATATCGAGTATTTTCTTGTAATATTAATAGAAAATTATTGATTTCTCAGATTAAGACGTTTTGTATATGAAAATTGATCAAGAGAACAAGAGAAACACAAAAAATGGTTTCATACCCTATATATGAGCCCAATTCCAAAAATAAGGCTAATATATAATTAAGTGATAAATAATGGATGGACATCCTATATTTAGTGTATTAAATGTTGGAAAACATAAAAAGCCTTTCTTTTGGATTATTATCTAACATTGTGTAATATGATGGGAATATGAGATGATTATGAGGATAAAATTAATACTTAGGGTTTCTAATGTGAATAATCATGAATATGAAGAATTAGGGTTAAATGCCATAACTTGCTATGTTGTTAATGAAACTAATCAAATCTAGGTGGGCATCATGAATAGGATATATTGGATCTATTAATTAGGATCTAACTTAATGGTTAGCATGCGATGGAAATAGAATTTATACCCTTATTCCTTATCCAAACCCTAAACCCTAGGTTAGGACCTAAGTATAGTTTAATCTATTTAATGTGATGGTGAAACTTTAGGATTTACATACATGCAGATTAATATGATGAATCGCTTGGATCAGTTGATTGGATTGGATTGAATATGCTTGAGATATTTACTGCATAATAATCTGCATGCTCACCATTGAGGTACATGGTTATTCTTATGACTACTCGCATTAGTTTATTGGTGTTTGCCGAGTGTTCCTCAAAGATTGAACAACTAAACTATTGGATGTTTATTTGCATTCTCTTTAATTATAATGCCACTATAAGTATCACATAAATTTAGATATCATATTTTGAACCCTAGGTTGATGATCATCAAGGGGCGATGCACATGGGCCCTAGAAGGGACAATGATCACGCCCAAGATCACATATTCAGTAAAGGACAAAATATGTAAAGAAAATGATAGTTCTTGTCTACATGTAATTGATTGGTACATGATGTTCGTTTACCAGCACATTTTTGCATGCACCTCACATACACAATATATTTTGACATAATGATCCATGTCTTTGTTTTATGATGCTTTAGGTACATGATAGATAAGATGATATCAATATATGATGGACATGATAATCAGTTGAATTTACTCAGAGACATTGAAGTTGACTTGTAAGGAGGACTAAATAGAAACTTCTTCTCATATAGTTCACATATGTAAAATTTTGATGATAGAAAGTCAGGCAAGTTCTAGAGGAACAACTTGTAAACAATATATTTGAATTAATGGAAATTATTTGATATTGACTATTATTTGTTTAAAATTTGGATCCTTGGGAAATTTTTAAGTAATGGCTCTCATCTTTTTGGTCTTCCTTAATTGGGGGTTGTTGAAAAGTAAGGTCGTTACAGATCTTGTATAAGGTTTGTTGGTATGTTGTTAAGATGAATATAGGATGGAACCTATAGTTCTATTGAATTGTAGGTTCTACATCCCGCTGAATAGCTAGACAATAGGTCTGCATACCTATTATTTTAAAAAAAGTTAATTGAGTCACTGGTTGTAAAAAAAATGCCATTGTAGGTCTGTATCTTTAGTTTTCGGTTAAAAACTGACATTATAGGACTACCCTAAAATGGCCATTCTGGACAACATGGTCTATAGGGTCCTAGTCATTAGTTGTAATGATGAAACCAACAATGTATCATTTAATCATCATTTATCTTGTTGTAACCAATTACTATGTTGCTAAAATGGTGTTAGTTTTTGGTAGAAACTGACGACTCAGAAACCTTTACTAGTTACAAATGTGACATGGTACGACAATACGACATCAATTTTATCATATCTAAACTAATGTCACATGCTCTTACCCATGTTGCTTTCTTTTATCATAGCAACTAAGGATGGATCTCCATTGTTTATTTGAGCGTCCCCAAATAACCGATGTGAAGACGCTTGGCTGTAGTGTCTCCCACTTAGTGTTGGTAAGAAACCCATGTTATAGGCTCATTTTAAACGATTCTAGAGGTAGTTTCTGTACTAGTGAGTCTTCACAAAACAAAAGTATTACACAACATAGAATATAAGCATCTCCTGCCACAATAGGCACATCGTGTCATAGGATGTGTGTTTCACCATATAAGGTACATCGTTCCTTAGAAGGCACATCACACCAAAAAAGAGGGTTTATTGTATGATAGTGGCCACATAAAGATAAAAGATGTAAATCAAAGATGTTTGCTATAGTTCTAGATGTCAAATTTTCATAATGTAGTTATTTCTTTATGTTATAGAATTCAATGCCACTTACTCTGATTCTAGATTAATACCCATGGCACAAACACTTTAATAATATTCTAACTACGTATCTGGCCCTAGCCCAAGCTTAGGAAGTTTCTGAGCATCCAAGTTTCTTTCTCTAAAAACATGGGAGATCCTGATAGAGGAAAACTTTGAGATAAGTTTATTTTACTATTTCTTCCCAGTTCCTCCTCCATTTCCTTTGTAGCTCTGAAAGCCACCCAAAGGTCACCATAGACCTATTTTAGGGATTGGGAGGTGTTAGAACAAGTTGTAAAAAACTTATGTGTATATTTATATACTTAGATTTGAATTTGATTTAAAGTTTTTATCTTGTTATGATTGACCAAAGAAATACCATCGACAATCTCTTAGCCAACTGAATACCCTCTTATTTCGTTGACTATTGGGTTGGTAGCACCACCTCCTACTAGAAACCTGAGTTTCACTAGGACTTGTCACTAGTGGATCCTTTAGTCGACTGTCTTGCCATTTTTTGTCAATTTGACTAGTCTTTAGTCAGTCAACTAATTCTAGTCCTTACTAGTGGATTGAATTCTCCTAGTAGCCCAACTTGACCCTCTTGCTACTAGTTAGTCGACCCAACTAAGTTATAGTCAGTTGACTAAACCAACCATGGTCAACCTTTGCTTGTCACTATGTCCTCTCATAGTGGATCTCACGGTGGTACTGGACATTTCTTTACTTAGTGGACGAATAAGCTAGCTGGTCATACTAAGAAATCAGACTATGGCACAAACACTTTAATAATATTCTAAATACTCCTCCCCTAGTCCAAGCTTAGCAAGTTTCTGAACATCCAAGTTGCTTTCTATAAATACAACGAAGATCCTGATAGAGATTTTTTTTAGATTTGTTAATTCCATGGGTTCTTCATGGCTCCTACTCTATTTCATTTGTAGCTACTAAAGAAACCCCAAAGATTACTTAGACCCATTTTATGGATTGATATATGTAAAAACAAGTTGTAACAAACTTATGTGTAAATTTATATACTTATATTTGGATTTGAAATAAGAATAATAGCTTATTATGATTAGACAAAGAAACATCATTGACAATCTCTTAGTCAACTGACTACCCCATTAGTTGGTTGACTAATGGGTTGGTATCACCACCTCTCACTAGTGACCCAAGCTTCGCTATAAATAGTCACTAGTGGATCATTTAGTCGAATATCCTACCATGTTTTGTCAGTCTGACTAGTCTTTAGTCAATCGATTAATAATAGTCCTCGCTAGTGGATTGGCTTCTCCTAGTAGCCCGACTTGACCAGCATACTACTAGTTAGTTGGCCCAACTAAGTTATAGTTAGTTGACTAAGCTAACTATGGTCAACCTCTATTTCTTACTATCTCCTTTCGTTGTGAATCTCAATGTGATACTTGACATTTCACTCAGTGGATGAATAAACTAGTCATCCAGACTAGGAAATACACCCATGAAACAAACAATTTAATATCATTCTAACTACTCATCCCCTGGAAAAAGCTTAGCAAGTTTCCGAGCATCCATTTTTTTTCTCTAAATACATAGGAGATCTCAATAGAGAAAAACTTTGAGATAATTTTATTGTATTGGTTCTTCCCGGTTCCTCCTCTATTTCCTTTTTCGCTATGAAAGCCACCCCAAATATTACCATAGACCTATTTTAGGGATTGGGAGGTGTTAAAAAAAGTTGTAACAAACTTATGTATAAATTTATATAGTTAGATTTGAATTTGAAACAATGTTACTAGCTTATTATGATTGGCCAAAGAAACACCATCAAAAATCTCTTAGTCAACTGACTATCCCCTTTATTGGTTTACCAACAGGTTGGTAGCACCACCTCTTACTAGCGACCCAAGCTTTGCCACTAATTGCCATTGGATCCTTTAGTCGACTGACCAAGCAGGTTTTGTTAATATTACTAGTCTTCTGTTGATCGATGAACTCTAATTCTCTCTAGTGGATTGATTTATCATAATAGCCTAATTTGACCCTCATGCTACTAGTTAGTTAGCCCAACTAATATATAGTTGGTTGACTAAGCTAGCCATGGTCAACCTCCACTTCTTGCTATCCCCCTCTCATAGTGGATCTCACTGCTACACTCTACATTGCTTTACTCAGTCGGTGAATAAGCTAGTCAGCCAGACTAAGAAATCAACCCATGGCACAGATATTTAAACAATATTTGAACTACTTTGACTTATTTTGAACTACACCAAATGCAATGATGCATATTCAGATTCTAGGCCCCATTTGGTTGGCAGGATTCTTCTTGGGATATGATTCTAATCCTATTAATAAGTGCAATACCATGTTTGTTTGTGTGAATGTCCATATTAGAATAGCATTTGAGTCGCATTAGAGTTCCACCTGACTGGGGTTTCAAGTTCTACACCCCCTAGTATTTGGGGAGTATAGAAAAATTTGGGAACACAACACCCATCCTGTAAGGACCCTGACCTCCTTTTAGGGTTACCCTGTTTGCTTTGCTAACTCTGGTGCTTTGTTGCTTGCTAATCACCTTTAGTGGTAATTAGGGTTTGTTGGTGCTTTGTTGAGAGCTGGAGGTGCTACTTGCAATTAACCCAAGTCTAGGGTTTGTGGGCAAGTTTGTCACCTTGTGAGGTGTTCCTCCCTCTCCTTACTTCCTTTAGTGTTGTGAGGAAGGGTTGGGCTCGTTGCTTGGGTTCCTTTGGGCTTGGTGGTGCCTTGCCTTTGTTTCTTTGGACCTTGTGTCGGGCAAGAGAGGGTGTGTTGCCCATGGACCTTTAACCTTCTTTGACCTCGTTTGTGTCACCACTAGTGGACACCTGGTGCTTGATGTTTGCATGTGGAAATGGCCTTAGACATGTGTTTAAGACATGATAGAGTGGTGGCATTGCCCATGGACAAGTGTCCCTAGGTGGACGACACCTTGCTTTGTTCTACCTTGGTTTCTCCTCCATCCCCTTCTATATATGTGTTTCCCTTCTCTTGCTAAGGATCCCTTTAGTTCCTTAGTCTCCCTCTCCTTGGTGCACGACACCCTCTCTTCTCTTACAAGCTTGGTGGCCGATCCTTCTTGGAGTCTCCTTCTTCCTCTAGTGGTGGCCGAACCCTAGAATGCCTTGCTCTCCTTCTTCCTTGGTGGTTCTTGGAGCTTGGTGCTAGGAGCTTGGAGCTTGCTTAAGGCGGGTTACATAACTCCTAACCCTAACTACATTACCATCTTCTATGTTCTTGTTTATATGTTGCTTATGATCGGCTAAGTATGTTGTTAGTATAGTTTCTTGCTTAGTTGCACCTTGTTGGCTGAACCTATGTTCTAGGGTTTCTTGGTGAGCAATACTCCTTTCTCTCCTTGGTCTAGAGGAGTGAGCTTAAGTTCTAGTAGCATGGGAAATACCCCTCTCTCATTTAAGTTGAGAGGTGAGCTTGTGTTCTAGTTGCTTGAGCAACACCCTCCTCTCACCCTAGACTTGGAAGGTGAGCTTTGTGGTGGTCGTGATCCTCATTTAGGGTTGTTCCTTGTGTTGCCCGATTGGTGATATGAAGCCTTGGAAAGACACCTCTCTCTTGATAGTTGAGAAGTGAGCCATCTTCTTGATCCATTAGGGTTTTGGTGCCCTTGTGTTTGAGGTTGGTGGTGACCCTATCGGGTGGTGTCTTGCCTGAGATGAGGCGGGTGGTGTTGTTTCCCGACATCCTTCTTTGGCCTAGAGCCTTGGTCGTCATATGTGTCGCTGTGTTGGGTGATACTCCCAGGTTCTTGATCTTTGGTGCGTTGTGCGTTACATCTGGTTCAGTGGTAGGCGTCACCCTTGGTCTTTGCCTTGCGTGTGTTGGGAAATTCCACCTTGAAGAGTAACCTGCCTGATACATGTTTAATGGCTTGGTGTCGATGGCTTGAGGTGTGGAGTTGTTAG
Source organism: Alisma plantago-aquatica (assembly GCA_963693085.1). Lineage (NCBI taxonomy): Eukaryota > Viridiplantae > Streptophyta > Magnoliopsida > Alismatales > Alismataceae > Alisma > Alisma plantago-aquatica. The sequence goes on from OY856412.1 coordinate 621,987,414, forward strand.
ATAGCTCTGTGATGTTATGTCGGGTGTCACGTTAATCCTTGCCCTATGTGTCGGCCGATAGTTTCAGGTTGGTTAGCTGAGCGCGGCGTTGTGTTGCCCGATAGAGCATTGCACGATAGAGTGTTGCCCGTTACACCATGCATGGCACGCGTTGCACAACTCTCTTGGGTGCACGAAAAGCCTGATGCGCCGTTGCCCGATGCTTGTGGTTGCACGACACAAGTTGCGCGACACCCTAGGGTTTGGTCATCATGCGCTGGTCTATTTTCTGTCATGCATTTAGAGTTGGGCGATAGGGGACAGTACCCTTCCCGATACCACCTCTAGTGAGGGTGCCCTACCCGTCACACTTATAGTAAGGGTAGTAGATGTTTCTAGCGAGGGTCTTATCTCTTATGAAATTTATGCGCTAGCTCTTATTAATTAATCATTTTGGTTTTTGATAGTAAACCTTGACATGCCAAATCTATGTATCTTACCATGCTATTATCAGTATGTGTGTAATCATCTCAATGATATGAATAATGCTAAAATAATGGTAAACATATAAGATTGCTTTGCATGGATTGTATCTATGATCACAGGTTGAGGCATGAATGATAAAGCACCTAATCATTAATGTTTCCCTATATGAATACTATGATCTTGCTATTAATCCATGATGATTGTACTAACCATGCAGGTGATGCATAGCCAGGTAAAGGGCTATGAGGTATATATGCTGAGTAACTCTACTATGACGGTTACTCTTGATGATGAGATAACATGTATGATGTAAAGTACTTGGGATTGCTATCTTATGATGATGATGTAAGCCTTAAGAGGCAGTGGCAGTATGTGATGAGAGATTGAGATCCCATGGCAATGTGATGATCCTTGAGAATGGATCTAGATGATTGGCAAGAGGCCAAGTGGTAACAGGTAATGTTGGATCAGGATGATGTTGATTACAACAAAAGCATAATATTAAGTTTCATACTGTTTACTCTTGTTATAGTTTGCATGTTATACAACTTGGTTGAATCTTGCAATCCATTTAAAATATACTAATTAATCACAGTGGAACAAATCATGTAGTTTGCCCTGGCCATAGATCCATCATCGTCAGGAGCTGGTGATGGTGAAACGGGTTCTCCTGCGGGTTAACCCGGAGCGCAGATTGTTGAATATGCGAGGTTTCTTCTAGCCTAAAATAGAGAGGGAATCGAGTGCAGCTATGACTGCAGACTCGGGATTTGTATATGAGCATGATGAATAGGCACGTGGCTCAGATATACTAGCGCCGTGACCTGTACCGATGCGGGCTAGAGGAAGGGTAGCCTATGGAGATGACCCTGTGGCTGAGGCCACTTAAGCATTAGACGGCTGTCCTGCTATAGTTCTCATGCACTGACCACGAGGTGGGAGGTCATGGAGTCCGGCGCTTTCATTGACCTTGTATGGCACCGGCTACAGGTTTCGCAGCCGTCAGTTGGATTTGAGCGGTACGGCTCACTTCCTCAGGGCATAATAATACGTAAGTCAGCCGAATAGAATTTACTGCTTAAGGCAAAACACGGAACATTGATTGAGGCCTTGCTTGTGTAATTGCTCTTGCTATATCTTGCAGTTACTTATACGTTCCTCAAGTTATGTGATAATACCTTATAAATCTTATCTTGTTAATCATGTTCCATAAAGAAATACATGGGTGTATGCCTTTCATATATCTGGTAAGCTTGATGGTATGGATAGCCTTCATATATAGACTGCTCTTGTTATACCTCTTATCAGTTATCTGCTTTGGTTGCTTTATCTTTCTGAGGTTTTGTAGTTTTGGCAGGGAGTTATGTTTCTCACAGGGACTGTGTGTCTCACCCCACTGGTTTGCACCCTTTTTAGGTGTTTGAGCTAGACGTGGTGGTTGTCGTGGAGTTGCGGCCGAGCAGCAAGACGAGCAGTAGAAGGCAAGAGATGGATACACTAATGTTTTAGATGTTTTGTAGTAAAGTCTTAGAGTCATCCATGTTCTCTTAGGTCCTTGGAGGCGTTTTGATGTTGTTTCACGATGTATAGCTGTTGATCTTTTTTATATCCTGCTGGTGGCCAGATATGGGCCTTCATGTATGTATAAACAGGTGGTGAACTCATGTGATGACTGGACAACTGATCTCCCAAGCTGTGGACACGTATCAGATCTTGTATATGTTTATATAACATGTTTTTCTACAGGACGAGGACTTGAATGTAATAGATTCTCAGTTTATCCATTTTCCGCCATCGGTTTTAATTAACCCATGTTTTTGGTAATATGTGGTTATGGTGATTTCCGCACGTTTTTGCGTAACACCTCGCTATCTATGTGATAGTGAGATGTGTTGCCACAACTTTGGTATCAGAGCTCTAGGTTCGTTGAGTCTACAGGGATTTAGGACTAGGTTGTGTATGTTTTTGTGAGTTTTCCAGATTTTCTCACAATCATCTTCTACCCTCAGTGGAAGAAAAGCCAAGATGTCTGAGAGCCATAAAGAACATGCTGCTGAGAACAGCGATGCTGCATCATTTGATGGTGCTATAGGGTAGGCAAATGAAGATCGGGTGCCTGAGGTCCCCCAACCTGACCCAACCATTCTTGAACATCCTGCCTATCAACAGCTTATGGGGCAGATAATGGCTATGATGAATCTCATGGTAGAGAGATTTCCAGTGCCTCCTTCGAGAGCACATGATCCCCATGGTGAAACATCAGGTATTGGGAAGACCTTTGAGCGGCTTCGCCGAGTTGGAGCTTTAGATTATGCTAGAACGGCTGATCCAGCGGATGCAGATATGTGGCTGACAAGTCTTGAGAAGGCTTTTCGGATCCTCGACATCCCTGACGCAGACAAAGTCAAGCACGCTGTCTACCTTCTGAAGGGTAGTGCTGGTCACTGGTGGACCATCGAGGAAGAGAAGCGACCTGGTGAGGTGATCGGTTGGGAGGTTTTCTAGCGCGAGTTCATCAACATATACTTCCCGAAAATGTATCTAGATGAGAAGATCAGTCAGTTTGAGAGCCTGCATCAAGGAACGATGAGCATCACCGAGTACGAGGGCAAGTTCATGGATCTGTTGCGGTTTGTCCTCACATGGAAGCAACAGATGAAGAGCGAATCAGGCATTTTGAGAAAGGTCTGAGTGCTGAGATGACAACACCTTCTTTTGCATTGGAGAACCTTGAGCGGTTTGCTACCTTTGTGGAATCCGTCCGGAGGATTGAACGGTCAGTCAGGGAGAAAAGAGAATCCATGTCTCACAAAAGGCCTGCTCAGTTTCAGGGACAGAGCTTTGGTGGCTTCAAGAAGTCAAGGTTTTTAGCACCTTCTGTGATGAGAGGTTCCAGTGCACCATCACAGTGGTCTCCGAGTAAGGGAAGAGGTTATGTTTCTTCACCATCCAAGGCACATAGTACAACTTCAGTGGCAGTGACAGGGCCATCTAGGCCACAGTTTGAAGATAGGACATGCTATATCTGCGGTCAGATAGGGCATTTCAAGTCAAATTTCCCAAACTGAGATGTTGAAGTGACACAGCAGCTGAGGCAGAATCAACAAGGGTCAGATAGGCAGCAGCCCAGTGGCAGTAGAGGACAAGGACGCGGTCAAGCGTCGCAAGAAGGATTGTCTGCTCAAGGAAGCAGAGGATGTGGACAGCAAGCAATGACTCGATTCTATGCTATGAGTCAACCAGAGGTGATAGTCAACCCACAAGTAGTGACAGGTCAGATGGAGTTATTTCATTCTGATATGTCTTCTTCTTGCTTTATATCTATTCTGGTTGACCCGGGTGCTACACACTCTTTTATCACCTATAGTATGCTTGAGAACTGTCATTTACCTATTAGTTGTAAAAAGGATAGCTTGTTGTTAGAAACCCCTCTTGATGGTTCCTCAATGCTTCGAGAAGAGTGTCCATCTTGTGTCTTATCTTTCTCGGGACACTGCATACAAGTGGATCTTATACCACTTGATATGCATGGTTTTGATGTTATCCTTGGGATGGATACCTTAGAGAAGTATAAGGTTGTTTTGGATTGTGGGTCCAAGCAAGCTGTGTTTGATGATAGCGGTAAGAAGTGGATCTTCCAAGGAGATAGGAAGATTCTTCCGACATGTCTGGTATCAGCTATGGTGGCAGAGAAGTTGCTATGACAAGGATGTGAGGCGTTCTTAGCTCACTGTGTGGATACCAAGGCGAAGGGTCTAAGCCTTGAAGAGGTGTCAGTTGTTCGAGAGTTTGCGGATGTGTTTCCTGATGAGTTCCCTGGTGTTCCTCCACCCTGAGAGATTGATTTTGAGATCAATCTGGTTCCAGGAACACAACCAGTTGCACAAACACCATATAGGATGGCTCCCGTAGAGATGGCAGAGCTAAAGAAACAGTTACAAGAGTTGTTGGAGAAAGGTTTCATCTGATCGAGTACGTCGCCTTGGGGTGCTCCAGTTATGTTCATTAAGAAGAAGGATGGATCGATGCGGCTATGTATAGATTACCGACAGTTGAACAAGGTCACGATCAAGAACAAGTACCCGTTACCGAGGATAGATGATTTGTTCGATCAGTTGCGGGGTGCTACAGTGTTTTCGAAGATCGATCTACGATTTGGATATCATCAGTTGAGGATTAAGGTGGATGACATACCAAAGTCAGCTTTTAGGACGAGGTATGGTCACTTCGAGTTTGTGGTTATGCCGTTTGGGCTAACCAATGCACCGACTGCTTTCATGGATTTGATGAATCGAGTGTTCCATCCGTTCCTAGATTAGTTTGTTGTAGTCTTCATAGACGACATCTTGATCTATTGTCGGGACATGCAAGAGCATGAGCGACATCTTCGACTAGCATTGACTCTTCTTTGCCAACATCAGTTGTATGCCAAGTTCAGTAAGTGTGAGTTCTGGTTGGAAGAAGTAATTTTCTTGGGTCATGTGATATCTACAGAAGGAGTTAAAGTAGACCCCAGGAAGGTGGAATCTATTGCAGAATGGGAACAGCCGAAGACATCGACATAAGTTCGTAGTTTCCTGGGTTTAGCAGGATACTACCAGAGGTTTATCAAGGAGTTCAGTACGATTGCATTGCCGATGACAAAGTTGACTAGAAAGGATGTGCCTTTTGTCTGGGATGACCATTGTCAACAGGCTTTCCAGAGTTTGAAGGAAAAGATGACTAGTGCTCCAGTATTGGTGCTGCCAGAGCTTGGGAAGGGCTATGTTGTCTTCTGTGATGCTCCCAAGAAAGGGTTAGGTTGTGTGCTGATGCAGGAAGATCATGTGGTTTCTTTTGCTTCGCGACAGCTTAACAAACACGAGGAGAACTATCTGACTCATGATTTGGAGTTGGCAGCAGTGTTTCATGTGTTAAAAATTTGGAGACATTATCTTTATGGGGAAATGTGTCAGATCTTTACAGATCATAAGAATCTGAAGTACATCGTGTCACAGCATGAGTTAAATATGCGGCAGCGTTGATGGATGGAGTTCATCAATGACTACGACTGCACCATCGAGTATCATCCTGGTAAGGCGAATGTGGTAGCTGATGCACTTAACCGAAAGTCTTCTTCTCTTTCTTCAAAGAAGGCACAGTTAAGTTCCCTGGTATGCCATAGACGGGATATGCTTGTTTCCTTGTGGCAGATGAATGTGTAGATGGAAGTTTCCTTGTTGGATGGACTTTTAGCAAAGATGCAAGTCAAGCCTACACTGAGACATCAGATCAAATATGCATAGCAAGTAGATGATACAGTATAGTTGATCAGATCAGAGTTCGGCAGCGAAAAGCATGATGGGTTCCATGAATCCGAGGATGGACTAGTTTGCTATTGTGATAGGATGGTGGTCCCCGATGCTGATGATCTAAGGAAGTTAGTACTCGAGGAAGCACACACATCAATGTATGCTATGCATCCAGGAGTCACCAAGATGTATCATAGACTGAAGGACTTGTATTGGTGGCCCGACTTGAAGAAAGATGTAGCTGAGTTCGTGGCTAGGTGTGCAGTTTGTCAGCAAGTCAAGGCTGAGCATCAGAAGTCGACAGGTAAGTTGCAACCCCTGCCGATACCGTAGTGGAAATGGGATCATATAACTATGGATTTCGTAGTTGGTCTACCTAGGACAACTAGAAGTCATGATTCCATTTGGGTAATAGTGGACAGATTGACGAAGTCTGCCCATTTCATACCTATGAAGATGACATATACAGCCGAGAAGCTCTCTCGAGTATATGTGGATGAGATAGCACGTTTGCACGGTGTGCCAGTGATGACAGTTTCTGACAGAGGTCCTCAGTTCATGAGTCATTTCAGGGAACAGTTGCACAAAGTGATGGGAACACATTTAAGGTTCAGTACCGCCTTCCACCCACAGACAGATGGACAGTCTGAGAGGACTATTCAGATTTTGGAGGATCTCCTTCGAGCTTGTGTTTTGCAGTTCCTAGGCAGTTGGGACGTGCATCTCAGTCTGATAGAGTTTGCCTACAACAACAGTTATCAGCAGAGCATTGACATGGCTCCTTATGAGGCCTTATATGGCTGGAAGTGCAGATCTCCTTTGTGTTGGTATGAGTCTGGCAAATATCATTTTTTGGGTCCTGAGTTAGTACAACAAACAACAAAGAAGATCAAGGTGATACAACAACAGTTGAAAGCAGCACAGGACAGGCAGAAGTCTTACACATACAATCACCGACGACCTTTGGAGTTCTAGGTGGGAGACAAAGTGTATCTTAAAGTCTCTCCATCGAAAGGTGTGCTAAGGTTTGGCCGGAAGGGTAAGCTAGCAGCCAGGTATATGGGGCCATACCCGGTCATAGCACGTATTGGCAGGGTAGCTTACGAGTTGGAGCTACCACCAGAGTTGCACATGTTACATCCAGTGTTCCATGTCAGTATGCTAAAGAAAACTCATCCGGATTTAGGAATAGTGATACAGCCAGACAAAGTTGAGCTTGATGAAGATGTGACCTACGAGGAAGGTCCTATAGTGATCCTTGACAAAAGAGTTAAGAAGCTGAAGAGGAAGGAATTGGTTCTTGTGAAGGTTCTTTAGCATCATCGTGGCATTGAGGAAGCCACGTGGGAGCTTGAGGAAGAGATGAGGAGGAAGTATCCCTCACTTTTCTCTTCGGATTTCGGGGACGAAATCCCTTTGTAGGGGGTTAGTTTGTAAGGACCCTGACCTCCGTTTAGGGTTACCCTATTTGCTTTGCTTAACTCTGGTGCTTTGTTGCTTGCTAATCACCTTTAGTGGTGATTAGGGTTTGTTGGTGCTTTGTTGAGAGCTGGAGGTGCTACTTGTAATTAACCCAAGTCTAGGGTTTGTGGGAAAGTTTGTCACCCTGTGAGGTGTTCCTCCCTCTCCTTGCTTCCTTTAGTGTTGTGAAGAAGGGTTGGGCTCGTTGCTTGGGTTCCTTTGGGCTTGGTGGTGCCTTGCCTTTGTTTCTTTGGACCTTGTGTCAGGCAAGAGAGGGTGTGTCGCCCAGGGTTGTGTCACCCATAGACCTTTGACCTTCTTGGACCTCATCTGTGTCACCACTAGTGGACACCTGGTGCTTGATGTTTGCATGTGGCAATGGCCTTAGACATGTGTTTAAGACATGATAGAGTGGTGGCATTGCCCATGGACAAGTGTCCCTAGGTGGGCGACACCTTGCTTTGTTCTACCTTAGTTTCTCCTCCATCCCCTTCTATATATGCATTTCCCTTCTCTTTCTAAGGATCCCTTTAGTTCCTTAGTCTCCTTCTCCTTGGTGCACGACACCCTCTCTTCTCTTACAAGCTTGGTGGCCGATCCTTCTTGGAGTCTCCTTCTTCCTCTAGTGGTGGCCGAACCCTAGAATGCCTTGCTCTCCTTCTTCCTTGGTGGTGCTTGGAGCTTGGTGCTAGGAGCTTGGAGCTTGCTTAAGGCGGGTTACATAACTCATAACCCTAACTACATTACCATCTTCTATGTTCTTGTTTATATGTTTCTTATGATCGGCTAAGTATGTTGTTAGTATAGTTTCTTGCTTTGTTGCACCTTGTTGGCCGAACCTATGTTCTAGGGTTTCTTGGTGAGAAATACTCCTTTCTCTCCTTGGCCTAGAGGAGTGAGCGTGAGTTCTAGTAGCATGGGAAATACCCCTCTCTCATTTAAGTTGAGAGGTGAGCTTGTGTTCTAGTTGCTTGAGCAACACCCTCCTCTCACCCTGGACTTGGAAGGTGAGCTTTGTGGTGGTCGTGATCCTCGTTTAGGGTTGTTCCTTGTGTTGCACGATTGGTGATATGAAGCCTTGGCAAGACCCCTTTTTCTTGATAGCTGAGAAGTGAGCCATCTTCTTGATCCATTAGGGTTTTGGTGCCCTTGTGTTTGAGGTTGGTGGTGACCCTGTCAGGTGGTGTCTTGCCTGAGATGAGGCGGGTGGTGTTGTTGCCCGACATCCTTCTTTGGCCTAGAGCCTTGGTCGTCATGTGTGTGGCTGTGTTGGGCGATACTCCCAGGTTCTTTATCTTTGGTGTGTTGTGCGTTACATTTGGTTCAGTGGTAGGCGTCACCCTTGGTCTTTGCCTTGCGTGTGTCGGGCAATTCCACCTTGAAGAGTAACCTGCCTGATACATGTGTAATGGCTTGGTGTCGATGGCTTGAGGTGTGGAGTTGTTAGATAGCTCTGTAATGTTATGTCGTGCATCACGTTAATCCTTTCCCTGTGTGTCGGTTGATAGTTTCAGGTTGCTTAGCTGAGCACGGCGTTGCGTTGCCTGACACCATGATGCCCGACAGAGCATTGCACGATAGAGTGTTGCTCATTACACCATGCACGGCACGCGTTGCACAACACTCTTGGGTGCACGAAAAGCCTGACGTGTCGTTTCCCGATGCTTGTGATTGCATGACACAAGTTGCCCGACACCCTAGGGTTTGGTCATCATGTGCTGGTCTATTTTCTGTTATGTGTTTAGAGTTGGGCGATAGGGGATAGTACCCTGCCTGATACCACCTCTAGTGAGGGTGCCCTACCCGTCACACTTATAGTAAGGGTAGTAGACATTTCTAGTGAGGGTCTTATCTCTTATGAAATCTATGTGCTAGCTCTTATTAATTAATCATGTTGGTTTTTGATAGTAAACCTTGACATGCCACATCTATGTATCTTACCATGGTATTATCAGTATGTGTGTAATCATCTCAATGATATGAATAATGCTGAAATAATGGTAAACATATAAGATTGCTTTGCATGGATTGTATCTATGATCACAGGTTGAGGCATGAATGATAAATCACCTAATCATCAATGTTGCCCTATATGAATACTATGATCTTGCTGTTAATCCATGATGATTGTACTAACCATGCAGGTGATGCATAGCTAGGTAAAGGGCTATGAGGTATATATGCTGAGTAACTCTGCTATGATGGTTACTCTTGATGATGACATAACATGTATGATGTAAAGTACTTGGGATTGCTATCCCATGATGATGATGTAAGCCTTAAGAGACAGTGGCAGTATGTGATGAGGGATTGAGATCCCATGTCAATGTGATAATCCTTGAGAATGGATCTAGATGATTGGCAAGAGGCCAAGTGGTAACAGGTAATGTTGGATCAGGATGATGTTGATTACAACAAAAGCATAATATTAAGTTTCATACTGTTTACTCTTGTTATAGTTTGCATGTTATACAACTTGGTTGAATCTTGCAATCCACTTAAAATATACTAATTAATCACAGTGGAACAAATCATGTAGTTTGCCCTGGCCATAGATCCATCATCGTCAGGAGCTGGTGATGATGAAACGGGTTCTCCTGCGGGTTAACTCGGAGCGCAAATTGTTGAATATGTGAGGTTTCTCCTAGCCTAAAATAGAGAGGGAATCGAGTGTAGCTACGACTGCAGACTCGGGATATGTATATGAGCATGATGAATAGGCTCGTGGCTCAGATATACTAGCGTCGTGACCTGTACCGAGGCGGGCTAGAGGAAGGGTAGCCTATGGAGCTGACCCTGTGGTTGAGGCCACTTAAGCACGAGACTGCGGTCCTACTATAGTTCTCGTGCACTGACCACGAGGTGGGAGGTCGTGGAGTCCGTCTCTTCCATTGACCTTGTATGGCACCAGATCCAGGTTTCGCAATCGTCAGTTGGATTTGAGAGGTACGACTCACTTCCTCAGGGCATAATAATACGTAAGTCAGCCGAATAGAATTTACTGCTTAAGGCAAAACACGGAACATTGATTGAGGCCTTTGTTGTGTAATTGCTCTTGCTATATATTGTAGTTACTTATACGTTCCTCATGTTATGTGATAAGACCTTATAAATCTTATCTTGTTAATCATGTTCCATAAAGAAATACATGGGTGTATGCCTTCCGTATATCTGGTAAGCTTGATGGTATGGATAGCCTTTCTATATAGACTGCTCTTGTTATACCTCTTATCAGTTATATGCTTTGGTTGCTTTATCTTTATGAGGTTTTGTAGTTTTGGTGGGCAGTTATGTTTCTCGCTGGGACTGTGTGTCTCACCCCGCTGGTTTGCACCCTTTTAGGTGTTCGAGCTAGATGTGGTGGTGGTCGCGGAGTTGCGGTCGAGCAGAAAGACGAGCAGTAGAGGGCAAGAGATGGATACACTTCTGTTTCAGATGTTTTGTAGTAAAGTCTTAGAGTCATCCATGTACTCTTAGGTCCTTGGAGGCATTTTGACGTTGTTTCACGGTGTATAGCTGTTGATATTTTGTATATCCTGCTGTTGGCCGGATATGGGCCTTCATGTATGTATAAACAGGTGGTGAACTCATGTGATGACAGGACAACTGATCTCCCAAGCTGTGGACACGTATCAGATCTTGTATATGTTTATATAACATGTTTTCCTACAGGACGAGGACTTGAATGTAATAGATTCTCAGTTTATCTGTTTTTCGCCATCAGTTTTAATTAACCCGTGTTTTTGGTAATCTGTGGTTATGGTGATTTCCGCACATTTTCGCGTAACACCTTGCTGTCTATGTGATAGTGAGATGTGTTGCCACACGTCCCAACTTGTCTGCACCTCTCACCTTGAAGCTGCTGCCTTCACTTCCTCCTTCATCTTGGTTCCTCCCAACTCCGCCATGCCATCTTGTTCTCTCACTTCGGTGAGTTACATCTTTTGTGAATGTTCTCTGTTGGTTCTTATCTCCGTTCCCCTTCAGTTCTGCAAAAGCAACACCAAAAACTCACAATGTGCAAGTTTGCATCTTCCTCTTCTCGTGATGCCGTCACATTCAGATCTACTACGTCATTAAGCACGTAACCTTTTAGCCATCCATGCAAAAAGAAGTCCTTGTCAATTTGTCATCTTCCAAGCTGAATGCAACTGTTTGGAAATGTTGATGATTCATTTTGATTTGGCAGAAAACAAAAGCACAAAATATCAATTACACTTTGTTTCTAGTCCTATTTTGATTGCAAACAAACATAGGTTGGGAAATTGAGCATCTCTTTGTAGCCTTTTTCTAGGGCTTTGTAAGGGAGAAGAGTACTAGGGTTATTGGAGCTCCGTGGGATGTTTCTTTCCAGTTTTCGGTGTGTCCATCATGGGTGGAGAGCCCATGTTTATAGAGGAGAGGTACTCCCCAAGCAACCCACTCCACCCCAAAACTGCCTCCTTGGTTTACGTGATACCCAACCACTTCCCCCATATCCTAAGTACTAAGTTCACATAGGGTCACATTGCTATTATCTAGGGATTCAATTTTGGTCTTTCGACCATATCCCAACATCTCCCACTTGGTTAAAGGACTAAATATCATTCCTTCCACTATACGTGCAAAGTAATTAAATAATTCCTCCCACTATTCATGTGAAGTACTCATTTAAATGCATTCAAGCACATTTTTCCTTTTCCTATTACATAGACTCCCACTGTTCATGGGACCTATGAATGATTCCCTAATCCCATCAAGCTAACATGCTTGACAAAGAGTTCTGCTGAAATTCCTTTCATTAATGAATCAATAATCGTATCTTTTTTTTTGGATAAGGTAAAATATTACTAGATCATCAAAAGAGCATATAGGGGTAAACCACCCCGTATACTATACATGGTCACTTAAGACCCCACCTCAAAATAACCTCAGGATTAACCTTCAATAGGAACCCCGGGTTCGCTTTACAATGCCAAGCCAGCCTATTAACAAAAGCATCAAACACATGGTATTTATCACTCCCACTCTTACTGTGAGTTCTAGTGTTCCTCTCATGCCATTTATGGAACATGAGGCCGGTCCACACAAGGCCGGCAAACCTCCTTTGATGTATGTCCCCTCAGGACCTACTATGCATCCAGGCCAAGTTGTTATTGACACCCGTGGGGGGGGGTTGCCACCCCACATGAGCTTGAGAGAGGATCGGGTCCAAAGATACTTGGTGAAGTCACACTAAAAAAAGAGGTGTTGCTGCGTTTGTTGACCTGATGGCACAATGGGCAAGCGCTCACGCTTTCATTGAACCATCTTATGGTTCTGTCACTGGTGGGGAGCCGCCCCAAAATCACCCTGTAAGCACAGAAGCTCCATTTGGGGCAGTGGAAGCTACCCCAAAGCATCTGGTATGAAGGAACTTGAGGTTGATTGCGGTTGATCTTCCAAGGCAATCTGCCCGCAATCACACTCCAGTTCCCGTACGTATCAGCATAATTTGTCTTGCAAAAATTCCACGCATCACACATTCTCCTCCAAGCTCTAGAAGAGCCAACAATGTCAGCACCAGTATCAAGGCACCCACCATAACGAGCTCTCATCCACACACTCCAGGTAGAACTAGGATTAACAAGAAAAATGTGGATCCTTCTCACAGTAGCTTCCAGCATGATATCCGAGGGATCGACTAAACCCAACCCTCCTCCCTGTCTTGGTTGAGCAACCTCCGCCCACGCAACCGCATGATGCTTCCCGCTCCACAAAAAACCACACAAAATTGATCTCATTTTCCCCAAGACGAACTCGGGTATCACCGCGAGCCTACACCAGTAACAGATCATACTAGTCAGAACATAATTGATCAGCACCGCTCTCCCGGCTAAGGAAACTTTCAAACTGCTCCACTTTTCAACCCTTCCACGCAATCTATCCAGTCAAACCTGATAATCGGCCCCTTTCCCTACACCACCCGACAGAGGAATACCCAGGTATTTGGTCGGAAAACACCCGATCTCCAAGTGAATGGCCTCTTTTAATCTTCCACTCCTCGAATCACAAGATTTTGACAGAAACACCTGTGATTTAATATCGCTGATATGTAAGCAAGTAATATTAGCAAACTTCTCAAAAATATGTCTCACTCCACGGAACACCTTAGCATGGGCCGCCACAAAGAACATGACATCGTCCGCGAATATCAAGTGTGACATGACTTTAGTGCCTTGGACTTTGTACATTTTTATAAAACCATCATCTTCAGCTTTGGCCATGAGATGAGATAAGTTCTCCATAATCAGAGTGAACAGTAGGGGTGACAAAGGATCACCCTGTCTCAACCCATTCGAGGCATGGAACATACCTTTTGGGACCCCATTAACCAGAACCGAGAAGGAAGTTGTTTGAATGCATTGTTTAATGATGTTGATAAATCTCTCCGAGAAGCCGAGAGCTTCCATCATACTCCACAAACCATGCCAAGAGACATGATCAAAAGCTTTAGCTATGTCCACTTTGATACATGCCTGCTTGGTTCCCCCCTTAACTTGGAAATCTCTTAAGAATTCAGAAGCCAGAAGAACATTATCAGCAATATCACACCCTTTCACAAACGCCATTTGGTTGGGTGAAATAATATCCGACAGAATACACTTCAACCTTCCCGCCAACAACTTTGCAATAATATTGTAGACAACTAAACAACAAGCAATAGGGCGGAAGTCACTCATGACAGCCGAGCCAACTTTTTTAGGAATAAGCCTGATAAAAGTGTGATTTACCTGTCGGACCATCCTCCCCCCCCACAAGGAACCACCTCACCGCATTACACACTTCCCTCCCAACTATATTCTAGCAGCTATGGAAGAACTTCGCATTGAACCCATCGGGGCCCGGTGCTTTGGAAGAACCAATGGAGAAAGCCGCGTGTTTAATCTCTGTGTCAGTAGCTAACTTCAGCATCCCGGTATTCATACTATCACTGACTTTCCTTTCAAGAACAGAAGCACGCCTATCACTATTTCTATCCTCACTATTGTATAGCTCGGTGAAGAAATTCACAACCACTTCAACCAAAGCTTCCTCATCAACAAGATCCCCCTTGTTATTCATCAGATTATGTATATGGTCCTTCATGTTATTTCTTTTGATAGCCGCATGGTAGATTTTAGAATTGTTGTCACCATCTTTAAGCCATTTGAGCCTGCTTCTTTGCCACCCATAGATTTCATAGGCTTTTTCCAGCTGTCCCAACCTTTTACAAGCATCAATCTCCTCCATCATGATTGTGTGATCATTCAGTTGCATTCTTAAATTCTCAGCAGCAATGTTATATCTCTCCTTGGCATCTTTTATGAGGTTAGGAAGGTCAATAAGACTTTTGGACCAAGCCTTCAGAGCCACCTTGACCTTCTTCAGTTTTTCAGCCACCACAAAGAGAGGATTGCCAATAACCCTCACATTCCAAGCCTCGCTAATCACACCCTCAAAGGAAGGCCAATTTAACCAATGGTTAAGGAATCGGAACGGTCATTTCGTGATCTTTTTATCAGTAAGATGAACTTCTAACCAGGCATGGTCACTATTAGGATGAGCACCTAGTCTGAGAGAGGCCTCCGGAAAAACCTCAAACCACGCTTCATTGACCAAGCCCCGATCAAGATTACTAGAGATCCTTCTTGTCGGTGATCTTTTATCATGCCACGTGATTAAGCCACCACTCATGTTTAGCTCAAAAAGCCCCGCCACATCCACAACCTCATTGAATCTCCTGAGAATCGGTTTGGGGATGGGCAGCCCACCCCATTTCTCTCTAGCTTTTCTGACCTAGTTAAAATCACCCACAATAATCTACGGTAGAGCCTGTTGCGTAGACTCCACCATAAATTCCCAGAGCTTCCTTCTTTCAACCTCCGAGTTGGAGCCATAAATAGCAGAGAGAACACAATGGAAACCACCAGTATTAATGCAGCTCAACGTGACTAACTGGTCACTTTCAAAGATCATTTGGACATGCCAAATCAAAGGATTCCAGCCTACCATGATTTTCCCACCTTCAATGCTATTCAGATTAGAGCAACAATTCCAACCACAAGGAAACAACCCATTAAATCTATCAGCAACTTCTCTCTGTATTCTCGTCTCCATGCACACCACTAAAGAGGCTTGCCTCTCCGTGATGATATGTCTGAGGGTCCTTTGCTTACCCGGAAGGGAAGCGCCCCTCACATTCCACACAAGGACATTCATTGAGAAGGTATGACCCCTCCCCTGTCAAAGGGAAGTGATCGTGCCCACCTTTCCTGCCTATTCCTCTTCCTCTAGGTGTCCTATCGGCACCATTTTTGTTGCGGGTACTCACCCTTCGGTTGGACTGAACCAACACTTCATCATGCTCCTGGTCTTCAAGAATCTGGAAAGGATTCGACATGCTTTCACAAGCCTCCCGGACCTGTTCGACATCATCAACAACACCCCCATCTGTTGGTCCATCCAGAACCAGGTCCATCACAGACTTATCAGCATCCACGATCAGCTGAGTCCCAGAATCCACAAGCGGCCTGGCGATATCCAAAACATGAGTAACCTCATCGTTAGTTGTGGAAGTCACCTCAGCAGTAACAGCAGCAGCAACAGCCACCGTCGTCACCTATTCCAGGTTAGTCGTCGCAGTAGGCTGAGGAGCAGCGAAGATGTTGGCGCCACTCTTCTTGCTGGTCCTCTTGGGGGGTCGGGATTTTGATCTGCCTCTGATCACCGAAGGATCCTTAAAGGCTTCCCTCGCACTCGGGCATCTCTGGGGCTGATGCCCGAATACCTTGCAGGTGTGGCAACGGTCTGGCAAGGCATCGTAAACGATCTTTATTTCCAGTTCTTCACCATTAGGCATCTCCAACATCACCACCGGGGAAGGCACTCTATCAGCTGCGATCTCGATGCAGAGATGATGAGCGCCCACGTATCTCCCTTCCATCCAGAAATCCACAACTTTGGGTGTGCCTAGAGCATACCCGATAATGGTAAGGGCTCTTCTCGTCCAGTGTCGCCCCAGGTCCGAAAGTGTGATCCAAACCGGGGCGATGGTGAGCACTGCACGCCTGACGTCCGCCTCCAGAGTCCACTTCCTCGTCAAAACCAACTTATTGTCGAAGAACCAGGGGCCTCTTTCAAGCACCGACTTCATGTCCTCTGCCGAGGCAAAACGAGCAAGGATAAGCCCCTCCTTCAGTTGTGACGCCTGGAGCTCGCCTTTAGGCCTCCACGTTCTGAGCATCCAACCATGAAAATGTTGGATGTTTGGGGTTCACCCAAGGACCTGGACCATGACAGAGTAATGGTGGAACTCCTCCAGTTCCGCTGCCACCACACCCAACACCTTCATCCAAGGCCTGTTGTCATCATAGTGGAAGAAGGGTGATTTAGGATCATCCTTCAGAACCACAGGTCTGCAATTTCTTTGGACCTCCAGCGGCCTCGCCACCGTGTCCGCCCAGCATCTTCCGGTCATAACATCGACCCGTGGATCCGCCCAGGGCAGATCCTTCTCGCCATCGTTAGCAGCAACCTCCACTGATTTAGCAACCAACTCCACCTCGCCAGAGATAGAGCCCACCTCCACTGAGACAGCAGCAGCGCCAAGCGGAGAAGTCGGGCCATCGCCCGCCATGGGAAACCCCCAATCTAGAGATGGAACAGAGCCATCGCCTAGAGAGAGAGTTCAGAAGCAGAGCAATAATAATATCACTTGTAGGGATATAGGTGACTTCTATTTCACCCTTTTGTACAATGTCACGTATATAATGATATTGTACTTCAATGTCCCTTCCTTTAGAACTATTTGTACTGCTATTAATCAAACTTATTGCTACTTGATTACCACAATATAATTGTATTGGTCCATCTATTAAATTAAGATTCAAATCAATCAAAAATATTCTAATCCATACCACATGGGTAGTGGTTGAGCTGCAAGCAATATAATCAACTTCCTGTGTGTATCTAGACACACATCCTTGTTTTTTACTTCCCCATGATATGGCTGCACCATAAAAAATGAGTAAGTGTCCCGATGTGGACTTTCCATCATCTTTATCACCCCCAAAGTCTGCATCGGAGTAACCTAATACCTCAAGTGATTCTGCTTGAAATATTAGTTTGTGGTGTAATGTGCCTTTTATATATTTTATAATTCTTTTGACAGCTTCCCAATGCATTGGTCCAGGGTTACTTTGATATCTACTCACTAGTCCAACTGAAAATGCTAGGTCCGATCTTGTACACAACATGGCATACATTAAACTTCCGACTGCCTGAGCATATGACATTTGTAGAGGTTCTTGTCCCTTACCAGGACATTGTTCCTTGCACAACCGCTTCCCATACACACATGGTGTAGGTGCCGGATTGCAATTTTGCATTCCAGACCTCTTTAAAACTGTATGCAAGTATTTTTCTTGGTTTATACTAAGTGTTCTAGACTTTCGGTCCCTAAGAATATGGTTTCCAAGTACATATGTTACTTCACCCACATCCTTCATCTCAAATTTTCTACTAAGGTCAATTTTGATGTTGTTTATCATGTTTATATCATTTCCAACAAGAAAATTGTCATCCACGTACAAGGATAATATTATAAACTTGCTCCCACCTTTTAAGATATAGACACAACTATCTAATTTGTTTGAGACAAATCCCAATTGAACCATTACATCATGAAATTTGAGATACCATTGTCTAGAAGACTATTTTAAACCATATATTGACTTATTTAACTTGCATACTTTATGGTCATTTTCTTCAACCTGAAAAACCTCATGTTGATTTATATAAATGTCTTCCCTTAATTCACCATTTAGGAAAGCAGTTTTTACATCCATTTGATGCAATTCTAAGTCAAAATATGCAACAATTGCCAAAATTATTCTTATTGATGCAAATTTGTCTACAGGAGAATATGTTTGTTGGAAATCAATTCCAATTTTTTGTGTAAACCCCTTAGCAATTAATCAGGCCTTAAATTTATCAATAGATCCATCAGCTCAAAGCTTTTTCTTAAATACCCATTTGCATCCAATGGCCTTTCTATTTCTAGGTAAATCACACAATTCCCAAACATTATTCTTTTTCATGGAATCAATTTCTTCCTTCATGTCTTCATACCATGAATCTTTTTCATGTGTATTTTGTGATTACTTATATGTCATGGGATATATATGATTTTCCTCTTCTATGTCTACTAATAAACATGAAGGCTCACATGAATACAAATGATAGTCACACATCCATGGCGGTGAGGATCTTTTTCTTTTATTACCAATAATGGGTTGATTTTCTACTTCAATTTCCACATGTATATTCTCATTTTCCATATTTTCATTTTCCATATTTTGTTGGTGTTCCATATCATTAATCACTTCATTTTCTTGAGTATCATTAAAATAATCATCATTTATTATTTGTAAAGGTTCCATCTCTTTCTTTTGAGATCCTTTTTCCTCAAAGTTTTCTAGGAATGTTGCATCCCTATATTCAATGATCCCTTTTTCTTTATGATAAAATCTATATCCCGTAGCTTTCTCTGAATATCTGATAAATCTACACTTTAATGTTCAAGGTTCCAACTTACTTCTAAGTTGATTAGATATTAGGACGTGGGCAATGCACCCCCATTTCCTAAGATCACTTAGATCTAGCTTCCTCCCATTCCATATTTCATAACGTGTATATATTACAGATTTTATGGGCATTTTATTCAATATATGATTTGTAGTTTGTAATGCTTCACCCCAAAGATTTCTAGGGAGATGTGAATGAGATAGCATACACCTCACTGCATTCATTAAGGTTCTATACTTTCTTTCTGCCACTCCATTTTTTTGTGGCGTATAAGGCATGGTTAGATGTCTTTTAATTCCATGTTCTTGACAATATAATTCAAATTCTTTTGAATTATATTCCCCACCTCTATCTATTCTTAGAACCTTAATATTTCTTCCAAGTTTCCTTTCTACTTCCTTTTTATATCTTTTAAAACATTCTAATGCTTCCAATTTCAAAGCAATTAGTTAGATATAGACAAATCTTGAATAATGATCTATAAATGTTATGAAGTATTCCTTATTATTATACATTTTCACACTTGGTGGACTAGAAATATCTGAATGGATTAGACCTAATAATTCTGTAGATCTATGTCCAACTCCAAAAGGTTTCTTAGTCATTTTTCCAAGCAAACAATGTTCACATGGAGTTAAAATTATCTCTGTCATATTAGGAAGAAAATTTAATTTTATAATTTGTTCCATTTTAGATTTTCTAAGATGACATAATCTATAATGCCATAAATTACATTCATATAAAGCACACAAAGAGTAATCAAAAGAAGCATTGACATTATTCACTTCACTATCGATTACAGGAATGCACAAAAGATCATATTCAGGTATAAACTTTCCCACAGCAAGAACCTTCTTGTCTTTCCCTATGGACACCCTCTTATAATAAAAATGAACTTCTAAGCCATTTTTCACAAGTACGGTAACAAAAATTAAATTGTGTATTATTCCAGGAGCATAGAAAACATCTTTGAGAACCATGATACTCTCTCCAAGGTCAAGACGATAAGTATCAAGACCTTCCACATCAAGGTAGGTGTTGTTACCCATATATATGCGTTGTTCTCTTGAGTTGAGTTCCTTGAAAGATTCCAATCCATGTTTTGTCTTTGTAATGTGACGAGTCGTACCGAAATCAACCCACCATGCATTGGATTCAGCCAAGACTGCATTGTTGCATTCAATCATGCCATTGAAAACCTTCTTATTTGCTCCTCCTTGTTCCGGGCCTTTGTCCTTGTTTCCATCCTTGTTTGGACAACTTGATCTAAAGTGACCAAATTGCCCACAAGCATGAAAAGAGCCTCTAGGTTTCTTTCCATGTGCATGGTTGGATTTGAATTGTGGCTTATTTGGTCTGGCCCTCCTATTCTATCCCTTTTGATGTTCATGTTTTCTTTCTACAGATTCAATTCCTGGTTCTTACGGCTAGACATGATCTCTTGCTCAGTTCCCAACCGAGCTGACAATTCAGAAAGCTGAATAGAAGGGGTAGAACGCATAACAGTTGTTACCATATCAAACTTCCTGCCAAGCTATTAAGAATAGTTACTATTTGTAGTTTTTCCGACACTGGAGTTCCAGCAACAGACAAATCCTTAGCCATAACAGTCATATTATTAACATGCCCAATAACACTTTGTCCCTCTTATATTTTATAAGAGTTGTACTTTTGTAGGAGAATCTGAGTGTTTTTCTCAGTTGTCTTGTCATACTTCTCCTTCAAAGTATTCCACAATTTGTGTGAGGAGTCATATGTCTCAAAAAATTTAATGAAGATTTCCTCTATGAACATGAGCTTAAGGCTTCTTTCCTTCTTGTCATCAACCTTCTACTTTTCCTATGTCCTGACTTCCGCCTCAGAGGCATTAGTGTCAGGTTCCGGTAAAGCGTTTTTGATGACGTGTTGCATATTGTCATAGATAAGAGCATGTTTAATTTTATGGTGACACATTTCAAAATTCAGCTCATTTAATTTTTCAATTTTTGCCAACTCAGTGATGATAAGTTTTCTAGCAACCATTAGAATCTGAATCACAATTTAAAACAGATTCGTAAATGAAAAGAAAGTAAGTGTAATGATGTGTACGTTTTATTATTTGAGAACAATGTGCACAACGAGACAATTAAAAACAAACATACAACTATGTGTACGTTTAGATGATAGCGGAAACTGAAAACATAGGATATCCTTTTCGGGCACAAGATAACTTAAATGTCTATTAAATCTAAACAGGAACAACACGATTAGCAAGATTATGCGAACAACATGTCAAACTATTCAAGACGACGCAGTATGATTGACAAGTCTGATCAAAAATTTTGTGTACTGTTTATTTATTAAAAATAATTTGACAACAGATCAAAAAAAGCAATAACATTTTCTTTATAACTGCATCAACAGAAAGGGTACAGATGTATATCAATCAATTCCGAGTCACAGGACAACTCGGTGGTTATATCACTAACCAAGAACAGTGACAAAAAGAGATTATAGTAAATAAACTAGACCACTACTAGCCTTCAAAAGCGAGACAAGACTAAAAAGGTATAAAAGTTTGATATGTACTTGTTGCTTCGTCGACAATAAACTGATTAATTAAAATGGATCTGTGCAATTAAATGTCCAAAAAAATAAGAGCAGCAACATATTTACACGACACAACAGTAAAATATAATTCTATATCAAACAGTACAACGGCAATGGACAGCCCAGTAGATGTACAAAAGGATGAAAAAAATATACCGCATGGTGCAGCAGATCGGAATTAACATGATTTACGATGCCATCTAATATGTTTAATATTGCAGATATCGCTACATCAAGCACAAAAGCCTACCAACAGACTATAAATACATAGGACGAGTAAAAGGATTTACCTATTGGCTGATTCGAATAGACAATAGAATAATAGAGAAGGATGTCTCTTCGTTCCGAGAAGAGATAGGAAGGACAAAACTCTTTCTACTAGGCAACGTCACAAGAGTAGCACATAAGGCGTAATACCATATAGCAGTGTGCATCTTTAAAGCAGACGAGGTCCGATGGACTGTTATTTTCCACCTTTCGGTGTGTCCATCATAGATGGAGATCCCATGTTTATATAGGAGAGACGCTCCCCAAGCAATCCACTCCGCCTCCAAACCGCCTCCTTCGTTTACGTGATATTCAACCACTTTTCTCACATCCTGAGGACTGAATTCACATAGGGTCACAATGCTATAATCTAGGAGAGTAAGTTTTGGTCTTTTGACCATATTCCTACACTCTTCTCATACATATACCTTTTTATCCTTTTTCTTTTCATGTTCCATGTTAATCTTTTTCGGTGAACCAAACAAGGAAGTGTTTTATACATGATTTTATATTTTTTATTGGATATGCAAATTCACACTTTATCGTTCAATATTAAAAAAAAAATCTCATTTCACTTGGTCTAAAAAGCTTAGACCACTACACATGGTCTCCTATAAAATTATAAGACCACACAAGAGTTGACTAGACTATACCCAACATTGACCATCCCAACTTTCTTGTTGAGATGTGGAAACTAAGGGGCCGTTTGGGCGCCTACTTCGTGATCACAACAGTAGTTAGCAGCGACAAGATTTAGACTAACGCAATCAGAAAATGTCACCCATTCCAATCACATCGTTTGGGTGACTGTGCATTTGGAAGTGCAGTAATC
Source organism: Alisma plantago-aquatica (assembly GCA_963693085.1). Lineage (NCBI taxonomy): Eukaryota > Viridiplantae > Streptophyta > Magnoliopsida > Alismatales > Alismataceae > Alisma > Alisma plantago-aquatica. Next base: position 622,009,905 of record OY856412.1, read on the forward strand.
CTAATCACTAACGTCTAAATACTTTCTTTGGCAACAAGTAACATGAAATACTACATTTGCCTCGTTGCATTGCAAAACTACATTGATATATTGTATTTAAAAAAAAAATTATTTCCGTGTTCTTCTATGTGATCATTTCAAATGATCCACAACTCAGCCATAAAATCATGTTTCATACGTAAACCACATTTCTCAAACACAAAATCAACCAATGTATGAATCAAAACAACATGCATAGATCAAATATAGTCGAATTTGTTTGAAAATGATTGTTCAAAACCCAAATTTTTTTGAGAACTCAAAATTGTACTACTTCCATTAAGCTTGATCAATGTAGAATACACATTTTGAACTAATACCCATGTCTCAAGTCAGAATTCATTCATTCCACTACAATTTAACATGCACATTGTTCGACCATACAACAAAATAGACTGTGGATCCATAATCAATCTACAGAACCATAAATCGTGTTCTTTCATTACAACGTAAAGTAACATAAGCATGACAAGTTAACATGCAGATCAGCCTTGTTCCAGCAAAACTCATCATCTCCAAGATGTGCTCTGGTGTAGAACTGGCCTGAATCACAAATAAAAACAACAGGGGAAATAAGGAAATGGAAACCACAAAGAAGATAAAAAAAGGAATTAATATTCAAACGTATATAACATTGAAACTGAATCAAGTAGAGAAACTTCCAACTTCTATTTCCACCACTTCCTCCAACAACCATCAAGCTCAACATAACCACTTACACAACCACCCAATTACCCAACAACTACCACCTTCCAACTTCTATTTCCACCACCTCCCCCAACAAACCAACAAGCTCAACCACCGCCTTCTTCAACAAACCACAGGAAGACACAGAAGACACAGGAAGACAGAAGGCACATGTATCTACTCCTTCCATCTTCTTCTTGTTCGTCCACCAACATCATCCATCACCACATCATCTTATATTTCATCCACCATGCATCTCTCCATGCTACTAAAACAATGCCCATTATCAAAATGTGAACCGTGGCTACTAAAACAAATGACACAAAAAACAAATGGCACAACAAAAAAACAACAAGAATGATAGATAAAAAGGAACACCGGTTGACAATCCAACACCACTAACCCTAGTTTGCAATAACTAACCAAGTCACCAAACAAAAAACATTCAACTACTAGAGCCAAGTAGAAAAAAGAAAAGATTAATCAACCATACCTAAATGCATTTAGCCGCAATTGTTGATCATCTTCAGTGAAAGCACCTGCAATTTGAAAAAAGATGGAAGCAAATTAGTAACAATAATATAGGAAGAGACAACATTAAATCAAGGTATAACAAAATCTCAACACAAACCATACCTAGATTAACATGAGAAACATGTCTTTCTTTCTCTCCATTGGTAGAGACTTCAACAGGAAAAATTACTTCTCATTTTCCACAAACCATAGGCATGCTTTAATCTTCTGGGCATCATCAAGCCCATCAGCAGCAAATACTTCCTCATACACTAGCTTTGTGTCAACACCCTTTGGAGCTGATAAATTCTTTATATAGTCATCAAAGTTGGAAGTCTTCTTTTCCACAACAGCTGCAATTGAAGTACCACCGCCCTTCTTCCTTGAGGGTGTACGTTCAGTAACGTCTGGTTTCTTTCTTTTTTTAGTTGAACCGGTGGAATCCTCATCCATGCTTGTCGTATCCATTTCATCCACTGACTCCAAGTCCATCACCTCATTTGCTTCAACAACTGTTTCTGCACCTTCTCTAGTGGCTCTATCTTTTGCACACAAATCCACAATGTCATCCCAGTTTGGGTTGACCTCCCAATGATATTTCTTAGCATCCTCATATGACTAAAAAATAATCTTATATTAGTACTCATTCCAAGCATCCTCATGTGACTAAAAAATAATGTTATATTTTGTTGGCTAAATGGACATCTATAAATCCCTTTGTTTTGATTATGACAAACATTTCATTCTTATTGATCTAATGAGCTACTTGAGTGTGCAGGATTAAGGTTGATGACAAAAGCAAACTAGGGAAATTCATATGCTTATATGTTTATATTTTCATACAATGTAATCGCTTTGTAAAAAACTTGTACAAATATATAATGTACAAGTACTTAGATTGCATGTAAATCAAGCGTTAGATCTTCCCTAGCTAAACACCACATTTAGATAAGTCATCCCCTTCAAATAGGATCACATATGCACACTCATACATATAATTAGTGCCTAAATTGAAACATTGAAACAAGATCAATCTCGGTCGACAAACTCCTCGACCGAGACACTCTTGGTCGACAATCTTCTCGACCGAGAAAGATCCAATGTAGCTGTTAGACACAACTAACAAGGTAGTTGGCAGTTGGAGATAGACGTTGCAAATCACTTGTTCCAGAGAGCCTGTCGGTCGACAAAAGTTCGACCGAGTAGGAGTCTCGGTCGACCATTCTTCGACCGAGATGGTCTCTGACAGCAACTGCATAATTTATTAATTAGCCGTTGTTAAAGCAACAAACTTGTACCTAACGGCTAGTTAAGCACTTAGAAACCCCTAGAAGTTGTCTAGAACATCCTTAAGCATCCTTAGGCCATTCCTATAAATAGGACAAGCCATAGGACACTCAAATACACTTGTTACACTTGAGAAATCCTTGAGCATACTTTGAGCAATCTGTTTGTGAGCAATTTGAGCATTGTGACAATTGGCTACTTCCTTCCTTAGCTCAAAATTCGTGTCCTATAGGCTAGTATCTCCTATCCACTGCAATCACAAGTCCATACACTTGGTTAGGAGATCTATACGCTTGATCTAGGCAAATCAAGCCTTGGGCTACAAAGGATAAGTTGTAATTTCCTTTTTCCTTTCTTGTTCTTTATTACCGTTTGTACTCTCCTTGCTACTCCTAGGTTGGAGGCTGCTGATTGGAGAGGGTGGAGTTCTTCTTGGCGAAGAAGGTGACTTTGAGCTACTTCAGAAGGCTGGTGCAACAGGAGGTTACTTCTAGAGAGGAAGGCTACTTCAAGGGGGAGCTTGGAGTTACTTCAAGAAGGCTACCTCAAAGTTGGTGCACCTACTTCAAGTGAAGGCTGTTCAAAGGGTGTAAAGGAAAGTATTGTATTTTGTATAAATCCTTGAGAAGGTAATAAAATAAATACTTTCAAAATCCCGATTGGGTAAGCAACCGGGTAGTGGACTGACAACTTTAGTATTTGCTAAAGTTGGAACCACTCTAAACACCTGTCTCCTTCTTCTAATTTCAATTGTGGTTGTTTGAGTTCAATAAATTGTTAAAATTATTTAAAAACTCTATTCACCCCCCCTCTAGTGTTTTTCATATTTGAGTTTTATCTATGGAAAATTATAAACACTTAACATAACCGGAGGACATCAAGAAGAAGCAACTCGGCTAATCAAGGTATACAGAAAGGGAATCATTTTGCTTTCAGTGATTAATTAAAGGGTGTATATATATAACATCGAAGCAAATTAATGATGCTAGGAAATTATACCCATACTAGAGGGAAATACACGTAAGGCAAAAACTGAATGTCCTAAAGCAAAGAAAGGGCATTTCAAAAATGAATGTCCTAAAGCAAAGAAAGTAAAGAAAAGCTCACACAAGAAGAAGGGAAAAAAAGCCTATAAAGCTGCATGGGACGAGTCAAGTGACAGTGAAAGCGGATAAGAAACGGTGGATTGTCTAATGGCAAGAGAAGATGATGAAGACTCTCAAGAGGTAAGCCTACTTGATCTTCCTAAAGAAGAGTTAGTTACTAGTCTACAAGAAATTCATGATAAGTATGTTGATGTCAAGAAGAAACTAAAGAAGGTTATCAAATCAAATGATGAGCTAAGTGCTAAATTAGATACTCTTTCTTCTGACAAGAATAACATTGATCTTGAAAATTTGTCTTTAAAAACATCTTTAGATGATTGCACTAGAAAGTTACTCACTTTAGAAACAAATGTTGATCTTCTTTCTAAAGAAAAGACTGACTTGTTATCTAAACTAAAAGATTTTCAGACTCAACCTATTTTGTGTAACCATCTAGACTATGATAATGTTATAAAAGAAAGAGATTCATTGTTATCTGATTTAGATCAAGCAAGAAAAGATCTACACAAGAAAATGAATGATATTGCTCAGCTGCAAAGAGAACTTTATGAGTTAAGAAGAAAAGATATACTTGATAACATTCTAAGCATTGGTACTGTTTTCAACGGAAGAAAAGGTTTGGGATATGCTCCAAAGAAAAATCAACCCAAAAGAACTCAAACTATGTTTGTACCCAAGAACACAATGGCTAGAAAGAGAAATGAAGTTGATTCTATTACTTGCCATTTTTGTTTACGTCTTGGACACTATTCCTTTTCATGCTCTTATAAAACTAAGGATTCCGAATTAGTTTGGGTCCCAAAACCTCAAACTTAGTAGAGTCAAATAGAATTTAGTTGAGATATGACCAAAAAGCTCCATCTTGCTATTTATATTGTCTTATCTCAACTAAACAAAAGATTTCATGCTTATTGGTAATCTTCTGCATTGTTGTACTAAAACAGAAACTTAGTCGGTCGAAGTATTGTCGACCGAACCATTAACCGGTCGAAGTATTGTCGACCGACCGAATGTCTGTAACATATCAAAATTTACAGCAATTATTTCAGTCAAAAATTGGTCACCCGAGCTAAATTTCTGTGTTTACTGGTTTGTAATACAGTAATCTTCTCGATCGACAATTTGTCGACCGAGACAGATGTCGGTCGAACAATTGTCGACCGACTGGACTTCTGATTCAGAACTATTATACAAATCTGTACTTAAATGATTCTAACCATATCGGACCATCACATGGGTACCAAAATCTACATTTTAATGCAGGAATGGGTGGTTGACAGTGGATGTTCCAAACATATGACCGGGAACAAGGATGCATTTCAAACCTTTGAAGAAAAGAAAAGTGGAACAGTCACCTTTGGAGACAATGGTAAGGGCAAAATCGTTGGAATAGGTAATGTTGGTACAAACCTCGAAATAAAGAATGTTCTACTCGTTGATGGTTTGTACCATAATTTGATAAGTGTTAGTCAATTATGTGATAGTGGTTATGATGTGTTATTTAACAAAACTTGCTGCAAGTTATTGATAGAAAACACTACAAATGTTGTTTATGAAGGAAATAGAGTTGGAAATCTTTATATCCTTAAACCTAACTCTATGAAATCAGTAGTGGGAAAATGCTTGCTTGCAAATGAAAATACCTTACAAGTATGGCATAAAAAGCTAGGACATGCTAGTTCACATGTTATTAAAAAGTTAGTGAAATATGATCTTGTTCGTGGATTGCCTACTTTATCTTTTGATCAAGTTGAAAACTATGAACCATGCACAATGGGAAAGCAAACCAAAACCTCTTTTAAACCAAAACATGTACTTAGCACCACTAGGTCCTTAGAATTAATTCATATGGATTTATTTGGACCCATGAGGACACAATCTATTGGTGGTAAAAGATACTGTTTTGTTATTGTTGATGATTATAGTAGATACACATGGGTACACTTTATTGCAACTAAAGATGATACTATTCATGTTTTTATACAATTTTGTTCCAAGATTGAAAATCTATTACAAAGAAAAATATGTACCATTAGAAGCGATCATGGTGGAGAATTTGAAAATCATACATTTGAAGAATTTTGTACATCTCAAGGGTACACTCATAATTTTTCTGCTCCACGCACCCCACAACAAAATGGTATAGTTGAAAGGAAAAATCGATCACTACAAGAAATGGCTAGAACTATGATGCTTGAACACAACACACCCAAAACCTTTTCGACTGAAGCTGTAAACACTGCATGCTATGTGATAAATAGAGTAACTGTTCACTCTCATTTAAAGAAAACTCCATATGAACTAATACATTCTAAGAAACCTAGAGTTGACTATTTTCATACCTTTGTCTCCACATGCTATATCTTAAATACCAAAGATGATAGAGATAAGTTTGACTCAAAATCACACAAAGCATTCTTTTTGGGATATTCCACTTCTAGCAAAGCTTTTAGAGTATATAACACTATATCTAGAAAAGTTGAGGAATCTATTCATGTTTCTTTTCATGAAGAGTCCAAATCTGAAAATCTAGAAATCATAGATCTCACTAATCAATTCGAAAATTTAAACATACCAAATGATAGTGAGAAAAGTACTACAAATAATCACCAAGTTGAACCACAACCTACACCTAGGCTTATTAAAGATCATCCTCAAGAATTAATTATTGGAAATCCTAATGATAAAGTCAAAACTCGGTCTTCCTTCAAAGATGTTGCAAACATGGCTTTTGTTTCTATCATTGAACCTAAAAAGATATCTGAAGCTCTTAAAGATGATTATTGGATAATAGCCATGCAAGAAGAATTGAATCAATTCACTAAAAATGATGTATGGGATTTAGTTCCTAAACTACAAGATAAAACCATAATAGGAACTAAATGGGTTTTTAGGAACAAGCTAAATGAGGCAGGAGAAGTAATCAGGAATAAAGCTCGGTTAGTAGCACAAGGATATAATCAACAAGAAGGAATAGATTTTGATGAAACGTATGCACCGGTAGCTAGACTTGAAGCTATTAGAATGTTACTAGCTATTACTGCACATAAAAACATCAAACTCTACCAAATGGATGTAAAAAGTGCATTTCTAAATGGCATCATTCAAGAAGAAGTATATGTTGCCCAACCCCCTGGTTTTGAAATACCGAAAAAAGGTGACTATGTTTATAAACTTAAGAAAGCACTTTATGGTTTAAAACAAGCACCTCGAAATTGGTATGAAAGGCTCAAGACATATCTTTTTGATAATGGTTTTTCTATTGGAAATTCAGATTATACTTTATTTTTCAAAACATAAACATCTGATTTCCTAGTTGTGCAAATATATGTTGATGACATTATTTTTGGAGCTTCTAATGATTCATTGTGCACACAATTTAGTGACATTATGCAAAAAGAATTTGAAATGAGCCTCATGGGTGAACTAACTTTCTTTCTTGGTTTTCAAATTAAGCAAACACCTGCCGGAATATTCATAAGCCAAGAAAAATATACTAAGGAACTCTTAAAACGTTTTGGGATGGATCAGTGCAAACATGCTACTACTCCTATGGCTACTTCTATTAAAATTGATAAGGATGAAAATGGGGAACCTATTGATGATTCCTTATATAGAGCCATGATTGGTAGTTTGCTTTACTTAACTGCTTCTAGACCAGACATTATGTTTCCCGTTGGTCTGTGTGCTCGATTTCAATCACAACCTATGCACTCTCATTTTCTAGCAGTTAAACGAATTCTTCGTTACCTAGCCGACACTACTTGTTTTGGTTTATGGTATCCAAAAGGACAATCCTTGGATTTTAAAGCTTATACTGATGCGGATTATGCTGGTTGTCACCTTGATCGCAAGAGTACTAGTGGTGGTTGTTTCTTGTTAGGGAAAGCTTTAGTATCTTGGTTTAGCAAGAAACAAAATACGGTTGCCCTATCTCCAACTGAAGCTGAATATATGGCAGCCGGGTCTTGTTGTGCTCAAGTGCTTTATATGCAACAAGTATTAAACGATTATGGTTTTACTCTTTCATCTACGCCTATTTTTTGTGATAACACGAGCGCTATAAACTTAGCACACAATCCTATTTTACACAGCCGAGCTAAACATATTGAAATCCGTCATCACTTTTTAAGGGATCATATCTCCAAGAATCATGTTTCCCTTCATCATGTTGATACGGAAAATCAATTGGCTGATATTTTTACAAAACCGCTTCCACTAGATCAATTTAACAAAATTATGAAGCAACTACTTATCACTCCTTTGGAAGATGTTTTCTTTGATATTTGTGCTACTTAAACAAAAACTCTTACTTGCATCATGATATTTTGGTTTCTAAATGGAAATCTTTTTCATTAGATTTGATGGGACATCTAATTAAGGGGGAGTTTTTATTTCTAAACGGATATTTTTTTGAAATGACAAAGGGGGAGAAATAAATATAAAACTAAACCTTAGAAACATTCAATCAATGAGTTTCATAAATAAACTCTTGGCTTTACATTGAAAGTTGTTATATTCCCTAGTGAATTGGATTTCATGTTCCATAATTCAAGGGGAATAATAAGCACACATTTTATAACCAAGAGGAAAAGCTACAAAAGGTAACCTTCAGGTATGAAACTCATATGGCTTATATTTCCTTTATTTATATTTTTGGAAATGTTTGTCATCTTCAAAAAGGGGGAGATTGTTGGCTAAATGGACATCTATAAATCCCTTTGTTTTGATTATGACAAACATTTCATTCTTATTGATCTAATGAGCTACTTGAGTGTGCAGGATTAAGGTTGATGACAAAAGCAAACTAGAGAAATTCATATGCTTATATGTTTATATTTTCATGCAATGTAATCGCTTTGTAAAAAACTTGTACAAATATATAATGTACAAGTACTTAGATTGCATGTAAATCAAGCGTTAGATCTTCCCTAGCTAAACACCACATTTAGATAAGTCATCCCCTTCAAATAGGATCACATATGCACACTCATACATATAATTAGTGCCTAAATTGAAACATTGAAACATGATCAATCTCGGTCGACAAACTCCTCGACCGAGACACTCTCGGTCGACAATCTTCTCGACCGAGAAAGATCCAATGTAGCCGTTAGACACAACTAACAAGGTAGTTGGCAGTTGGAGATAGACGTTGCAAATCACTTGTTCCAGAGAGCCTGTCGGTCGACAAAAGTTTGACCGAGTAGGAGTCTCGGTCGACCATTCTTCGACCGAGATGGTCTCTGACATCAACTGTAGAATTAATTAATTAGCCTTTGTTAAAGCAACAAACTTGTACCTAACGGCTAGTTAAGCACTTAGAAACCCCTAGAAGTTGTCTAGAACATCCTTAAGCATCCTTAGGCCATTCCTATAAATAGGACAAGCCATAGGACACTCAAATACACTTGTTACACTTGAGAAATCCTTGAGCATACTTTGAGCAATCTGTTTGTGAGCAATTTGAGCATTGTGACAATTGGCTACTCCCTTCCTTAGCTCAAAATTTGTGTCCTATAGGCTAGTATCTCCTATCCACTGCAATCACAAGTCCATACACTTGGTTAGGAGATCTATACGCTTGATCTAGGCAAATCAAGCCTTGGGCTACAAAGGATAAGTTGTAATTTCCTTTTTCCTTTCTTGTTCTTTATTACCGTTTGTACTCTCCTTGCTACTCCTAGGTTGGAGGCTGCTGATTGGAGAGGGTGGAGTTCTTCTTGGCGAAGAAGGTGACTTTGAGCTACTTCAGAAGGCTGGTGCAACGGGAGGTTACTTCTAGAGAGGAAGGCTACTTCAAGGGGGAGCTTGGAGTTACTTCAAGAAGGCTACCTCAAAGTTGGTGCACCTACTTCAAGTGAAGGCTGTTCAAAGGGTGTAAAGGAAAGTATTGTATTTTGTATAAATCCTTGAGAAGGTAATAAAATAAATACTTTCAAAATCCCAGTTGGGTAAGCAACCGGGTAGTGGACTGACAACTTTAGTATTTGCTAAAGTTGGAACCACTCTAAACACCTGTCTCCTTCTTATAATTTCAATTGTGGTTGTTTGAGTTCAATAAATTGTTAAAATTATTTAAAAACTCTATTCACCCCCCCTCTAGTGTTTTTCAATTGGTATCAGAGCAGGCTTCAAGGAACCCTAACAAGGTCTTGAAGAAATGGGTGATGGAGTGCTCAACAACCTTAACCTCGAAGGGACACTTGTTGCTAGGCCTCCAGCGTTCGATGGAACAAACAACCAATATTGGAAGAGAAGGATGTAGTTCTACTTCCAAGGCATCAATTGGGACTTATGGAGAATGGTGTCAACCCCATATGAGCTCCCTCAAATTCAATTTGCAGAATGGGATGCAAATACGGTAAAGCTAGCTCAAATGAATGCAAAAGCTATAAGCATTTTATATTGTTCTATATCGGTAGGAGAATTTAATAGAATATCTAATTGTGACACAGCCTATGATATTTGGCATAGATTATCCATAACCTATGAAGGAACAGTCCAAGTCAAAAATTCCAAAATTAGCATGTTTAAACAAAAGTTTGAACACTTTCGTATGGATCCTGATGAATCTATTAGTGAAATGTTTGCAAAATTTTCTACTATTGTTAATGGTTTAAGTTCCCTAGGAAAACCTGTCCTTGAAGAAGATCAGGTATCAAAGATCCTTCGTTCACTTCCTCCAAAATATAAGCCAAAGGTGACAGCCATTGAAGAAGCAAACGAACTCACTCGACTGAAAATGGAGCAACTTATTGTCAACTTAGAAGCTCATGAAGCAACCCTAGAAGAGGAAGAAAGAAGAGCACGTGAACTTCAGCAAGGAAAGAAGAAGGATGTGGCTCTAAAAGCTTCAAAGGTCGTCACACAAGAAAGTGAGGAGTCAAGTGAAGAAGAAGGAGAAGAAGCCTTGATAGTCAATGGTAAGAAATACAAAAGATTTAAATCTAACAAAATTTCCAGTTCTTCTTCTACCCCTCCTAGGTGCTTTGAATGTGGGAAGAAAGGGCATTTAAAAAATGAATGTCCTAAAGCAAAGAAAGTAAAGAAAAGCTCACACAAAAAGAAGGGAAAAAAGCCTATAAAGCTGCATGGGACGAGTCAAGTGACAGTGAAAGCGGAGAAGAAACGGTGGATTGTCTAATGGTAAGAGAAGATGATGAAGACTCTCAAGAGGTAAGCCTACTTGATCTTCCTAAAGAAGAGTTAGTTACTAGTCTACAAGAAATTCATGATAAGTATGTTGATGTCAAGAAGAAACTAAAGAAGGTTATCAAATCAAATGATGAGCTAAGTGCTAAATTAGATACTCTTTCTTCTGACAAGAATAACATTGATCTTGAAAATTTGTCTTTAAAAACATCTTTAGATGATTGCACTAGAAAGTTACTCACTTTAGAAACAAATGTTGATCTTCTTTCTAAAGAAAAGACTGACTTGTTATCTAAACTAAAAGATTTTCAGACTCAACCTATTTTGTGTAACCATCTAGACTATGATAATGTTATAAAAGAAAGAGATTCATTGTTATCTGATTTAGATCAAGCAAGAAAAGATCTACACAAGAAAATGAATGATATTGCTCAGCTGCAAAGAGAACTTTATGAGTTAAGAAGAAAAGATATACTTGATAACATTCTAAGCATTGGTACTGTTTTCAACGGAAGAAAAGGTTTGGGATATGCTCCAAAGAAAAATCAACCCAAAAGAACTCAAACTATGTTTGTACCCAAGAACACAATGGCTAGAAAGAGAAATGAAGTTGATTCTATTACTTGCCATTTTTGTTTACGTCTTGGACACTATTCCTTTTCATGCTCTTATAAAACTAAGGATTCCGAATTAGTTTGGGTCCCAAAACCTCAAACTTAGTAGAGTCAAATAGAATTTAGTTGAGATATGACCAAAAAGCTCCATCTTGCTATTTATATTGTCTTATCTCAACTAAACAAAAGATTTCATGCTTATTGTTAATCTTCTGCATTGTTGTACTAAAACAGAAACTTAGTCGGTCGAAGTATTGTCGACCGAACCATTAACCGGTCGAAGTATTGTCGACCGACCGAATGTCTGTAACATATCAAAATTTACAGCAATTATTTCGGTCGAAAATTGGTCAACCGAGCTAAATTTCTGTGTTTCCTGGTTTGTAATACAGTAATCTTCTCGATCGACAATTTGTCGACCGAGACAGATGTCGGTCGAACAATTGTCGACCGACTGGACTTCTGATTCAGAACTATTATACAAATCTGTACTTAAATGATTCTAACCATATCGGACCATCACATGGGTACCAAAATCTACATTTTAATGCAGGAATGGGTGGTTGACAGTGGATGTTCCAAACATATGACCGGGAACAAGGATGCATTTCAAACCTTTGAAGAAAAGAAAAGTGGAACAGTCACCTTTGGAGACAATGGTAAGGGCAAAATCGTTGGAATAGGTAATATTGGTACAAACCTCGAAATAAAGAATGTTCTACTCGTTGATGGTTTGCACCATAATTTGATAAGTGTTAGTCAATTATGTGATAGTGGTTATGATGTGTTATTTAACAAAACTTGCTGCAAGTTATTGATAGAAAACACTACAAATGTTGTTTATGAAGGAAATAGAGTTGGAAATCTTTATATCCTTAAACCTAACTCTATGAAATCAGTAGTGGGAAAATGCTTGCTTGCAAATGAAAATACCTTACAAGTATGGCATAAAAAGCTAGGACATGCTAGTTCACATGTTATTAAAAAGTTAGTGAAATATGATCTTGTTCGTGGATTGCCTACTTTATCTTTTGATCAAGTTGAAAACTGTGAACCATGCACAATGGGAAAGCAAACCAAAACCTCTTTTAAACCAAAACATGTACTTAGCACCACTAGGTCCTTAGAATTAATTCATATGGATTTATTTGGACCCATGAGGACACAATCTATTGGTGGTAAAAGATATTGTTTTGTTATTGTTGATGATTATAGTAGATACACATGGGTACACTTTATTGCAACTAAAGATGATACTATTCATGTTTTTATACAATTTTGTTCCAAGATTGAAAATCTATTACAAAGCAAAAATATGTACCATTAGAAGTGATCATGGTGGAGAATTTGAAAATCATACATTTGAAGAATTTTGTACATCTCAAGGGTACACTCATAATTTTTCTGATCCACGCACCCCACAACAAAATGGTATAGTTGAAAGGAAAAATCGATCACTACAAGAAATGGCTAGAACTATGATGCTTGAACACAACACACCCAAAACCTTTTGGGCTGAAGCTGTAAACACTGCATGCTATGTGCTAAATAGAGTAACTGTTCACTCTCATTTAAAGAAAACTCCATATGAACTAATACATTCTAAGAAACCTAGAGTTGACTATTTTCATACCTTTGGCTCCACATGCTATATCTTAAATACCAAAGATGATAGAGATAAGTTTGACTCAAAATCACACAAAGCATTCTTTTTGGGATATTCCACTTCTAGCAAAGCTTTTAGATTATATAACACTATATCTAGAAAAGTTGAGGAATCTATTCATGTTTCTTTTCATGAAGAGTCCAAATCTGAAAATCTAGAAATCATAGATCTCACTAATCAATTCAAAATTTTAAACATACCAAATGATAGTGAGAAAAGTACTACAAATAATCACCAAGTTGAACCACAACCTACACCTAGGCTTATTAAAGATCATCCTCAAGAATTAATTATTGGAGATCCTAATGATAAAGTCAAAACTCGGTCTTCCTTCAAAGATGTTGCAAACATGGATTTTGTTTCTATCATTGAACCTAAAAAGATATCTAAAGCTCTTAAAGATGATTATTGGATAATAGCCATGCAAGAAGAATTGAATCAATTCACTAAAAATGATGTATGAGATTTAGTTCCTAAACCACAAGATAAAACCATAATAGGAACTAAATGGGTTTTTAGGAACAAGCTAAATGAGGCAGGAGAAGTAATCAGGAATAAAGCTCGGTTAGTAGCACAAGGATATAATCAACAAGAAGGAATAGATTTTGATGAAACGTATGCACCGGTAGCTAGACTTGAAGCTATTAGAATGTTACTAGCTATTGCTGCACATAAAAATATCAAACTCTACCAAATGGATGTAAAAAGTGCATTTCTAAATGGCATCATTCAAGAAGAAGTATATGTTGCCCAACCCCCTGGTTTTGAAATACCGGAAAAAGGTGACTATGTTTATAAACTTAAGAAAGCACTTTATGGTTTAAAACAAGCACCTCGAAATTGGTATGAAAGGCTCAAGACATATCTTTTTGATAATGGTTTTTCTATTGGAAATTCAGATTATACTTTATTTTTCAAAACATATACATCTGATTTCCTAGTTGTGCAAATATCTGTTGATGACATTATTTTTGGAGCTTCTAATGATTCATTGTGCACACAATTTAGTGACATTATGTAAAAAGAATTTGAAATGAGCCTCATGGGTGAACTGACTTTCTTTCTTGGTTTTCAAATTAAGCAAACACCTGCCGAAATATTCATAAGCCAAGAAAAATATACTAAGGAACTCTTAAAATGTTTTGGGATGGATCAGTGCAAACATGCTACTACTCCTATGGCTACTTCTATTAAAATTGATAAGGATGAAAATGGGGAACCTATTGATGATTCCTTATATAGAGCCATGATTGGTAGTTTGCTTTACTTAACTGCTTCTAGACCAGACATTATGTTTCCCGTTGGTCTGTGTGCTCGATTTCAATCACAACCTATGCACTCTCATTTTCTAGCAGTTAAACGAATTCTTGGTTACCTAGCCGACACTACTTGTTTTGGTTTATAATATCCAAAAGGACAATCCTTGGATTTTAAAGCTTATACTGATGCAGATTATGCTAGTTGTCTCCTTGATCGCAAGAGTAATAGTGGTGGTTGTTTCTTGTTAGGGAAAGCTTTAGTATCTTGGTTTAGCAAGAAACAAAACACGGTTGCCCTATCTCCAACTGAAGCTGAATATATGGCAGCCGGGTCTTGTTGTGCTCAAGTGCTTTATATGCAAAAAGTATTAAACGATTATGGTTTTACTCTTTCATCTACGCCTATTTTTTGTGACAACACGAGCGCTATAAACTTAGCACACAATCCTATTTTACACAGCCGAGCTAAACATATTGAAATCCGTCATCACTTTTTAAGGGATCATATCTCCAAGAATCATGTTTCCCTTCATCATGTTGATACGGAAAATCAATTGGCTGATATTTTTACAAAACCGCTTCCACTAGATCAATTTAACAAAATTAGGAAGCAACTACTTATCACTCCTTTGGAAGATGTTTTCTTTGATATTTGTGCTACTTAAACAAAAACTCTTACTTGCATCATGATATTTTGGTTTCTAAATGGACATCATTTTCATTAGATTTGATGGGACATTTAATTAAGGGGGAGTTTTTATTTCTAAACGGATATTTTTTTGAAATGACAAAGGGGGAGAAATAAATATAAAACTAAACCTTAGAAACATTCAATCAATGAGTCTCATAAATAAACTCTTGGCTTTACATTGAAAGTTGCTATATTCCCTAGTGAATTGGATTTCATGTTCCATAATTCAAGGGGAATAATAAGCACACATTTTATAACCAAGAGGAAAAGCTACAAAAGGTAACCTTCAGGTATGAAACTCATATGGTTTATATTTCCTTTATTTATATTTTTGGAAATGTTTTTCATCTTCAAAAAGGGGGAGATTGTTGGCTAAATGGACATCTATAAATCCCTTTATTTTGATTATGACAAACATTTCATTCTTATTGATCTAATGAGCTACTTGAGTGTGCAGGATTAAGGTTGATGACAAAAGCAAACTAGGGAAATTCATATGCTTATATGTTTATATTTTCATGCAATGTAATCGCTTTGTAAAAAACTTGTACAAATATATAATGTACAAGTACTTAGATTGCATGTAAATCAAGCGTTAGATCTTCCCTAGCTAAACACCACATTTAGATAAGTCATCCCCTTCAAATAGGATCACATATGCACACTCATACATATAATTAGTGCCTAAATTGAAACATTGAAACAGGATCAATCTCGGTCGACAAACTCCTCGACCGAGACACTCTCGGTCGACAATCTTCTCGACCGAGAAAGATCCAATGTAGCCGTTAGAAACAACTAACAAGGTAGTTGGCAGTTGGAGATAGACGTTGCAAATCACTTGTTCCAGAGAGTCTGTCGGTCGACAAAAGTTCGACCGAGTAGGAGTCTCGGTCGACCATTCTTCGACCGAGATGGTCTCTGACAGCAACTGCAGAATTAATTAATTAGCCGTTGTTAAAGCAACAAACTTGTACCTAACGGCTAGTTAAGCACTTAGAAACCCCTAGAAGTTGTCTAGAACGTCCTTAAGCATCCTTAGGCCATTCCTATAAATAGGACAAGCCATAGGACACTCAAATATACTTGTTACACTTGAGAAATCCTTGAGCATACTTTGAGCAATCTGTTTGTGAGCAATTTGAGCATTGTGACAATTGGCTACTTCCTTCCTTAGCTCAAAATTCGTGTCCTATAGGCTAGTATCTCCTATCCACTGCAATCACAAGTCCATACACTTGGTTAGGAGATCTATACGCTTGATCTAGGCAAATCAAGCCTTGGGCTACAAAGGATAAGTTGTAATTTCCTTTTTCCTTTCTTGTTCTTTATTACCGTTTGTACTCTCCTTGCTACTCCTAGGTTGGAGGCTGCTGATTGGAGAGGGTGGAGTTCTTCTTGGCGAAGAAGGTGACTTTGAGCTACTTCAGAAGGCTGGTGCAACGGGAGGTTACTTCTAGAGAGGAAGGCTACTTCAAGGGGGAGCTTGGAGTTACTTCAAGAAGGCTACCTCAAAGTTGGTGCACCTACTTCAAGTGAAGGCTGTTCAAAGGGTGTAAAGAAAAGTATTGTATTTTGTATAAATCCTTGAGAAGGTAATAAAATAAATACTTTCAAAATCCCGGTTGGGTAAGCAACCAGGTAGTGGACTGACAACTTTAGTATTTGCTAAAGTTGGAACCACTCTAAACACCTGTCTCCTTCTTCTAATTTCAATTGTGGTTGTTTGAGTTCAATAAATTGTTAAAATTATTTAAAAACTCTATTCACCCCCCCTCTAGTATTTTTCATATTTGAGTTTTATCTATGGAAAATTATAAACACTTAACATAACCGGAGGACATCAAGAAGAAGCAACTCGGCTAATCAAGGTATACAGAAAGGGAATCATTTTGCTTTCAGTGATTAATTAAAGGGTGTATATATATAACATCGAAGCAAATTAATGATGCTAGGAAATTATACCCATACTAGAGGGAAATACACGTAAGGCAAAAACCCATCAATGGGCAAAGAAGATGGAAAGAAAGTGTAGGAAATGAACACTAGATCAATGAATTGAATTGAAACACCATCCAAACTCTTCCATCCAACCCCTTCCCTCTCCCATAATACAAGTGACTTCGCATGGGGTGTGGTAGGGGAACGGGGAACCCCACGGCTGGCGTTGCTATATCTCACCCTCACACTCACAGTACCGACTACCACCCCAGTCCGGACAAACCGCCCGCACACAGCCCAACAGAAGACATGTGTCGTAGCAGAGAAGCAGGCCTCCCAACCAACACCTTGTGGTGCTATAGCTTGTAGTGTGGGCTAGCAAACAAGTGGAGGGGACCAAATTGCAAAGATAACCAGGCAACCGATCCCCCTTCTCCCTCATTCCCACATCTGCTTGCTAGCTACTCGAGCAAACCAACTCCAGCACTCTACCGCGCGTCAGTGGAAGAAGAAGATGCGGTTCCCACGGCACCACAACATCTCCACCACTCATTCCCTCCCTTTCACCTTCCTCCTCCTCCACCTCCTGCTTTCCAATTGTCGTTCCTCAACACTCTCCGACCAAGACGCCAACCTCATCACCGTGCTCCCTGGCCAACCCGCCGTCTGGTGCCGCCAGTACTCGGGGTACGTGACCGTGAACGAGGACCATGGCCGAGCTTTCTTCTAATGGTTCACAGACCGTTTTCATATTCAAGTCCACATACATGACCGTTGCAGCTTACTACCTACTCGCCCAATCCATACCCTCAGCTGGGAGGAGGAGGAGAGAAGAAACAAAACTGAAGAGAACATGAAAATTACCATGAAAAACTGAAGAGAACTCCTGCTTGAGCTGCGTCGATGTGACGAAAGGGTCCAAATTGAAGACCACCAGCGACCCGTTGTTCCACGGCCACGATGAGCCGTTGTTGGTGATGCCATCCTCAAAACCGCAACCCTCTGGCGCGAACTGTGCCCACACGGCCACACCGACGATGATCCCAAGCACTCCGCCACCCGTCCCTCTGTAGATCCACTGGTAGCGAGTCGAGGTAGGTGCAGGTTCGTGCAGGTTCGGCCCCAGTCGGCGGTGAGTCGAGGTTCAGCCCCAGTCGGCGGTGAGTCGGGGTAGATGTCTGTAGCTTTGGGCAGCAGCGAGACGAACCAGCGATGGGGTGATTTTCAAAGATGAGACGAACTGGCGGTGAGTTGTAGTCGAGGGAGGAGGAGATGATGGGAAAAGAGTCGATGGGTGAAACCCTAGATCCAGAGAGGATCTGGTGCAAGGAAGGAGGAGAGGAGTTGATCGGAAGGGAGCGCAGCGATGGTCGATGGAGGAGATGCTCGGAAGGCGGAGTCGGACAAGGAAATGACTGAGGGGCGCCGCGCGAGTAGGGGGCGTAGGGGGTGTCGGGGGCGATCGGGGCTGAAACCCCTCTTCTGGTGATTGTAAATCTCGCCAAAACTGGCATACTTTGGGAAGTCCACCGAAATGGAGTGGGAGAGAATGCCGCTTTTGAACCGCCGATTCCATCATATCACGTGTAGGTAGCCAAACGGTGTAATTGCAATTGTTACAGTTGAAAATTTGAAATCCCTCAACCAACTACCATGCGGCCCCGAAATACTGCACCCAAATGGCCCCTAATCCTTTCGCATTGGTTCACGCGAAGGGAGGCTTCCCACTCAACTTCCTCCCACTGTTCATGGTTAACAGAAACAAGCGCAATTGCGGAATAGTCGTGTGAAACGCTGACTGGACGGAAACGAGAATGAGAACGTCAGAACGAGTCGAAGGACCGGAAGGAAAGGGGCGTAACAACAGGATAGTATGCATAGCGCCGGGCAGAGAATTATATATCCCTTGCCCAAACCCCATCCGCTGAACTGCATATTCTCCTCCTCGTTTAGTTGCGCAACTTCCCGTCCACGCGATAACCATGGCCCCAATTCCTCCCACTCTTCCCCAAATCACATGTTTCTTCACCCTACTCCTATGCTTCCTCGCCGTCGTCCCCTCCGCATCAGCATCCCGCCGCCTCAGTTCTTCCGGCGGCGGCGTGGGACCACGACCGCTGCGGTTCGGCAACAACGGTGAATTCAAGATAGTCCAGGTGGCCGATATGCACTATGCCGATGGCAAGTCAAGCGGCTGCCTCAACGTGCTTCCTAATCAG
The DNA here is from genome assembly GCA_963693085.1 of Alisma plantago-aquatica. NCBI lineage: Eukaryota > Viridiplantae > Streptophyta > Magnoliopsida > Alismatales > Alismataceae > Alisma > Alisma plantago-aquatica. The sequence goes on from OY856412.1 coordinate 622,029,082, forward strand.
TTTGCTACTTGCTCCGACCTCAATACTACCGCCTTCATCCAGCGCATGATTCGCGTGGAGAAGCCTGATCTCATCGTCTTCACCGGTTCGGCTCCTACACGTTCTTCTCTTCGTCAAGAATTTGTTGTTGTTGATGATGATATAAATGCTTTGGGGTAATTGAACAAAATTTCGTTTCTGTGGCCTATGAAATTCTCGGCCGTCTATCGGAAGGCCGAAACCTGTTCATTTCTTGGACCACTTTGTCAGTCGGCGTTTCTTATCTCCAATTCCTGACTTCCCGTGTTTTTTCATTAGGCGACAACATATTCGGGGCCGACGCCACAGATGCGGCCAAGTCGATGGACATGGCCTTCCGCCCGGCCGTGGAAGCAGGGATACCTTGGGCGGCAGTGCTCGGAAACCACGACCAAGAGTCCAACCTGGGCCGCCAGGGGCTCATGGCTCACATCGCCCAGATGCCCCACGCGCTATCGCGCGTCAACCCGGCCGGCCTCCCGTACGCCATCGACGGCTTCGGCAACTACAACCTCGAGGTCGCTGGCGCGGCGGGCTCGGCAGTTGCCAACAAGTCAGCGCTGAACCTCTTCTTTCTTGACAGTGGGGATTACTCCACTGTGCCGGCCATACCTAGTTCGTATGGGTGGATTAAACCCTCTCAGCAACTGTGGTTCCAGCAGACGTCAAACCAGCTTCAGGTAAACTATTCGCCGTGATTTCCCCCGTAATTGCTAAAGAAGAAGGTTTATTCTTTCATTTGAGCAGTAATTCAGTAGCCAATGACAACATGAGCTTGATTTCACCTGTCAACTTTTCCTTACAGAGGGCGTACAGGACAGCACCTGCTGCTCAGGATAGCGCAGCGCCAAGTCTGGTCTACTTCCACATCCCTTTACCCGAATACGCCGACGTCTCAAACATGACAGGGGTGCTGATGGAGCAGGGCATCAGCTCCGCCTCCGTGAACTCTGGCTTCTTCACGGCCATGGTGGAATCCGGGGACGTCAGAGCGGTGTTTGTTGGTCACGACCACTTGAACGATTTCTGTGGGAACCTCACCAACATAAACCTCTGCTACTCCGGTGGGTTTGGGTACCACGCGTATGGGAAGGCGGGGTGGTCGAGGAGGTCGAGGGTGGTTTCTGTTTTGTTGGAGAAGGATGCCGCTGGGAGCTGGGGCGGCGTGGAATCTATTAAAACCTGGAAGCGCCTTGATGATGAGCGCTTCTCTGTTATTGATAGCCAAGTCCTTTGTAACAAAAGCAAGGATATGCTGCCCCTGGTTTAAGAGGTGTACGCTGCTTTTACACGTGTAATGGTCGATAGATACTACTGGCGTTGGTTCAATCTAGTTGACACATGGCAGTCTTTGGAGTAAGGAGTTTGCTTTTCCTATTTTAGAGGGAACAACAAATCCTTCAGCTTGGAACAAAGCTAAGGAAAGTAGAAAATTGCTTATTGTGCCTCTGCGCATTAAAAATGATAGTCGATTTGTATGTCAAAATGACGATTTTCTGAATGTGTGTTAACTAGTACTTTCATGGCGCTGCTCCTTGTTAGATATCGATGGAGCACAGAAAAAGAGTTAGGTACATAATGTTGGAAATATTAGCATATAGCTGTTTCTTTTTCCAGAATAATCTAAACATATTATAGTAACAGATATTAGAAACAATGAAATATTGTATTAGAAAGTTCAGCATGGGTTAAGAGTTGACATGGGGATCATTGCCGCCAAGACAAATCCTAATATGCACAAGCTTTGCTAAGGATTGCCTCCTAGAATCATTCCATAAGGCCCCAACCCTTGTTTTACTTTAATTTTTCTTTGATTGCCCTAGTCGCATGATTGATTGGATGCACTAAAATGACACTTCATGACTTATGATCACTAGTACAGAAATGAGTTATAACGTCCCTACGTGTAGGGTTGGTTTTACCAAATAACCGACTTTATATGTCTAAAAAAATGCGGGCACCACTTAAGACCTCTTGGGTCGGTTTTCTTAAAAAAACCGACCATGTAGTGTATCTCTATAGGGTCGGTTTTCTAAATAACCGACTTTATATGTCTATAAAAAACACGGGCACCACTTAAGACCTCTTGTGTCGCTTTTTTTAAAATAAACGACCTTGTAGTGCATCTCTATAGGGTCAATTTTTATAAAATAAGCGACCTTATAGACAATTGGTTTAGAAATTCATTTACAAGTTTCCCGCGGCAAAATTTTGCTTGATTTTTGGCTTCACGCCTCGATCTATAGGGTCGGTTTTTCCTTATAACTGACCCTAAAGGGCTCCTCGGTCGACAAATACGTCGACCGAATAAGAGCTGGATTTCACGTATACGAGCACCTTTAGGGTCGGTTTTATCCTTATAACCGACCCTAAAGTCCTCTTCGGTTCTGCACCTCTAAGGTCGGTTTTTCCTTTAAAACCGACCACAAAGGATCCTCGATCGACAAATTCGTCGACCGATAACAATTATGGATCCAGTTTACTTCATGCATGTATAAGAACCTCTAGCGTCGGATTTGTACTTATAACCGACCTTAGAGCTTTTCTCGGTCGACAAATTCAACGACCGATAAGGAGTCAGATTTCAAGTGTATAAGCAACTTTTAGGGTCGGTTTTTTGCTTATAACCGACCTTAGAAGTCTATTCGGTCGACAATATTGTCGACCGAATTGGACTTTAGGGTCGGTTATAAGTAAAAAACCGACCCTAAAGGTACTTATACGAACGAAATCTGGCTGTTTCTCGATCGACGAATTTGTCGACCGAGAGAGAGCCAGATTCGTTCGTATAAGCTCCTGTAACGTCGGTTTTCCTTTATAACCGACCCTAGAGGGTTTTTCGGTCGACAATATTGTCGATCGAGATAAACTTAGGATCCAATTTAGTATTTCACACATGAATAAGTACCTCTAGGGTCAGTTTTAAGGAAAAAACCGACCCTAGAGGTACTTATACGAAGGAAATCTGGCTCTTTGTCGGTCAAGGAATTATTCGACCGAGACAAAATCGGTCGACAAATTGTTCGACCGAGGCCAACCCTATGAACCTCCATTTGCTTGAATTAAAAAGGCAATATTCTGATTAAAATATAAATCGTAACGGCTAGAAAATCGACCGTCGTAACGGCAGACGACCGTTGCGGGCGTCGGTCGACAAATTGTCGACCGAAATGGCTAGAAAATCGACCGTCATAACGGCTAGAAAATCGACCTTCGTAACGGCTAGTTCGATCGACCGTTGGCCGACCGCTGCGGGCGTCGGTCGACAAATTGTCGATCGAAATGGCTAGAAAATCGACCGTCATAACGGCTAGAAAATCAACCGTCGTAACGGCTAGTTCGATCGACCGTTGGCCGACCGGGAGACGACCGTCGCAGGCGTCGATCGACAAATTGTCGACCGAAATGGGCTCTGTTTTGCTATGAATAGCACCCAAAATGATCCATTTCTTCACACCTTCACATTCTCACTTCTCTAGCTCCTCTCTAGTGTATTCTTGTGAAAATCTTTAGCTTCTCTACATCCAAGTCTTACTTTCTACTTCTCCATTTCAAAGAAACGAGATGGCTTCCTCATCAACGCGTGGAAAGAAGCAAGTTGCAGGCAGGAAAGGAAGGACGGTCCCTGATCCGCTGCTGTTCATCAACGACGTCCCTTTCAAAGACGCAGCTGCAGGCGACCGGTACCTCAGGCTCTCCTCAAAAACTCCTCTTCCACGACGGCCAGTCGACGTCATGGACTTCCACAACATTGTCGATTTGTAGGAACTCTTTAAGGTGCAACATTTGACTGATTTTCTGATCCCCTCCTTCCATTCCTACTCCTCCAAAGTAGTTAATGAATTCTATGCCAATTTAACCCCACATCCTGGCCATGATTCCTTCTCCTCTATGGTTGGTGGGTATGGATTCCATTTTACTGAGGAGGGTATTCTTGATATGCTTGACATAAACATAGAAGAATATAAAGATTTTGTTGATCTCACCACAGGAAATCCACTCAACAAACTCTCCTAAGATGACACTACAACTAGCCTTAGTGATGTCAAAAAAGCCATCTTTCAATCAAATACGACTTGCCATGAAGATAGGGGTACCTATTATGCCATAAATTTAAAACCTGAAGCTAGGATCATAAATCTCATTGTTTCCACCAATATCCATCCTAGAGCAAACAAATCTGAAGTATCCACCTTTCGTATGTGCCTTATCTATGCCATTCTCAAAGGTATTCCCATAAACTTTATTCGTATCATCCTTAAGAATATGCTTGAGTTTTCTGGAAATCCACCTTATGCTGACTTTGTATGCCAAATCACTCAACATTTTCTTAAGAAGAATATTGAGGACGACTTAGGTTACACATGGGATAGAAAACCCCAAAAGATAAGTAAAAATACGGTGGAAAAGATGGGAATCGACTTTGGCCACAAAAGGGCTAGGACTGAAGGGGAGACATCCACCCAAGACATACCTCCACCAACTCCTCCTACCAACCTACCCCATGATCCTATTACAAACACCTTGACATACATTGCTGGATCCCAATATCACCTAAGTAGGCAATTTGATCATAATCACCATGGCATGACTTATTTAAACCAAAGGATGCAAGCTCTCTCTCCTAACCAACCTGATGAATATCCCTATTCCCTTAATCCTGGCATGATAAATCCATATAATTCTTCCTACAACTACTATCAAATTCCACCTCCACCATCTCCTGATCTCACACATACTCAGTTTTCCCCAATTCAACTTCAAGACATTGCTACCCACTTTCGCTTTGATCGTGTTCCCACCTTCTTGGAGGCTTATGCCTTAACCAAGACAGGTGCCTTGGAGTGGCAGACACTAGTCAAATATTATAGAGATGAGCCCTTTCTTGGAAAAGATCCAGACATTGATGTAATCCTTCGGTCTTTTCAGTGAGATTATGAGATATCTTTGTAATGATTGTAATGGATATCTTTTTATAAAGCATGTCATGCTTCATCTTATAAAGTGTATGTGCATTAAATTGTTATGAATAAAAGTGTTTTTCATGGCTTCATTTGGACATATACATGTTATATAAGAATATTGTTATTTCAAATGATTGAAAAATAAATTATGGCTAAATTTGACAAAGCATCACTTGGTTTTAAAATTAAATATCTCTTTAAGGGAGAGCATAGCATAAAATTAAGAGGCAGAACTAAAGAGTCATGCAAAATGATTATATTGGATATCATGTAAAATCTTGTACAAGTACTTAGATATCATGTAAATCAAGCGTTAGATCTTACCTAGCCATTTACAACACTTAGATAGGTCATCCCCTACAATAGTGTCACAACCGCACACTCATACACACACTTGGTACTTAATTTAAAACATTGAAACAGGGTTAATCTCGGTCAAAAATATTGTCGACCGAGACACTCTCGGTCGACAATATTGTCGACCAAGGAGGACTTATGATCACCTCTAGGGTCGGTTATAAGCACCTCTAAGGCACCTCAGTCGACAAATTCGTCGACTGAATAAGATCCAAATTTAACGTGTATAAGCACCTCTAGGGTCGGTTTTTCGCTTATAACCGACCCTTACGGGCTCCTCGGTCGACGAATTGGTCGACCGAAAAGACCTCTAGGGTTTCACATAACATCATTATTAGGGTTGTGTAAGCACCTAAAACACTCCTCGGTCGACGAATTTGTCGACCAAAAAAGAGTCAGATTTCACGTGCATAAGCACCTCTAGGGTCGGTTTTTTCTTTATAACCGACCCTAAAACGCTCCTCGGTCGACAATTATTGACCGACATGAATTTTCGATCCAGTTTAGTTCACACATTCTCGGTTGATGAAATTGTCGACCGAAAAGACCTCTAGGGTCGGTTATAAGGAAACAACCGACGCTACAAGTGCTTATACAAAGGAAATCTGGCACCTTTCGGTCGACGAATTTCTTGACCGATAGATATCGGTCGACAAATTCGTCGATCGAAAGGAGCCAGATTTCCTTCTTAGAAGCACCTCTAGGGTCGGTTTTTTTTTATAACCGACTCTAAAGTCCTCTTCGGTCGATAATATTGTCGATCGAGATAAACTTAGGGTCAATTATAAGGAAAAACCCGACCCTAGAGGTGCTTATACGAAGGAAATCTTGCTCCTTCTCGGTCGACGAATTTGTCGACCGAAAGGGGCCAGATTTCCTTCGTATAAGCACTTGTAGCGTCGGTTTTTACTTTATAACCGACCCTAGAGGTCTTTTCGGTCGACAAATTCGTCAACCGAAAATGCGTTTGAGTGTTTTTAAATAACACGAAACAGGCACCACTTATCTGTAGCTTCGGTTTGTTTTGTTTAACCGACGCTACATGTCTTTCTCTAAGTGAAAAAGACGAAACCCTTTCTTCCTCCCGCGAAAACCTTTCTGTTCTATTTTTCTCTCCCGCGACGCCGCGAAATCCTTGCTTTCTTGTGTCATTCCCGCCGTGAAGCCTTTGCCTCCTCTCCGTGAAGCCGTTCCACCTCTCCACGCCGCCAAAGGATCGTGGTGTCCGGGCCGTTGCCACTCTCCGCGCCGCAAAATAGAGCTCGCCGTCGCCAGAAAATAGAGCTCGCCGTCACCGCCAAATAGAGCTCGTCGTCGTCGCCTCTCCATTCTTCCACGAAGGTCGCCGCCTCTCCGTGAAGGTCGTCTCATCCTCCACGAAGGTCGCCGCCATTTCAAAGTAAGTTCTCCTCTTCCGTTCCTTCGTTCCCGCCCGACGCCATGGTGAGGAGCAGGTCCACTCTCGGTCGACAATTAGTCGAACGAGTGCCCACTTGCACGCAGCGTCCAGGTCCACTCTCGGTCGACAAATTCGTCGACCGAGAGTGGACCTGGACGCTGCGCGCAGGTGGGAACTTGGTCGACTAATTGTCGACTGAGAGTGGACCTGCTCCTTATTTATGTGTGAGCTATAAATGTTTTAATCATATTTGTTGTAATGTTCACAAATAGTTCTGAATATTATAATGATTTTAATCTTTGGACTGTTGGAAACGACCTTACTTTGCTAATTTGTACTAGTATTTTTCATTTTATATGATTTGATAACCCAATAATAAAAACATGTCTTTTTTCATATGTAATAATTATATAAATTCTAGAAATTAATATGAGATTAGACATGTGTACTCTTAGATTGACACTTTAGGGTTGATGCATTTATATATTAACTTAGAAACCCGTTCAAAATTTACTCATTAGGAGTAAAATTTGGATAGTCCCCGGTTTGGGACTGTTTTTGGATATTTTAATCTCACTTAGGATGTACCTGTATAATGTATGTTTAGTTTTGTAGATTATTTCAGTAAGATTTCTTCATTTGTTCTCTGGGTACATATGTGAGTGGTTATTTTCCATTTACATCGGTATACTTGGAGAACTTAGGGGAAATGCTGCTGAAATTTTCTTCAAAACTAAACATACATTATACAGTTACTAGTGAGATTAAATATTCAAAAATGGGATAGGTGGTACACTTTAGTATATAAGTAATTAACTTCCTATCAATAAAAACTTACAGATTATTATAGTATCAATATTAAACTGTTAGTTTTATAATTAATTTTAATGTGATATAGAAAATGGATCGAAGTTGGATGTCTATCAAGAACCGTTGCAGTGCAGAGTTTGCCAAAGGTCTTGATGAATTTATCAGATTTGCTGAGGAACATAGGAAACTACCTACAAATAGGCTATATTGTCCATGTAGAAATTGTTGTAACAATTTGAAAGTTGATATTGGTGAGGAAATTAAGAATCATGTCATATGCAATGGGATCATACAAGGTTATAATGAATAGTATTGGCATGGAGAGAAATTGAATTATGGATCAGAAAATGTCGATACTAATAGTTGTGGCATAGAAGATATAGATAATGATGATAATGTTAATGATGAACTGATTCAGGATGATATGGTTGATGAGATGCTACGTAGTTGTCGAGACAATGTCATTGATCCACCTTCTTTATTTGCAAACATTGTCCATGATGCTGAAAAACCATTATATAAGGGTTGTACTAAGTTCACGAGGTTGAGTGTTGTGATGCGATTATATACTCTTAAAGCTCAAAACTGTTGGAACGATAAGAGTTTCACTTCACTATTGTCTTTGTTAAAGGAAATTCTTCCTGAAGGCAACAAGCTTCCAATTTCAACATATCAAGCAAAGAAAATAATGTGCCCAATGAGAATGGAGGCTAAGAAGATTCATGCATGTCCAAATGATTGTGTGTTATTTCAGAAGGACTATAGTAATTTGATAAATTGTCCAAAATGTGGTGCGTCAAGGTATAAGACTACAAATTCAGCTAAGGCTAAAAATGGCTCTCCTGCCAAGGTGATGTGGTATCTACCAATAATACCACAATTTCAACGTTTATTTGCTAATACAGAAGATGCGCAAAATTTGTCTTGGCATGGGGAGTTAAAGGTCAATGATGATGGCGTCCTACAACATGCATCTGATTCACCACAATGGAAGAAAATTGATTTATTATACCCTCAATTTGGTAAAGAACTAAGAAACCTAAGACTTGGGCTCTATACAGATGGAATGAATCCCTATGGTACATTAAGCAGCCAACATAGCACGTGGCCTATTATGATTATTATATACAATCTTCCTCCTTGGTTGTGTATGAAAAATAAGTATGTGATGTTGTCAATATTGATATCAGGGCCCAAGCAACCTGGAAATGATATTGATGTTTACCTTCAACCTCTAATTGATGACCTAATGAAACTATGGGAAGAAGGTATTATGACATATGATGCTTCATGTAAAGGGATCTTCAGTTTGCGTGCTATGTTATTTTGCATGATTAATGACTTTCCAGCTTATGGAAATTTGTCTGGATATAGCATAAAAGGATACAAAACATGTCATGTTTGTGAGGAAAATATTGATTCAATCAGACTGAAATATGGTGGTAAAATTGTATATCTTGGTCATCGGAGATTTCTCCCACCAGTGCATCCTTATCGAAGGCAACGCAAAACCTTTAATGGGTTAACTGAGGAACGAAGTGCTCCTAAATCTATACCAGAAAATGTTGTATATGATAGGGTGAGACATATTGTTAATGAATTTGGAAAGAGTTCAAGTAGTCATACACTCGCATGTGACAAATCTCTATATAAGAAGAGGTCAATATTCTGGGATCTTCCTTATTGGAGATCTTTGGCAATTAGACACTGCATTGACGTCATGCATGTTGAAAAAAATATTTGTGATAGCATCATCGGTACGCTATTGAACATACCAGGAAAGACTAAAGATGGCATCAAATCTAGAAAAAAATTATAATTAATGGGTATTAGAAAAGAGTTATCAGTGGAGATCAGGGGTCGCCGCACATATTTACCACCGGCTTGTTACACTTTGTCAAAGAAAGAGAAAAAGACTTTCTGTGAGTGCTTGTATAATATTAAGGTTCCATAAGGATACTCTTCTAATATTCGTAGATTGGTATCAATGAAGGATCTGAAACTGATAGGTCTCAAATCTCATGATTGTCACACCTTAATGCAACAAATTTTACATGTGGCTATTCGATCTATATTGCCAAAGCATGTAAGGTTTAAAATCACAAGACTCTGTTTCTTCTTCAATGAAATATGCAACAAAGTGATACATCCTGATACTCTCGATAAATTACAGAAAGATGTAATTGTTACCATGTGTCAGCTTGAAATGTACTTTCCTCCTTCATTTTTTGATACCATGGTTCATCTTGTAGTACATATTACAAGGGAGGTGAAGATGTTGGGTCCAATTTTCTTACACTAGATGTATCCATTTGAATGGTACATGAGTGTTTTTAAAGGTGATGTTCGAAATCGTTATCGTCCTGAAGGGAGTATTGTTGAGGGTTACGTGGCTAGGGAGGTGATGGACTTTTGTAATGATTTTTTGAATTGCAATGAAACTTGTAGAGATCAAAAAAATTCCCATCACACTGGATCTTATTGTGGCAAAGGAACTCTGGGAGGACGAGTGAAAGGAATCAGTCGTGAGTCGTGGGAACAAGCGCATTTGTATATTTTACACAACATCGAAGAAGTTAGTAGCTACATCACAGAACAAAATGATCTTATCAAGAGAAATCATCCGCGATCCAGTTCAATGTGGCTTGCAAGAGAGCATAATTGAACATTTATTAGGTGGTTTGAAGAGAAAGTATTTAATCAACTATCTGAATCACCAAATAATGTTGCTGAGAACATAAAATGGCTCGCCTTTAAGCCAAAAATGGATGTCATGTCATATGAAGGTTATGACATTAACGGATTTTCATACTACACAAAGCGTCAAGATGAAAGTAGTGTAGTTCAAAATAGTGGGGTCACTGTTAAAGCTTGTTCATTGTATTTTGCTAGTGCCAAAGATAAAAGACCACACGAAGCTGAGATGTCATATTACAGAGTCATTAAGGACATATGGGAAATGGACTATACAAATTTTCGAGTTCCTATATTTAGGTGTAATTAGGTTGACAACAAAAAAGGAGTTTTAGTGGATGAGTTGGGTTTCAAATTGGTGAATTTTGAAAAGATTGGTATCAAAGATGAGCCATTCATCATGGCAGACCAAGAAAAACAAGTATTCTATATTGATGACCCGGCACATAAAAATTGGTCTGTCGTTCTTAATGGAAAAAGACAGTTTACTGTAGATCCTATAAATGAAGAAGAATACTACAAAAAGTATGATGATTCCAGTCCATTCTCAGTTGGTTTGCCAAGTGTAAATGTTGAAGATAACACCGATGAGTATTATAAACGTCAGACCATGCTGAAGGAATTTTCCTTGACTAACAACTCAACCAATACTAAAGGCATGTATTCTTTGAATTATTTATTTTATTATCATGTATACCATATCACTTGTGCTTTTATTATCACTTATTTTTTTTTATCATGTATACTTGTAGGTTCTAAAATGGCGAGTGAAGATGAACATTCTGAGCATGAGTACCATGAGGATGGTAGTGGTGATGCTAAGAAAAGTAGAGGTCCTACATTGATGCGTAGGCTGCAGGAGCTCAGGGCTAAAGGGGATAAATTGCCAGTCCAGTTTGATATGATAGGAGCACCTGTTGGGGAACATACTAGTGCTTTCAAGCATTACATAGGGGTGACCGCGCGCAGTAAGGTGGCAATAGATATAGAAAATTGGCATGATGTTCCTAATGCCAAAAAAGACCTCATATGGAAAGATATATCTGTGAGTGGAAGTGATATTATTTTAATATGTTTTTTATCTATTGATTCTAATTTAGTTTGCTTGGAATTAATTCCTTTTCAAAACAACATTATTAATTACTTCTTTTGTATGTATAGGGTGTTTTTCATCTAAATGAAAAAGATCACAAGAAAAGAGTGCTACAACGTTGTGGTGTACGATGGAGGGGTTTTAAGGCATATCTTGTAAGGGAATTTATAAATAATCCTAAACAAAAGAGGAAAGCTACAGATGTATATATTTTTATAGATCCTGAGGTGTGGGAAAGATTTGTTGCAGCTAGGAGATCGGAAGAGTTTTAGGTAATAAAGATTGTGATGTATTGTATGAATATTTAATTTTATACAATTAAGGAGGTGAATCTTTTTATACATGTTTGCCAAGTCTAAATTGCAATACCTCATTTTAAATGATCAGGCTATTCACCAGGCTCAAAAGGAAAGACGGGCTAAAAATGTGCATGACCATCGCTTGGGGCCCGGTGGTTATGCCTTCCGCCGCCAACTATAAGAGAAGCAATCCTCTTCTGGAGAAGAATCTAGTACAACTCAAGTTGAGAGACCACCCCGACACATGACGTGGATTGATGCTAGAAAGAATCGAGCAAGTGAAATTGTCAATCCTGCAACTAAGGAGGTGGCACAAAAGATGGTAGGTTTATCCCAACTAAGTATTTATATCTAATTGATATTGTGATTTAATATTTTTATTAGGGATTTTGAGAATTTAATTTTTCTTGATGATATTATAGAGTTGTTCCAATATGATTGGCTAAATACTTCGGTAATAGAAGTATGGATAAGGTAATGATCTATCAATATATATATCAAATTCCAATACACATTTTTAGCTTAGTTCTATATATGGAAATAATTACAAATGTTTTACAACCATTTATATACTGAGATCACAAACTTTGATATAAAGAATGTTGGATTCTTAGTTCCTTCAATCACTAGTCAAGTGGAGATAAATTTTGAGGATGTGAATGAGTACTTCTCTACTGCATTCAAATATTTTGCTAGTGAAGGGAAGGAAATTATCCTAATTCCTTTTAACGTGCAGTAAGTATTATTATTCAATATAATTTTAATAATGAATAAAATTATTTATTTTAATATTTGTTTTATTCTTACTCAGAGGTAGACTTTGGGAATGAGTGGTAATTGCCCCTAAATTGATGACTCTTTATTATCTTGACCCAATGGGTAAAACAACAAGGAGTCACAAACTGAAATTGCCATCTATGGAGTAAGTATAAATTTAGTCAATGCTTCAACATGATATTTCTATTTAGAATTTCTATTTTACCAACTATTATTTAATTGATAGGAGTATAAAGGCTTTTCGTGATGCTGGAGGACAAATACTAACAAAATTAAAGACATTGACTTTGAAAAATGTCAAGGTAGCTACTTTGACAACTGCTTAGTCTTATATGTATTAATTTTCAATTCTAATATGTCAACTCTTATAGTGTTATCTCAACTGCTATTTATAGTAGTTTACTAACATTAAGTATAATTCATTATTTGTAGTGTCCTATGCAAAATAATGACTGGGCTTGTGGCTACTATGTAATGAAATATATGCAAGCTATTGTCAAACAAGCATCACATGACATTCAGACTATAAGTCAGGTAATAAAGAATAACATCATAAATTTACAAGTGATTGTAGTCATTTTATAAAATATTAACATGTGCATTTTCTGTTACAGATCTTTACAACTCAGCCTTACACCCTTGTGGACTTGAATGAATTCCGAGAAGAGTGGTCAGATTCTTTTCTAAATGAAGTCAATATAGCATTGGATTAAATATGTCAGCTCCATTTATGTATGTGGCCCTTTCATATTTACTTTTGTATCTGATATACATCATCTCAGACTTGCAATCTATCATTTTGTAAATTTTTATGTGATTATGAATCATTTTTTTCATGAATGTGTGGTTTTGAATGGTGACGGTTGAGCATCAATGCTCCCCTCTCCCAGAATATATGAATCTTCTTGTTCTATTTCATTTTCTGCAGAATTTTTTTTTAAAAATCGTAACTTCTAGCGTTGGTTTTTTAAATAACCGACCCTAAAGATTGAATGACCACTTCAGTGTGATCCTCGGTCGAGAACATTTTCGACCGAAAATATTTTGGTCGACAATTTTCTCGACCGAAGGAGTTTTACAGGGTCAGTTTTTTTTGGAATAACCGACCCTAAAGATTGAATAAAAGACTTCAGAGTAATCCTCAGTCGAGAAATTTCTCGACCGAGGATTACTCTGAAGTCTTTTATTCAATCTTTAGGGTCGGTTATTCCAAAATAACCGACCCTGTAAAACTCTCTCGGTCGAGAAAATTGTCGAACGGAATATTTTCGGTCGAAAATGTTCTCGACCGAGGATCACACTGAAGTGGTCATTCAATCTTTAGGGTCGGTTATTCCAAAAAAACCGACCCTGTAAAACTTTCTCGGTCGAGAAAATGTTGACCGAAAATATTTCGGTCGAAAATTTTCTCAACCGAGGATCACACTGAAGTGGTCATTCAATTTTTTGGGTCGGTTATTCCAAAAAAACTGACCCTATAAACGATATCGGTCGAGAAAATTGTCGACCGAGATCGTTACAGGGTCGGTTTTTTTGGAATAACGGACGCTATAGAGCAAATTCTGTAGAGCAAATTCTCACCTGGGTCGGTGTTTTGCGTCGGTGTTTACTCTGTAAGGTCGGTTTTATTTGGTCAAATAAACCAACGCTATAGAGCAAACTCTATAGCGACGACCACTTAGGCGTCGGTTATAAAGTGACGCTGCAGGCTTAAAAAAATCGATGCTACAGACCATTCATGTACTAGTGGATTATTCTATGGATAAGTAATAGTTGGATGTTTAACGATCATGTAAAATGCCCAAGTGAATTGGAATATAATCTAACCTTCAACTCATAATAGGGTTGGGTTGAAACCAAATCAGGCTGAACTAGGGTTTGTGCTATTAGGGTAAGACCCTAAATTGTTGACATGTTGAGCAAGTTATCAATGAGAGACAACCCTAATTGAATTGTATATGTATGTTGATCTTGTTGTTGGTGTGCATAGACAATACCTTACGGTCAGTATGATGCATAGTGAACGAAGGAGAAAGAACGGGAGGGGAAAAGGCTTGGTTGTTTAGTTAGACAAAGTGACCGGGAAGGGAGGGGAACTAAAGGAGGAATGAAATGGAGGAGAAAGAACCAAGTATATTTTTAGCAACTCCTCTCCCCACCAAATCAGAGTGAAACTAACAGGAAGGGTGAAGACTTGACGGAATTTTATTAGAAATTTTAGAGGGAAATATATAATGTGGGAGAAAATATATGAATAATATGGTAGGAAATACTGACATAACTTGCAACCAATAAGAATAAAGAAGGGGTGGTTTCTATTATATATCCTACGATCACTTGGAGGGAGATGTTGAATTTTGGAGGAAATTTTGAAAAAAATCTTGGAGGAAAAATTTGGAGGGAAAAAAGAATATAGAATAAGATTGTGTGCACAACTTGGAAGCTTAGAAGAAACATTTTGTAGGAAACTGAGAAAGTTTGAGATAATTAAAATTATAAACATAAAATAAAAGATAAAAAATTAGAGGAAAATGTGGGTAATGTAGAGGGAAGTCTTGAAATATAGACGGAAAGTAGGTTGATAATACTGAAATATGGAAGGAACTACTTATATTAAAAAAATAAATATAGCAAGAGAAGAGGCAGCCTCATTTTTGCAACCAACATTCTATGTCGCTAGACAAGAGGTGAAGACCGCTACAAATTATTGATTGGGTTGTTTTCAAACTCATAAAATATAAAGCATCTACTTGATGTTAGACTTTATAATTTTCATCTTTTTCATTGATCAACATGATTATATAAAATGTTTTATTCAGGTATGAAATGTTTGTGTTAAATTTGTATTTATTTTTAATATAATTAAATGTCTTTTCTGCATGCAACCTTTCAAAGAGCATGGCTTGTTAAAAAAGTGATATTGTTTTTATATTTACATCATTTTCATGTTTTCCTCTCCTTTCCCTCCCATGATAACCAAACAAACTAACATAAATATCACATTCCCTATCCCCCCTTCCCCTCCCTTCCCTTCCCTTCCCTTTCCCCTCCCTTCATTTACCACGTACTAAAATGTAGAGTTAGTGTTTTAAGGGAAAGGTGTATGTGTAAATGGCCTACATAGAGTTTGTTTCCCATAGTTAAGAGTTTGCTTAGTTGGATGTGAGCAACGAAATCCCTGACCCTGAACTCACCAAGTTTCCTATAACTTTTTTTATTTGGTGTTGATCTTGGCCTATGTTTTGTTGGTGAACTCGGTCAGAGTATCCTAAACTTCAGCATGCTTTTGTTCGTGAACTTGGATTGATTTCAAAGAAAATAGGCTTCTTTGTGCCAAAGTTCCTTGAACATGTGCATGCATGTGTGCTTGAACTTCAGCTGAGTTGGAAGCAACTTAATCAGGTGGTGAGTATATGCCCAAGTTGATACAATGAGTTGCGTACTGTTGGTTTTGTTTTTGGAGCTAGCCAAGTCAGTCAAAGTTCCCTTGAAATTTTATAGAGTTCGTTGGGAAATTTTGAGGTTTTGTTGCATTGAGCTTGTTGGTGGTCGACAAAGTTCCTTGGACTGGATCTTGTGTGCACTTTGTTGTTGAACTAGATCTCTAATGGATGCTTCGTGCTTCAAATTGAACCTTGATCACTTTGGGCTATGTTGGTATATGTCTCAGGATCACTTTGGGCTCCATCATGACAGGGGAAGTCCTAGGATCATCCTTCTTCTCTCCCTTCCATAAACTAGTGCCAAAGTACCTATAGAACACACAAGAGAATCCATATGTTCATTTATTATAGAGTGATAGTGTGATAACCCATTATAATAAATGAGATTACTCAAAACATAAAACACAATCAATCACTAATTAATCACATACCCAAAAATATGGGTAAATTAAAACCGATTTCACGTCAGCACCCGCTCAGAAACTTTTGCATAAGAGCCCAATATCTTTCTTGTATCCATACTATGCCAAGAATTTGATACAAATTGTTCTATCATCTTAGCCACCACATATATACACAGGAGAACAATATTCATATATGCCACACAAACAAGCATTAATATGATAACAAAAGTCCGATTCGTTTGAAACACCATATATAAACTTTTTCTCGCCTGATCCTAAGAGTACATGGACGACACTAGGACACACTAGACATATAATCAACTTTCTCAAAGATTCATTACTATAGCTCCTCTTTGCTGCCACATGTTTGTTTTCGTCACTTCTAATTACCTAAAAAAAGGTGGTGAACCACAAGGGTGAGACCCATGTCCCAACAAGAGATATAACCTCCAACAACGTTTATTGATTACAACATTTTTAAGTAATTAAATAGTTGAGAAGTATAATCAGATATAACAAATAAGCTCAGTAGCACTGATGATTAACAAAATACATAAATGAGCAGATAATAACTCTCATCATTAGCTAGACTATCATCCTTTATCTTGTTGACAATATAAGCAATTCAATAACATATGCATATCTAGCATCATGATCAAGTCTAGTAACATAGAATCTCTATCATTATGAATAAATCTAGCCACATAAGCATATCTAACAACATTAGCATGTCGAATAGGTTGAACATATCAACATCATAAAAAGAGCTAACAACATAAGAACAACTATCTAGATAAGCATGATTAGCAGTATATGCATCTCTAGTTATAAAGGCATGGCTAGCATGCTAAACATAACTAACAACATGAGATAGCTAGCATCATGATTATAATCAGCAGTAGCAGTATAGTTATCAACATAATCATGGCTATTGTATGTACACATTTACAATCTTAAGCATATCCACAACATAAGTATATCTACTATCTCTTAATTGCACTAAGCATCATCTTTATGTAAAGATAACAAACAAGGGTTATCATCCAATATGAAACGTCATGTATAACCCGAAACAAACATGCTACATGACTATATTACATCTTTTATCACGCCCTGAGGAAATTGAGTATACCACTCAAAATCCAACTGAACACTACTAAGTCAAAATTAGTGCCATACAAGATCTAGGAAGAGCCAAACTCCTAAGATCTTCTCCTCCCCCAGTTAGTATGGGTCCTCCACAATGACACATAAGGTCAAGCTGCTAACAACCTAGTCCATCCTTGGTACAGGTCACAATACTAGTGAAAGGAGGTGGGTACGCATACCCTACCATTCGAGGTACAACCACAATTGTCCTCCAATTTTGTCACATATATAATCACTGAGACACGATCGTACCCGTTCTCAATCACATCAGATGTATGAGGCATGACTATAGCCAATCTCCACAACCTACATTGTGTTTGACAAGGATATATCCTCAACTTGCCACCCCCACATACTCAATAGTATGCATTCCGAGTTTCCCTTAGGAATACTCATTTCACCATCTGACAAGTTCTGACACTCAGATGGATCTATGGCACAAGGCACCACATGATTAGAGATGCACTTGATTAGTTATTCCAATTGGGTAAATTAAGGCTATATCAAAAAAGTCGACATAAAAACCCTAATTCACTTCTAGAAAGCATATAAATATCACAACTTCAAAAGATATAAAACATGTGAAACAGAATTTCTCATCTCATCATCACATGGTACTATTCACTTGCCATTCATGAGATCACACTATTCATCATACTATCACAAGATATAAATCATTTTCACAAAATCACAGGGTATCAATCCTTATCAACACAAGAGGATTACACCTCATTCATGGTTCAACCATGCCCAAAGCTCATTAAGACGATCATACTATCACATGATATAAATCCTTTTCACAATATCACAGGGAATCAACCCTTATCAACACAAGAGGATTACACCTCATTCAGGGCTCAATCATGCCTAAAGGTCATTGAGACCATCATAATATTCCCTACAAGATCATCATTATCTTTGCATGCCTTGTAACAAGGCTCAACAACATCACTTACATATAATACACCATATCAGCAAGTATTATATTACTGAGCTAGGAGATATTCATAAACAATCATAGTAGGGTTATATTAACATTAAGAACATTCATTTATTACATCAACATGCAAGGAATCTAGATATGATTTACCCTCATCATATTCATAATGCACATGTTTCGCATAAGCAAGTATCAACCATGTGGCTATGAAAACCACCAATTAACACATTAAGGTTATTATCATGTTAAGGAGGTTATTTCACCATCATGCCATCATATAAGAATGTTAAACATGAATACTCATCTTTATCTATTTGCATTAGAGTTAGGTTCAACAAGATAAATTATATTAATGTTACTAGTAAACACTTATACCCAAACCCTAACTCACGACATCCCCATTGGATCATGGATGCATAAGGTGAAGCATCACCATCACATCCCATACTATTCTCAAGTATGAACCCACACATAAATAAAGGTGTAACCATTGGGTTATAGCATACTAGGGTTTCAACAACATTAACATAGTACTTCATGATTGTATTAGTCATTCAAGGACTATTCATACCCAATTACCATCATTTAGTTATATTAAAGCTAGATATAACACACTATACCTCATTAGGGTTACATATCAACACACTATGATTATCATCCCTTATATTCATATGAGTGAATAGGTAAGACTACCTTATTAAGGGTAACCCTCCATTTGTTCCATCATCATTCAACCCATATCACCATACTACAACGTCACCCAGAACCATTGGATGATTAAAAGGTAAGACCATTGGTTGTTTACATAAGTAAACACCTTGGATAAACCACATATGAAGTTCTTGATTTGTGCTCTATAAAGATTCACCATCTAGCCCTAGAAATCCCTTGATTAACAACACAAAAAGTTCCATTGAGAGTTGGGTAAAACTCACAATCGACTGTTCATTTAAAACAAGCCATCCATTGTCAACAAGTAAGCTACTTAAGTTGATCATATAAAGGAAACCATATAAATCACATTATTAGGACCAACATATTACATTCGCCATCATTCCACTTTATTGTAGGAATAAAAATTATATCTTGACCATTGGGTCAAGTTCATATATTAAAACCATCAATTACAGTAGAGGTCCGACCATTGCATCAAGTTATCCAAAAAAACCATCAATCTAAGGTTTAATTGATGATAAAACTATATAATTAACTCACCATAGGTTTTGGAGACCTAATCCATCATCATCAGTGACCATTAAATCACCATAGGTTGTTAGATCAACACTGTATTTGTTAATCAACATCAAATATCTAACTAATATCACCATTGATTGATAGCATCATTAGGGTACTTAGTTATTAATCACTAGGCCTCTAATTAGGCCACAACATGACCTAAGAGGGTGAACGTCAGTTGACACCCTTGGTTACCACTATCCGTTGTCATGAAGACAACACCATAGGGTTGTTGCAATGGTACCATCATTGGGTCATGGGTTTATAGAAGAAATCAGCTTAAAACCCTAAAATTGACCATTGGTTGATAGGTGCTTAGCACCATAGGTTGTCAAACCGACCTGATTCAAGTCATATTATATCTTAGGAATAATGTATACATGATCAAAGGTTCATCTATAACTGAAATAAGAACATGAAACATTATAAAAATCGAAATCCAAGTCAAGCATAGCTTTTTAGTGCATGGATCATCATTTTCAAGAAAGAACATGATCTAGAAAGCCTATGGTAAGCAATAAGCGTGGAGCAAGGTATAAAACTTTACTATAATGAGAAGATGAAACCCCAAAAAGAATAAATCTCGAGCATATATGGTATAAAATCCAAGAATAAGCTATGAATTTGTCCATCTAGCACCTTTCTTCAGCAAATGAGCAAACCCTAAGCATAAGGAGCAAGAAAGGTAGGGTTTTAGAGCTTTAGAGTAATTTATACCATGGAACATAAAGGTTCCAACCTGGAGGAAGGTCTCAGGAAGGATAAGAGAAAGTGAAATGGAGAAGGAAGGAAGAAAATAACTTGCCTTGGTCGAAATCCCTAGAAGATGACCTTGGAAACCCTAGGTAGGGCTAAATGGAGCTCTAGGAGACCTTCTTCTCCAAAAAGAGGTTTTATTCTATCTTAGAGCACTTGGTTCCACAGAAAAATATAGGGGAGTCGTTTCTCCAGGTTAAAGGAAAGAGAAAGTAAGCATAGTTTCGAACTTGGGCAAGGAAGAGGTAAATATAGCCCATGGATAAGGATGGAAGCAAGCATGAGGTGTAAAAGTAGCTTCCCCATGTTTCTATGGCTTTAAACTATTAAGAATATACAATCACACACACAATCAGCTCCCCCACCATCCTTATAGACCTTCTTAGCTTTCCTTTTTTGAATTTTCCATCCAATCACATAATTCATTAGTTGATAGCTACTAAAGGTAGCTCATCCGTGAAGGGGTAAAAACCTAAAGTACCCTTGGAGAAAACACCTTTAAACTAAGGTTTAAATAGGTTCTCCTTGTCTCAACATGCTCAAGAATGATGAGAGAATATCCAAGGAACATAATAAAAGTGATAAATTGCAAAGAAAACCTCTCAATTGGGTAAATTGTAGAAAAGTCCAAAATGTGCATAAAATTGCATAACTTGCTCAAACAGTGTCCAACTTGGACCAAATTTGAAACTTAAGCTTGTATTATAATTTCAAAGAATATCACAAGGTTATATTAGGGTTATAATAATTAATGTATGATAATTAAGCTTATTCAACTCATTAAGCAAGTTTAGGGGCCTTACAACTATAAACCCCTAACATGGATTTCACCCCCAAAATCCAAGGTAAACAAAGATGGGTACTTTCTTTGCACCTCATCCTATTAACTTCACATGGTTACTTAAATATCATGGTGATGTCACATCATTCATACATATCTCATCTTGGGTCAACACAAAACCCCCCACCTAAGAAGACATTCGCAAATATGGAACATAGATGACATATGTATTCAAGTTACTACCCTTGTCTATGAGGTCATACAAATGTTAAGAGTACATATACATATTCTCATGATGTCCCTGATCAGTTGATATTATGGAAGGTTGATAGACAATAATAACACATAAGATCAGAGTGTGAGTTGGTTGATGACTAAGTCTCATTAGTCATGATATGACAATTCCCCAGGTATATTTTGTCCATATATATTTGTCTTGAATACAACAAATGCATTATGTGATCCAATGTATTGTATGAATTTTTTCTTCAGTCAATTGATTAGGTCATTTACTTGGTGAGTTTTATTGATTTCTACCAATTTGTGGTTACTTGGTGATATATATATTTCCATTGAGGTTAATCACTAAATGCAACTTTATAAGGTTTCATCTCTATGATCCTTTAATGGTTGTCATAATCAAAAACTCAATCAACCATGTAGGCACCCCCTAGTTTTCAAGAACTTATGGGGAATATGTTTTTAGAGGATTCTCCAATCATCTCAATGGTGGACTGACCATATATTTGGTTGAAGAATCATACACTTGTATATAATTGTTAATAAATATAACTTCCTGATTGACCTTGTTAGGGGTGGAGCAAAGACATTGTCTTCATCTTATCAAGATTCAAATAACATACTTAATAGAGGTATCATAACTCCTAGAGGATACTCTAGTCAACCCCCAACTCACTCTTATTCAACTTGTCTCATAGCTATTGATGCTTTGGCAACCCTAAGGTTTTTGAAGAAATATTGATCATATTTTTGACCATATTTGAAATACTTTGACATGTCATCATTCAAAGCTTGATATAACTTGTATGACATGATTGGAACACTCTGTTCCTCCTATTCATAAATTCTATTTGTACATTGGTTAGTCTAAAGGACATAACTCTAAACTCATCATGGTCATGTGAATTATGTCATCCAATCTAACTCTTATGCATTGATATTTGATCATAGGTTTATCTTAAAGGAACACAGTATCACATATCTATTGACCAACAAACCATCTATCCTTGATAGTGGTCTTTCTCAGCTATCACTGAACCATACACATCATTATAGAATCACTTTTGTTTTTCCTTCCATACAACATTTAGAGGGTCATCATCAACGCTCTCTCTCTCTCTAAGGGAGAGGAACACTTGGAATGTTCATTTAAGAAACATTTCCAACCTTCACATACTTCCCATACTATTGATACATCTTGGATACTAGGATTCATTACCTTGGTATCCACCTCATGTGCTATAAGGAACTCACATCATTATCTCATCCACTTTTAGCAATAGAACAAATATCAAGACATATAAGAGGAGTCTTCCTAATTATTGGAAGGCTCAAAAGTAAAATCATCACAAACTTTATGATCTTGGAACCATAGTCCAAGCAAGCTTATGCTATAATAAGCTATCCACCCTCATGTTTGTAGGGAATCCACATGTACCAAGTGGCAATGATCTACTTGAAATCTATGCCCTAGAAAGGAAAGACACAAAGTGAAACACACTTCCCATATAGTAGTATTTTTCAAGGGTCACTAGCAAAATGGTAACCAATTCTATTTTCATTATGCAAGTTACAACTTCTTATGTATCATTTCACCCTTTTCATTTTGGGTTCCTTACCATTAGCATAGAAATCATCATGATTAACATATCTCATTACTCCTTCCTTGATGACTATTTATCACACTTGGATATGTTCTCATATTTTATTATGTTTTTCAACCATTTATTAATAGGTAAATCATCATATTCTACATTTTATTCATTAAACACAGATCATCTACCTTAATTTATTTAAAACGCCATTCTTATTTTACATTAACACTTTCTTATACACATATGTTTGTCTGAGATTAACTCAGGTTCCACCTTATTCCTTTGTCATTTTTCCCATTCATCTTCTCATTTTATATTTAACATTGGACTTCTCTCCATCTTATGTGGATTTCATACCTTGAATCACTTTATAAGCATAGACTTATCTGTCTTTTACGTTATTATCTTCTTGAATCACATTGTAAGGCCCCTATACTTGCTTAATGAGTTGATCAAGCTTAATTACCATAATTTAATGCTTAGTGCATTATTAAGTTGATTAAGTTGAATTAAGTACTCACTGATGCAATTAGTGCTTTGATCGAGTGTTACAGTTTTTTTAGCATGATTTCTTGCTTTGAGATTATAGAGGATCCTGTGCTTGGAACGTTGCAAAAAGAATCAGTTGAATCAGACATTCGAGTCAATAGTTATGACATTTTCATGTTCCTTTGGACTTGGTTGCAATTTTTCCATTTTTGCTTTAATACTCCATTTTCCCCCTTTCTTCCTTATCCCCTCTTTCACCTGATAGAACAGAGAAAGCCAGTGCCCAAACTAGGCTGAACGACCGTAGTAGAGGGAGAGCCAGAGGGCGATTTGGAGCTCCTCAGCTTCAAGCCAGTAAGCTCTTCCTCCGTCCACCCTTCCTCTTCCCTTCTTCTTCCTCCATCCTTCCTCTGCCTTTCCCTAGTGGCGCCCACCTGTACGGTGGTGCCCCAATAGTAGCACCACATAGTAGCTGTGCGGGAAACAACTAGGAGCCTTGGGCACAACAAACACCAAGTTTAAGGTGGCATCGAGCTCGACCGTGGATCCAGAGCAAAATTTCGTAGCCCTAGCCTCGATTCAGCACCCAACCAAGGTCTTTCTTCCACCTGTGCATGAGACAAGTACCTGTTGCTTGCAACATGTCTGAACCAGGACCATTCTGGGTGAGGAGCAACACCAAATCGGTGTCTTTGAGTTCATATGAGGTTCCTAAGCACAAATTAGTAGCTTTTAGCCCTCGATTCAGCCCCTAGCCAAGGTTTTTTTCTTCAACCTGTTTGTGCGTGATAGCTGATGTGTGCAACAGGTTCAATTTGGGCTTATTTTGAGGTTGAAGACAACCCCTTGGATGCAATTCCAGTCGAATCTGGACGTTTCAAACCCCAGATTTTCTCATTTGATGAAGAAAGGTGCTAGATGGACGAATTCATAGCTTATTCTTGGATTTTCTACCCTACCTGTTCGAGATTTCTTTGGTGTGGGGTTTCATGTTCTTATTAGAGGCAAGTTTTATAACTATCTCCACGTTTATTGCTTACCATAAGATTTCTAGATCATGTTCTTGCTTGAAAATGATGATCCATGCACTAAAAAGCTACGCTTGACTTGGATTTCGATTTTTATAATGTTCCCTGTTCTGATTTCAGTTATATATGAACCTATGATCATGTGTATGTTATTCCTAAGGTATAATTTGACTTGGATCAGGTTGTTTTGACAACCTATGGTGCTAAGCACCTATCAAACAATGGTCAATTTTAGGGTTTAAAGCTGATTTCTTAAACCATGACCCGATGATGGTACTATAGCAACAACCCTATGGTGTTGTCTTCATAACAACTCATGGTCGTGATCAAAGGTTTCAGATGATGGTGACAACCTATGGTCACCCCTTAAGTCAGGTTTTGGATCAATTAAAAGTATAATGATCAATCATTAAGTACACTACTGATGATATTAGTCAATGATGACATCACCTTAATATTTGATGCTGATTAATGAATATATTGTTGCTCTAACAACCTATAGTGATTTAATGATCACTAATGATGGTGGATCAGGTCTCTACAATCTATAGTGAGTTAATCATATAGTTTTAGCATCAATTAAGCCTTATACCAATGGTTTCTTGGGTCACTTGATGCAATGATCAAACCTATACTGTAATTGATGGTTTTAACATGTGAACTTGACCCAATGGTCGAGATCTACTATTTATTCCTCCATTAAGGTGGAATGATGGCTAATGTAATATGTTGGTCCTAATAATGTGATTTATATGGTTTCCTTTATATTATCAACTTAAGAAGCTTAATTGTTGACAATGGATGGTTGTTTTAACTGAATAATCGATTGTAGGTTTTACCCTACTCTCAATGGAACTTTTTGTATCGATTATCAAGGGATGTCTAGGGTTAGATGGTGACTCTTTTTGGATCACAAATCAAGGACTTCATAGGTAGTTTATCCAAGGTATTTACTTATGTAAACCATGGTTCAGGAAAGCGGTATGTGGTGTACGGGCGGAGATGGTACTGCATAGAGTATATGCGGTATGCGGGAGTATATACAGGAGTATATGTGGTTTTGGATTTTTTTATTTCAATAAACTAATTATATATAAAATAATATAGCAAGATCATAAATTAAAATATATAGAGTAGGCACGTACATCTATTTACTTATAAACATATTAATATGCGTGTATGATGTATGATATGATTATATATGTATATATGTCTATATATAGAATGTGTTTGTAATATTTGCACAAATACTAAAATATAGGTAAATCAATGTACAAATATATGTATAGTGTGTATAAATGTTGAATAAATCAAAATGTATATATACATGCACAAAGATGTGATTGTATATTTAGGTATATTGTATATGTATCTATACATGTTAATATATCAAAATGTATTCAAATAAATGTACAAATGCATTGAATTTTTTTTATATGTATTACAATGTATACATATAATTCAATGACTATATATCTCAATTTACATATATAATGAAATGTGTGTATATATATGCATGTATGTATGAAATGTAGGAACATTAGTTGTGGGCTTTTTGAGAAATGAAGTTTAATCGGTCGCTTAATCGGCCAAGCGGGAGTATATGCGGCCCATGACTGCTTAGTGGACCGATTAGTAATATGCGGTGCGGTAGGGTGACTGAATAGGTATATGCGGGAGTATATGCGACCGTGCAGACCGATTTCTCGAACAGTGATGTAAACAACCAAAGGTCTTACCTTTTAAACATCCAATGGTTCTGGGTGACATTGTGGTAGGGTGATACAGGTTGAATGACGATGAAACAAATGGAGGGTTACCCTTAATAAGGTAGTCTTACCTATTCACTCATATGTATAGAAGGGATGATAACCATATTGTGTTGATATGTACCCCTAATGAGGTATAACTTGTTATACCTAGCTTTCATATAACTAAATGATGGTAATTGGGTATGAATAGTCCTTGAATGACTAATACAATCATGGAGACTTTGTTATTGGTGTTGTAACCTTAGTATGCTATAACCTGATGGTTACACCTTGATTTATGTGTGGGTTCATACTTGAAAATACTATGGAATGTGATGGCGATGCTTCACCTTATGCATCCATGATCCAATGGGGATGCCGTGAGTTAGGGTTTGGGTATAAGTGATGATTAGTAACATTGATATAATTTATCATGTTGAACCTAACTCTAATGCAATTAGATAAAGATGAGTATTCATGTTTAACATTCTTATATGATGGAATGATGGTAGAATAACCTCCTTACTATGATCATAACCTTGATATGTTAATTGGTGGTTATTATAGCCACATGGTTGATACTTTCTTATGCTAAACATGTGCATAATGAATATGATGAGAGTTAATCATATCTAGATTCCTTGCATGTTGATGTAATAAAGGAATGTTCTTAATGTTAATATAACCCTACTATGATTGTTTATGAATATCTCCTAGCTCATTAATGCAATATTGTGTTGATCTAGTGTATTATATGTAAGTAATGTTGTTGAGCCTTGTTATAAGGTATGAAAAGATAATGATGATCTTGCAGGGAATAATAATATAATGGTCTTAATGACCTTTGGGCATGGTTGAGCCCTGAATGAGGTGTATTCCTATTCTGTTGATAAGGGTTGATACCCTGTGATATTGTGAAAAGGATTTATATCTTGTGATAATATGATGACTAGTGTAGTCTCATGAATGGCAAGTGAATAGTACCATGTGATGATGAGATGAGAAATTATGTTTCATACATTTTATATCTTTTCAAGTTTTGATATTTATCTGCTTGCTAGAAGTGAATTAGGGTTTGTATGTCAACTTGTTTGATGCAGCCTTAATTCACCCAATTGGCATAACTAATCAAGTACAACTCTAATCATGTAGTGCCCTGTGCCGTAGAGCCATCTTCAGTGTCAGAACTTGCTGGATGGTGAAACAAGTATTCCTTAGGGAAACTCAGAGTGCATACTGTTGAGTATGTGGGGGCGACAGGTTGAGGATATATCCTTATCATCCATAATGCAGATTGTGGAGGTTGTTTATGGTCATGCCTCATACATCTGATGTGATTGAGAACGACTGCGGTCGTGTCTCGGTGATTATAACATGATGTGATTAGAGGACAATTACGGTTGTACCTCAATGATTGGATTTGAATACCTTGGTTTCTAGTGCTGTGACCTATACTAAGGTCGGATTAGTGGTTTTTAGCTTGACTATATGTCGTTGTGGTGGTAGCTTTGGCTGATATGTCACTGCCTTTTTACTCGTACTGACTAAGGGGAAGAGATCTTAGGATACCGACACTCCTAGATCTTTTACAGAACCAAATAGCCCTTTTCTGGGGTCGGTTGGACTTTGAATGGTACGATTCAAATTCCCCATGGCATAATAAAAGTTATAATACAACCATGTAGCATATTTGTTTAGGGATATACATGATGTTTCACATTGGATGAAAATCCTTGTTTGTTATCTTTACATAAAGATGAGGCTTAATGCAATTAAGAGATAGTAAATATACTTATGTTGTAGATATGCTTAGATTGTAGATGCATACATACGGTAGCCATGCTTATGTTGATAACTATACTGCTACTACTGATTATAATCATGATGCTAGATATCTCATGTTGTTAGTTGTGTTTAGCATGCTAGCCATTCCTTTGTAACTAGAGACACATATACTGCTAATAATACTTACCCAGATAGTTGTGCTTATGTATTTTGTTAATCATAAATACTACTGATCTAATTTGTTAGATCTAATTAAACTGCTTAACTATTTAATTACTTAAAAATGTTGTAATCAATAAAAGTTGTTGGATGTTATATCTCTTGCTGGGACATGGGTCTCACCCTTGTGGTTTGCCACATTTTTTTAGGTAATCAAAAGTGACGAAAACAAATATGTGGAAGAAAAGAGGAGCTACAGTAATGAATATTTAACAAAGTTGATTACATGTATAGTTTGTTCTAGAGTTGTCCCTGTACTCTCATGTCCGGGCACGAAAAGTTTGTATATGGTGTTTCAAATGAATCAGGATTTTGTTAGCATGTTAATGCTTATTTGTGTGATATATACAAATATTGTATTTTGTTTATATATGTTGTGGCTAAGGCAATAGAACATTTGTATCAAATTCTTGGCCTAGTATGGATAAAAGAAAGATGTTGGGGTGTTATGAAAATGCTTATGAGAAGGTGTTGACATTGAAATTGGCTTTAATTTACCCATATTTTTGGGTATGTGATTATTTAGTGATTGATTGTGTTTTATGTTTTGAGTAATCTCGTTTAGTGTAACGGGTCATGACACACATCTTCAAGAACTCCTCTTTTTCTTATTTGTGTTCATATTTAGATTTCATGGTGTTGTATCTTTCTCTTATAGTTACCAAACATTAAAATTTTGATAGATTATGGTGCAATTCTCATCTTCTTTAAGGTAGGATTGAGATATTCACACCATGATTTCTTATTCACTATGCTCTTTATATTGTCTCAAAATGACTATTTGATCAGAGTAATCAGAAAGATAACAATATAAGAGTTCCATACTTACCTTGCTTCAATAATTGAATACCTGGCTAGGGCATCCAAGTACTGAGATTAGGCAATATGCACCATGTTTTTATGTCATGTTCCTAACTTAGACATCATCATAGTCTTAATTCCTAGTGTCCCTATAGACTCAACAAACCTAAAGCTCTGATAACAACTTGTGAGAACCCATTACACTAAATGAGATTACTCAAAAATAAAATACAATCAATCACTAATTAATCACATACCCAAAAATATGGGTATATTAAAACCGATTTCATGTTAGCACCCGCTCAAAAACATTTGCATAAGAGCCCAATATCTTTCTTGTATCCATACGATGCCAAGAATTTGATACAAATTGTTCTATCATCTTAACCACCACATATATATATACAAGAGAACAATATTAGTATATGCCACACAAACAAGCATTAATATGCTAACAAAAGTTCGATTCATTTGAAACACCATATACAAACTTTTTCTTTCCTGGACCTGAGAGTACATGGACAACTCTAGGACACACTACACACAACTTTCTCAAAGATTCATTACTATAGCTCCTCTTTGCTGCCACATGTTTATTTTCGTCACTTCCAATTACCTAAAAAAAATGTGGTGAACCACAAGAGTGAAACCCATGTCCCAACAAGAGATATAACCTCCAATAATGTTTATTGATTACAACATTTTCAAGTAATTAAATAGTTAAGCAGTTTAATCAGATATAACAAATAAGCTCAGTAGCACTGATGATTAACAAAATACATAAATGAGAAGATAATAACTCTCATAATTAGCCAGACTATCATCCTTTATCTTGTTGACAATATAAGCACTTCAATAGCATATGCATATCTAGCATAATGAGCAAGTCTAGTAACATAGAATATCTATCACTATGAATAATTCTAGCCACATAAGCATTGATAACAACATTAGCATGTCTAATAGGTTGAACATATCAACATCATAAAAAGAGCTAACAACATAAGCACTACTATCTGGATAACCATGATTAGCAGTACATGCATCTCTAGTTATAAAGGCATGGCTAGCATGCTAAACATAACTAACAACATGAGATAGCTAGCATCATGATTATAATCAGTAGTAGCAGTATAGTTATCAACATAATCATGACTATTGTATGTACACATCTACAATCTTAAGCATATCCACAACATAAGTATATCTACAATCTCTTAATTGCACTAAGCATCATCTTTATGTAAAGATAACAAACAAGGGTTATCATTCAATGTGATACGTCGTGTATAACCCTAAACAAATATGCTACAAGGCTATATTACATCTTTTATTACGCCCTGAGGAAATTGAGGATACCACTCAAAATCTAACTGACCACTACTGAGTCGAAATCAGTGCCATACAATATCTAGGAAGAGCCAGACTCCTAAGATCTTCTCCACCCCCGATCAGTACGGGTCCACCACAATGACACATAAGGTCAAGCTGCTAACAGCCTAATCCGTCCTTGTTACAGGTCATGACACTAGTGAAAGGAGGTGTGTACGCATACCCTATCATCAGAGGTACAACCACAACTGTCCTCCAATCTTGCCACATATATAATCACCGAGACACGACCGCAACCGTTCTCAATCACATCAGATGTATGAGGCATGACCATAGCCAACCTCCACAACCTGCATTGTGGATGACAAGGATATATCCTCAACTTGCCACCCCCACATACTCAACAGTATGCACTCTGAGTTTCCCTTAGGAATACTTGTTTCACCATCTTGAAAGTTCTGACACTCAGATGGATCTATGGCACATGGCACTATATGATTAGAGTTTTACTTGATTATTTATTCTAATTGGGTGAATTAAGGTTGCATCAAATAGGTGGACATACAAACCCTAATTCACTTCTAGCAAGCATATAAATATCACAACTTCAAAAGATATAAAACATGTGAAATATAATTTCTCATCTCATCATCACATGGTACTATTCACTTGCCATTCATGAGACCACACTAGTCATCATACTATCACAAGATATAAATCATTTGCACAATATCACAGGGTATCAACCCTTATCAACACAAGAGTATTACACCTCATTTAGGGCTCAACCATGCCCAAAGGTCATTAAGACCATCATACTATCATAGGATATAAATCCTTTTCATAATATCACAAGAAATCAACCCTTATCAAAACAAGAGGATTACACCTCATTCATGGCTCAATCATGACCAAAGGTCATTAAGACCATCATACTATTCCCTACAAGATCATCATTATCTTTGCATACCTTGTAACAAGGCTCAACAACATCACTTACATATAATACATCATATCAACAAGTATTGTATTACTGAGGTAGGAGATATTCATAAACAATCACAGCAGGGTTATATTAACATTAAGAACATTCCTTTATTACATCAACATGCAAGGAATCTAGATATGATTAACCCTCATCATACTCATAATGCACACGTTTCACATAAGCAAGTATCAACCATGTGGCTATGACAACCACCAATTAACACATTAAGGTTATGATCATGTTAAGGAGGTTATTTCACCATCATGCCATCATATAAGAATGTTAAACATGAATACTCATCTTTATCTATTTGCATTAGAGTTAGGTTCAAAAAGATAAATTATATTAATGTTACTAATCAACACTTATACCCAAACGCTAACTCACAACATCAACATTGGATCATGGATACATAAGGTGCGAAGCATCACCATCACATTCCATACTATTCTCAAGTATGAACCCACACATAAATCAAGGTGTAACCATTGGGTTATAGCATACTAGGGTTTCAACAACATTAACATAGTACTTCATGATTGTATTAGTCATTCACGGACTATTCATACCCAATTACCATCATTTAGTTATATTAAAGCTAGGTATAACAAGCTATACCTCATTAGGGTTACATATAAACACAATATGATTATCATCCCTTTTATTCATATGAGTGAATAGGTAAGACTACCTTATTAAGGGTGACCCTCCATTTGTTCCATCATCATTCAACCCATATCACCATACCATAATGTCACCCA
This sequence comes from Alisma plantago-aquatica, assembly GCA_963693085.1. NCBI lineage: Eukaryota > Viridiplantae > Streptophyta > Magnoliopsida > Alismatales > Alismataceae > Alisma > Alisma plantago-aquatica. The sequence goes on from OY856412.1 coordinate 622,061,191, forward strand.
GAACCATTGGATGTTTAAAAGGTAAGAATATTGGTTGTTTACATAAGTAAACACATTGGATAAACCACCTATGAAGTCCTTGATTTGTTCTCTATAAGGATTCACCATCTAGCTCTAGACATCCCTTGATTAACATCACAAAAAGTTCCACTGAGAGTAGGGTAAAACCCACAATCGACTGTTCATTGAAAACAAGCCATCCATTGTCAACAAGTAAGCTACTTAAGTTGATCATATAAAGGAAACCATATAAATCACATTATTAGGAACAACATATTACATTAGCCATCATTCCACTTTATTGGAGGAATAAACATTATATCTTGATCATTGGGTCAAGTTCATATATTACAATCATCAATTACAATATAGGTCTGACCATTGCATCATGTTACCCAAGAAACTATTGGTCTAAGGCTTAATTGATGATACAACTATATAATTAACTCACCATAGGTTTTGGATACCTGATCTACCATAATTAGTGAACATTAAGTCACCATAGGTTGTTAGATCAGTACTATATTCATTAATCAACATCAAATATTAAACTAATATCACCATTGATTGATAGCATCATTAGGGTACTTAGTTATTAATCACTAGGCTTCTAATTAGGCCACAAAATGACCTAAGGGGGTGAATGTCAGTTGAAACCCTTGGTTAACACCATCCATTGTCATGAAGACAACACCATAGGGTTGTTGCAATGGTACCATAATCGGGTTATGGGTTTATAGAAGAAATCAGCTTAAAACCCCAAAATTGACCATTGGTTGATAGGTGCTTAGCACCATAGGTTGTCAAACCAACCTGATCAAAGTTATATTATACCTTAGGAATAACGTACACATAATCACAGGTTCATCTATTACTGAAATCAGAACAGGAAACATTATAAAAATGGAAATCCAAGTCAAGCATAGCTTTTTAGTGCATGGATCATCATTTTCAAGCAAGAACATGATCTAGAAAGCTTATGGTAAGAAATAAATGTGGAGAAAGTTATAAAAATTGCCTCTAATGAGAATATGAAACCCCATAAAGAAGAAATCTCGAGCATTTAGGGTAGAAAATTCAATAATAATCTATGAATTCATCCATCTAGCACCTTTCTTCAGCAAATGAGCAAACCCTAAGCATAAGGAGCAAGAAAGGTATGGTTTTAGAGCTTTAGAGTAATTTCTACCATGGAACAGAAAGTTTCTGACCTGGAGGAAGGTCTCAAAAAGGAGAAGAGTAAGATAAATTGAGAAGAAAGGAATAAAATAACTTTCCTTGGTCGAAATTCCTAGAAGATGACCTTGGAAACCCTATGTATGGCTAAATGGAGCTCTAGGAGACCTTCTTCTCCAAAAAGAGGTTGTCTTCTACCTTAGAGCACTTGGTTGCACAGAAAAATAGAGGAGAGTCGTTTCTATAGGTTAAAGGAAAGAGAAAGCTAGTATAGTTTCGAACTTGGGCAAGGAAGAGGTAAATATAGCCCATGGATAAGGATGGAAGCAAGCATGAGGTGTAAATGTAGCTTCCCCATATTTCTATGGCCTTAAACTATTAAGAATATACAAGAACATACATGATCAGATCCCCCACCATCCTTATAGACATTCTTAGCTTTCCTTTGTCGAATTTTCCAGCCAATCACATACTTCATTAGTTGATAGATGCTAAAGGTAGCTCATCCGTGAAGGGGCAAACCCTAAATTACCCTTGGAGAAAACACCTTCAAAACAAGGTTTAAATAGGTGCGCCATGTCTCAACAGGCTCAAGAATGATGAGAAAATATCCAACGAACATAATTCAAGTGATAAATTGCAAAGAAAACCTCTCAATTAGGTAAATTGTAGAAAAGTCTAAAATGTGCATAAAATTGCATAACTTGCTCAAACAGTGTCCAAATTGGACCAAATTTGAAACTTAAGCTTGTATTATGATTTCAAATCATATCACAAGGTTATATTAGGGTTATAAGAATTCAATTATGATAATTAATCTTATTCAACTAATTAAGCAAGTTTAGGGGCCTTACAGATAGATATTGAAAAATAACATGCATTCTATATATGTTGTTGTGAATAAGGGGCAGAATAACACAAGATGGAAATCTAACTTAGGTTCCATCACCAGCAAAAGATTGAAATATATTTGTACTCAATTATTCTCCAACTAAATTTATCTTTTTAAATCAACTCATTATGAAATGATAAATGCGCTCACTTGCATAGTTGTTTGACTACATAAGATCATGCTTCAATATATACATATAGTTCATCTCTCTCTTATTTTCATTAAAAGCTAGAACTCAAATAAAGAACAAGTCAAATAGTCTTTAAATATAAGACACCATGACTCATGCAAGTGACAAGTCATTCACAAGGCTCTGGGCAAAACCATTTTATTTGTAGATGTGAATTAAGCCATTAGAAATGTGGTTTCCAGTTGCATGGTTTCTTCACTAAAGTTCAATCTACACTCAATGACCCACTTGGCTATGTTAGGGAATGGAGGTCTAGGGTTGGTTTTTTGGAGACCAATAGGATTGCAATTGGAATAAAGAGTTTTGGAAGAGAGTTCAGGTGCTATTACATAGGAGCACCCATAATTTTGTTCTTAGATTCTATTTTCATAGGAGTACTTTTATTTTCTTTTACATTTTTTCTTTTTCTTTCGTACCTTGTGTAGTTATGACATTTGGTGATAGGAAGAATAAGGGAGATTAGGTATTGGCCACCCCAATATTTTGTAGGGTGGCCAAGGATGAATATGTGCTCTTTGGCATATTTTCATGAGGCAGTGAGAAAATGATGGAAGAATAGTGGATCAAAGATGGGTTAACAAATGTAGGTTTTCTCTACAATCATCCCAAACACAGTTCTTGTATGCAAGTTAGTCTGGCATTCCTCACAAACAAAGGAAAATTATAATGAATTGAGCAATTGTGTCCACCTAATTCTTTTCACAAGTGATGATAAAAATAGCCTAAATATCTACAACTTGCTTCAAATATCTTTCACTATTTAATCCAATCATACATAGGAGAAAACATGCATGCATTCAAAAATCCAACTTTATCAATCAAACTACCATGTAAAGGGGGGTGGGCGAGTTACATTCATCAAAGGTCATACAATTAAGTTTCAATTTAAAAAGGTAGTGATTAACCTAGAACCACTTTTAGAGAAAACTGTCTTAAGTTTGGTTTAAAATGTAAAAATGGTGCAGAATGCCCCTATCCACGTCAATACTTGATCTACAAAGTAGAAAATGACATGGAAGAAAAGTCTAAATAATAATATACAAGAATTAGTAAAATCTACACACAATTCAATATGGATGGGTGGCATAGCAAGAATATTATTATTATTATTTAGAAAAATTATGAGAAAATGCAAGAGAATTAACATATATGACATGCAAGTGTTTGGATATAAATAGAAAGTGTGAACTAAAAAAGAATGATGGCTAGTCAAGTAGTTGACCATTCGAAGTAAAGTTTAGAATAAACAAATGAAGAAAAATAAGGGCTTACTGCCCTACCATCCCAAGCTTTTGAACCATATTGTCCTCAACATGAAATATAGTTTTAAGATCATAGGATAATGACCATAGAGTTTTTGTTGATAAACATAAGGAGGGGATGATTCAAGTGTCACTTTAAGTTGGGTGGCATAGGGCAATCACAATTATTCTTCTAGTAGAAAAGTCATTCTGGTCAGCTAGCACCATGACTGTGGTGATAAGAACCACCGTGGAGGTTGTTTTCCTATAGTTTTTCAGTTCAATTCAATTTCTTATCTTTTCAAGTTTTATCTTTTCATGGATTGGCCACTTCATGCATCATTCTCTCAGCTATGTTCCTATTCTAAGATGAAACTCAAATAAAAAACTATCACATATATTAGGTGTGTGTGTTTCTTAAAAACTAGAAAATACAACTATAAAAAATAAAGTTCAAGTGTGTTACAAAGGTGTGATGAGCTATCTAGAGAGTTAGAAAAATTGCTCAGGGAAAATGAAGCTTTTTGGTGTGCTAGAGCCCGAATAAAGGAGCTGAAGGAAGGCGATAGTAATACTGCATATTTCCACCACAAAGTATCACAAAGGCTGAAGAAAAACACTATTGTCGGGCTTAAAGACTCCCATGGGATATGGAAAACAAAAGATAAAGATATCTTGGGTATCATTGAAGACTTCTATCAGGACCTCTTCACATCAACCAATCCAGTGGAAATGGAGGCTGCGGTGGTAGGTATAGAAACCATGGTAAGCAATTCTATAGCTGATATGTTGGAAAAGGATATCTCGGATGAAGAAGTGAAGAAGGCGGTTTTCCAGATGCATCCTAATAAAGAGCCCGGGCCGGATGGCTTGAAACCCATGTTTTATCAGAAATTTTGGTAGGTGGTGGGTAAGGATATCTCAAATTACATCAAGGGGTGGTGGAAGGGTGATTATGCATGCAAAGAGTACAATGATACCTTGGTAGTTCTGATCCCAAAGATTAAAAAACCAAGGGTGGTTGCTGATTTTAGGCCTATTAGCCTGTGTAATGTCATTTACAAAATTGCTACTAAGGTGCTCACAAATCGACTCAAGCCATTCATGGATAGTATTATATCTGAAAATCAAAGTGCCTTCATACCGGGAAGATTGATCACGGACAATGCCTTAATTGCTTATGAATGTTTTCATGCTATGAAAAAAGGGAGGGGAGGAAAGAAAGGACACATTGCTTTAAAGCTTGACATGATGAAGGCCTATGACAGAATTGAATGGAAATTTCTGAAAATAGTGATGGAAAAATTTGGGTTTGGAAGACGATGGTGTGATAGAGTGTTGGATTGCGTTTCTTCGGTCTCTCACACGTTCACAGCCAATGGGGAAAGATCAAACACCTTCCAGCTTTCACAGGGACTTCGCCTGTGTGACCCACTCTCTCCCTACCTTTTTATTCTATGTGCGGATGCTTTCTCTACACTTTTAAACCTCGCGGCATCTACGAATATCATTCATGGTATGAGTGTGTCCCGTGGGGCCCCCCAGATCTCACATCTATATTTTGCAGATGACAATATTCTTTTTGCTAGAGGGACAAGGAATGAATGCCTGAAAATAGCTGAAATAATCAGCCAGTATGAACATGCATCGGGTCAAAAGGTCAACCTCACCAAGTCCGAAATTGCATTTAGCAAGAAGATACCTAGAAGCAAAAAAGATGAGTTGCGTGATCTGATGGGAGTCAAAGAGGTGGACAAACAAGCATCTTATTTGGGTCTACCTGCTGCTATAGGGAGGTCAAAGAAAAAAGTGTTCGAATATATTATTGGCAGAGTGGGAAACAAACTACAAGGATGGAAGGAACGTCTATGATCCAAGCCGGGAAAGGAGGTGCTTATCAAGGCTGTTGTGCAGGCTATTCCTACATATGTCATGAGTGTGTTCCAACTACCAGTGGGGATTATTAAGGAGATTTATTCTATGGTGGCCAGATTTTGGTGGGGGGCGAAAGCGGGGGAAAGGAAGATCTCGTGGTTATGTTGGGAGGGGCTGTGCAAGCCTAAAAGGGAAGGCGGAATGGGCTTCAGAGACATGAAGACTTTTAACCAAGCACTGTTGGCACATCAACTTTGGAGATTGTTCACCAAACCAGACATCCTGGCGGCTAGAGTGTTGAAAGCTATGTACTTTCCAAATGGAAATGTTCTGCAAGCTCGACTGGGTCTAATTCCAAGCTACACGTGGCGAAGTCTATTGGGCGCAAAATCTCTTCTACTCCATGGTGTGATGTGTAGGATTGGAAACGGACATGACATTGACATATGGGAGGATAGATGGCTGCATGGTGACGAGGGATACCTTACAAGATACAGATCGGGGGAAGCAACTGTCATGAGCAAGGTTTGTGAATTGATGGTGGAGGGACGGAGAGAATGGAACGTTGATAGACTCCTGGATATCTTTCCTAGGAATGTTGCTGCATTGATTATGGAGATTCCACTTCCTATTACTGAGTAGGAAGATGATATTTTCTGGTGGCCAAATACAAAAGGATACTTCACTGTCCGTTCGGCTTACTGGTTAGGCAAATTGGGAGGCGCAACCTTGAGGGAAAGGAATAGGGTGGTACCGCATGACATGTGGAGACTAATATGGGGAATGAGGTGGCCTCCAAAATTATCACACTTCCTATGGCGCATTGCTACGGGGAGCCTAGCAACACGTAGAAGGCTTAGAGATAGACATGTGACGGATGATGGGGTTTGTCCAATCTACGCACAACAGGAGGAGACTATCCAACACATGTTGTGTTATTGCTCGGGGGCGGACATAGTGATGAGGGAGAGCTGGTTGCAACCCATGCAACGCCTAGGAAGCATGCATAACCTACAAGAAAATCTCTTGGAGCTGCTTAGGAACAACACGGAGGAAGAAAAGGATGAGATAGTGGTAGTTTGGTGGACCATATGGACGTGCCGAAATAACAAAATCTTCCAAGATGAGGCCCCTTTCCCGAGACCTATCCTGCAGTCCTACCGTGCTATGATATCAGACTACCGGTGCTACAATTGGAGAGTGGGTGACAGACAGTGTGAGATCGATAACACGGGATGGAGGACCGAGGAGGCGGGCGGTGGAGCTACTGCAAGGACGCTACAGGCAGACGAGCGGACGGGCATCTGTGTCTTCATACACGTAGACGCAGCGGTGAAGTCAGACGGGCGGTGTGCTACGGGAGGAGTGGTATGTGGTATGGATGGCTCGTTCATGGGTGCAACACAAAAGTGCACAAGAGCTGAATGGTCGTCGGACATTGCGGAGGCTATGGCTGCTAGAGAAGGAATTCTTCTTGCTCGTGATACAGTGCCACCTGAGAATCATATTTACCTATGCTCGGATTCCCTGAATGTGATAAGTGCCTTGATGGACGTGGACAAGCACTCCGGTTACCTTGGCTTGTTGTCTGCGTATATTCGTAGTGTAGCTTCGTTTTTCCTTTCTTGTAGTTTCATTCATGTAAAACGGGCACAAATTTTTTTGGCTCATTTCATTGCACAAGATGCTCTTAATTCTGACGGGCATACCTCTAGACGGGCTACAATGCCTGTTCTGTGGAGGGAAGCAGCCGAGAATGATGTATTCTTTGTTCCTTGATGGTGCATAAATGAAAGTTTCTGACTTAAAAAAAAAATAAAGTTCAAGTTAAAAAGATCTCAAACCAATGTGGGTTGTCTCACACCAGTGCAAAGAACCAATGTGGGTTGTCTCACACCAGTGCTAAGCTTAATGCTTCAACCGAGAGGTGTGTTCTTCTTCTTCTTCATCATATGTTAAGAGAACTCAATGTCACATTCTTGAAGTAAAGGCTCTTCTCATTTGTATTCAACAATTGTTCCTCAATTCATGTGTCTTGGGGGTCCTTGTAGCTTATCTCTTCAAACTTTTCCTTCTTTTTCTCATCTTGGGTGATGATGTCTTGATGATGTTAAGGTCAACCTCATATTCATGAAGGTAACCATGGCCCCAATTCTTCCCAGTCATCCCCAAATCACCTATTTCTTCTCCGTACTCCTATGCTTCCTCACTGTTGTCCCTGCCGCCTTAGGACCCTACCTCCTCACTTCTTCCAGTGGTGGTGGGCCACAACCATTGCGGTTCGGCAGCAATAGTGAATTCAAGATAGTCCAGGTGACCGACATGCACTACGTAAACAACAACTCGACCGACTGCCTTGACTTGCTCCCCAGTTAGTTTGCTACCTGCTCCGACCTCAACACCACCGCCTTCATCCAACACATGATTCACGTGGAGAAGCCTGATCTCATCGTCTTCACCAGTTCAGTTCTACACCTTTTCTCCTCTGGCAAGTATTATAGCTCATATCGCTAAAGAATCACGGGTATTGCTAAAACATAGTCAATATCATGACACGAGCTTTGTTTCTCCTCTAAAATGATTTCCTGGAGAAAGCGTACACAACAACACTTGCTGCCAAGGATGGCACAACACGAAGTCTAGCGTACTTCCGTATCCCCTTACCCGAACTCGCCAACGTTTCAAATAGGATGGGAGTGCCGATGGATGATGGCATCAGTTCTACCACAATAAACTGCGACTTCTTCACGGCCATGGTGGAATCTGGGGACGTCAGGGCGGCGTTCGTTGGTCACAACCACTTGAATGATTTCTTTGGGAACCTATCCAACATAAACCTATGCTACTCTGGTGGTTTTAGGTACCACGCGTATGGGAAGCCAGGGTGGTCTAGGCGGTCGAGGGTGGTTTCTATTTCTTTGGAGAAGGATGGCACTGGGATCTGGGGCTGTGTCAAAACAATCAGAACCTGAAATCACCTTGATGATGAGCATTTATCTGTTATTGATAGTCAAGTTCTTTGGAACATAGGCCAAGGAAATCAGAATCTCTCTATAAATTTTTTGTGCGACACATTTTCTATAGGACCAGCCCTATACAAACTCCATAGGATCCAGCCAGATTGAATTATAGTAGACAATTTGTGTTTCTCTCTCCTTATTAATTTTTAGGGGGTTGGGTTTTAAAGATGAATGAGAAGTTCATTAATGCATTGTGATTGGTTGTCTTATAAAAAAAGTATATGACTCATCCTATACTACTGGCTTGTTATTTTCTATGTGTACTTGAATTGTAACACCCATTATCAAACTAACAATTAAATTACACAAAATCACGTGGAAATAACCATTAACAGTGAATTACCAAAAATCACAAAAAATTTAAAACCATTTTCCATAAAGATTCACTGCCAAAAAGCTCTTTATAAGAAAACCCAAATCTTGTCACACACACACACACACACACACACACACACACATATATATATATATATACACACACACACACATACACACAACATGGTGCATTATTGTTCCAACTAACACAAGTTTACCATTTTTTGAAATATGTACATGAGTAAATGAAAGATCTAGAGGGGGTGAATAGAGCTTTTGGTACTTTTAAAATTTAATAAAAAACTGAAAGCAAAGGAGGAGGAAACTAGGAAGACACTTTGATTTAAAGTGGTTCCAACGATTGCATCAAAATTTGTTAGTCCACTACCCAATTATTTCCAATTGGGATTTTGAAAGTGATTTATTTTATTTACCTCGCTAAGGTGTTACAACAAAATACAATCACCTTGCACAAAAAGTAGCCTTCACCTTGAAGTAGCCTCAACCTCCTTGAAGCAACTTTCTTGTAGTAACCTCAAGCAACCTTGGAGCAGCCTTCACCACCTTGAAGTAGCTCCACCACCTTGAGATAGCCTTCACTTAGAAGTATATCCAACCTCCTTTGAAGTAGCCTTCTTGAAGTAACCTCAAGCAACTTTGGAGCAGCCTTCACTTCGTTAAAGTAGCTCCACCACCTTGCGATAGCCTTCACCTAGAAGTAGCTCCAACCTCCTTTGAAGTAGCCTTCTTGAAGTAAACTCAAGAACACCTTGGAGAAGCCTTCACTTTGTTGAAGTAGCACCAAGCAACCTCCTTTTAACAACCTCCAACCCTAGGAGTAGTCTAGGAGAACAAAGTACAATATAAAAGAAATAGATTGGAAGAAACAAATACTTAACCTATGAAGTACAACGCCTTGATTCCTATATCAACCATTGAGGTCTCCTTATCCACTTAAGATGGACGTTGTTGTGTGGTGGCTAGGAGATAGTAGCTATAGGACACTACTTTAGAGCACAAGGAAGAAGATAGCAAGTGAATCTCAACTTTGTTTCTCTCTAGAATAGATGCTCACGTGTAGCTTGTGTATTGTGTATGCAAGTGATGATTTGGGTGTCCTAAGGCCTCTCCTATTTATAAGAATGGTTTACAAGTGTTTAGGGACATTTTAGGGATTGTCTAGAGTGTTATTAGTGCTTAACTAGCTGTTAGGTAGAAAGTAGTTGGGCTACAACGACTAAAATCTTCGTTAAATACAAAGTTTCCAAAATTTTCCTCAGTCGACAATATTGTCGATCGGATGAATCTCAGTTGACAATGTTGTCGACGTGATGAATATCTGGGTTTAGCTTGATATGTGTCTCTTTCTCTCTTATTTAAACCTATTGCAATGGCTATATCTCGGTCCACAATATTGTCGACCGAGAAGGACATTTTGTAAGGATTTGCAATGTATGTAAGGTCCTATTGATGATTTATATAAAACCTATCAATCCTAAAGTCTTCATGTGAGTGTAAGATAGAGTTTTGGGTGGATAGGGAAAATATAACACTTGATTTATGTGATATCTAAGTGCTTGCACATTGTATACTTATACACGTTTTTACATTGAGTACAATCATAAAAATATTAAACATTTAAGTGCATTGATCTTCAATTCGTATTGATCTTCAATTATCCACTTAGTATGATCTCCTTATTTCCTTGAACCCTGAAATACTCAAGTAGCATGTTAGATCAGCAGGAATGAAATGTTTGTCATCATCAAAACAAAGGGTATGCTAATGTCCAATTTATCCAACAATAAAATTAAAAGAAACAACATCATATTAGTTCAAAAACTATGATCGATCATGAAACCATAACATTACTATCATCTCAAGGACCTTAGAGTACAGAGATGACACATAGGAATTCTATCTACAATATCACACAACTAACAGCACACCACCTCAAAACTTCTTGTCTTCTTCCTACTGTTGTCCTGTCTTAGCTTACATGATCTCTACTTCCTCGAGGATGTCCAACTAAAAAGTTGTAGAACCCACAGAGTGAGACAAAAGTGCAAGTGGGAGATATAACTCTCCGCCAACAATATTATTATCATAGATATACTATTATTTAGAGTAGGAGGTAAAGTTGTACTATACTAAATAAATATGACCATATATTATGAGCAGGGAAGAAAATTATCATAACTGAGCAGCTCAAATAACTATGACTAAACAATAGATTAGGTAATCACTAAGAAGGAATATGAAAAACATGTATGACAACTACCGATTATGTCATACAAATACAATTGCAACCTCATTCAATATTTCTATAATCCATTCTCAAGAGAAATATGCTACACAGATAACTAAATCTTTCAATAATCAATCTCATGATTATGCATATACTTAGGAACACAATGCTCAAGCTTATTATGCACACACATACATTCAAGCACATACAATAGATCCTTTGTTGTGCCCTAACTAATGCCCTGAGGATTTGAGTCGTACCACCTAAATCCAACCACCCCTTATGAAGGGCCATCAACGGTGCCATACAAGGTCCTAGGAGAGCTGGACTCCAAGACCTCACCTACAACTCCCGGTCAGTATGAGAGATAGCACAGAGACATATTAGCCAACTGCTGATAGTGACATATAGTCAACTATTTAATCAACTCGCCCGCCTTAGTACAGGTCACAGTGGTAGATAATAACTCACTCATGGCTATTCGGATAGAATTGGCTCACTCATGGACATTATAATATATAAAGAGTCGGCTCACTCGTGACCATCCACATTATAAAAGAATTAGCTCACGCATGGCCATTAGCTCACTCATGGACATTGTTTAAGAAAAGGACTGGCTCACTCATGGCCATCCATATCACATAATTATTGTACGGATGCAGGAAGATGATTAACTATAAACCCGCACATATTCAATAAAATGCATTCTGAGTTAAACTTATTTCATCATCCAACAAATTCTAACACTGAATTGATCTATGGCCATGGCAACCTACAACCTTAGGTGTATCACATCATCAATCAAGTTACAAATATACCACATAAGTAAATTCTATAAAGGACAATGTAATACATCCTTTAAGAGGTCACATAACAATTCTAACACATACTTGTTACTTTATCACAATTACCTTGGGATCTCATTCTTGTAAACACATTACTGAGAATCTCATCTCATCATCATTATCACATGCTACGGGGTTTCAATCCCCTTTGTTCATTATTGAACCATGTCCCCTCTCACTAGGCAACAACCATATCTAGGTCATAAGACCCATATCATACTTGTTATACAAGTATTTCACATGGCTCATTTATGGCCCATGCAATCTATGTAATGTCACATCACCATAAACTGTAGTTGGCTATTATTTCAAAACACTTGCATGGTTAAGATCTCATGACAAAAGAGATATCACTTTAAATATCAACACCATGCCATAAAAGAAAAATCCCTCAATCAAGTTACAATAACCCTCTCATGGTTAGGGTTAGGGTTTCAATTGTAGACGATTAGGGTTTTTAGGGTTATATTCAACAATGGAACCCTAATTCATAACTCCTCACATCTAGGAGCTTATTTAATTTCCATACATATTTAATCATACTTGATTACTCTCATCAATTATCATAAATTGATAATCAACATGAGTGATATACATTTCTCTCTCATCCTCATTAAGATACTATATTCGACTTTAAATTGTGATAATGACTTGAACCTCTTTAGTGTGTATTAGCCTACACTTATTAAAGTATATCCATCTCACTACATCATAGGGTATAAACTTGATTATATTCATCATGTATCGTCCTACACTCATCAAGGTGTATCGGGAAACACTCATAAAGGTGTATCAGTTTACACACATTAAGGTGTATCAATTTACACACATCAAGGTGTATCAGCTTACACACATTAAGGTATATCAGTTTACACACATTAAGGGGTATTGGTTTACACACTAACCTTTGTGTTAGGTTAAACATATGTATCGGCCATGGCACTTCCCTTTGTGTCACCCTAAGGCATCTCACTTGTATCACCCTATGGATATCGCCCTATGCATATCACCACACATGTGTTGGCCATAACACATTCTATTGTATCAACCAGAGTAACAACTTGGTGTGTCAACGAAGGTGTGTTTGAAAATGTGTGTTAGGCAACACTACTTAAAGTGTGATGGGTTGTTAAGGTTAGGGAATATCGAGTTGACCACATATCTTCACTCATCTTCAAGTTATCAGCCTGCTCTCATCTTTAACCTTAGGTGACAAGCTACACAACTACAAGCACAATAATCCTTTACATGTAACAAATTGGTAACAATTTAGGGCGTCATATGTATTGGTTTATCCCTACTTGAAGAGTGTGACTGGAAACCCTAAGTGTGACAGGTTAGACATCTTCATGCCGACCTCTTGCTTAACCTAGGGCATCACAGTTTGCCACTCCACCTCACAAGATATCCTCCTGATCATGATGAGATAATACTCACAACCTATCGGTCTAAGATGTCAAGTATAAGGACCCTGACCTCCATTTTGGGCTTACCCTATTTGCTTTGCATAAACCCTATGTTTAGATGCTTTCTAATCACCTGAAGTTGTGATTAAGGTTTGTTTGTGCTTTCTTGAGAGGTGGAGGTGCAACTTGCAAATTACCTAAGTTTTAGGGTTGGTGTGCAAGTTTGTCACCTTAAGAGATGTCTTTCTCTCTCCTTGCATCCTCTAGGGTTGAGAGGATGGGTTGGGCTCTTTGCTTGAGTAGCTTTGGGCTTTGTTGAGCCTTATTGAGCCTTGTTGAGGCTTGATATCGGGTTGGACCTTGGTGTATCGGTGAAGGGAGTGCTGGTTGTATCAGGCAAGGAGGTGTATCAGCCATGGTGTGTTGGGTTGCCATCTTGGGCGACAGACACCCTTCACCTAGCCTCGTTTGTGTCACCTTCTTTGGACAAGTGGCTGTTGCTTTGCTAAGTGGGTGGCAACTGATGGGTGTGTTTTCTTGGGGTGCTAGCATGTGGTACAATCCTTGGTCAAGTGTGTGAGGGGAGGGTGCCACCTTGCCTTCCTCTTCCACTTCACCCCTTAGTATATAAACAACCACCCCCTTGATTGATAAGTCTCTTTGGTTCCTTTAGTTGCTTCCCTTCCTTTGGTGGCCGAGCTAGGAAAAGAAAGGAGCAAGTGGTGGCCGATACAATTGGTGTCTTGGGTGACACACCTTGCTAGCTTATCCCTTTCCTTATCTTGTGGTAAGTATCTCTCCCTTTCATTGGCACCTTCTTCTTCTTCTTCTCCCTTCTCTTTGGCCATGGAGGTTATAAGTTGTTCTTCTTTGTGTTGGCCAAAGGTGGTGCCTTGGAGCTTGGTGCTAGGATCTTGGAGTTTTAGAGCTTGAGGCGGGTTACATAACTCCTAACGCTACTATACTACTTCTTTATCAAGTTGCCTTGCTATATGTTTTGGCCATGCCATCTTCTGGCTATGTTTCTTGTTTTAATGGTTATAAGGTTGCCTTAGATGTACCCTAGACCTTGTTGAGATGGTTGCCTTGGGTTGGCCGAACCATTGGATGTGGAGTTCCTTGGAAAAAACCCCTCTCTCACGTAGTTTTTGAAAGGTGAGCCTAGGGTCTCCTAATTCAATGGTGAGTTGAGTTTTGGTTGGTTGGTCGATATGGTGATGGACCTTCTTGTTGCCTGATAGGTGATGGAAGTTGTGCAAAACCCCTCTTTCACTTAGTTGTTGAGAGGTGAGCCAAATCTCTTGATCTTCTAGTGCTTCTTGGTGGTAGTCTTAAGGTTAAATATGACCAACCTGTCATGGCCTTTGGACTCTTGTACGATACACTAAGGTTGGGTCCTGCCCGATATCTCTTCTAGGGTTGAGCTTGGGCGATATGCTAGGTGATGCCTTGTTGACCTCTTGACCGATATGGATCCTTACCTTAGATGTAGTTGGGAGATATGCCTTGGTCGATATGGTTCTTGGTTGACATCCCTTCTTGAGTGCCTTGGGCGACATGGTTATGCCATGCCTTGTTGGTTGAGCAACACCCCTCCTTCCTTGAGTTGTGAGGTGAGCTCCAACCCTTGTCCGGTATGGTGTTGCCCGATATGGAGTCTTGGTTGGTGTAACCCTGATGGCTGATATGGTGTTTCCTAATATGGAGTCTTGGTTGGTGTAACCATGATGGGAGATATGGTGCCTTAACTGATAGATAGTCCCAAACCCTAGCTTGGACGATAGGGCTACCTTGGGCGATGTGGGAGCTCCTTGGGCGCCATGGTGGGCTGCCCATGATGTCGCTTGATGGATGGCAGTGGTGTGCCTTGGGGGATATGGTTTTGGTGGTTTCCTGACATGGAAATCCCTAACCATAACCCTAGCGGGTGATATAGGTTCTTAGCCGATATGATGATAATGTTACCCGACACACTCTTGTACATGGCTTCCCGATACCCTCTTGTGCATGGTTGCACGATATGGTGGTTTCCCCATATGTGGCTTGGTGCCCTAGGGTTTTAGTGGTGACCGATATCGTTTGGATAAGGGATGGTGCTCTACCCGAGATCCCTTTAGTGAGTGTAGGTGATACCTTTGGTGAGGGTAGGAGACACCTTTGGTGAGGGATGCGCCTAACCTGGTAACCCTAAGTTGGTGAACTTGTTGTCTTGAGCTCACATCTTTGGTTCTGATGATGAGATATGGTAGTTGGGTTGTACCCAATAACATGGTGTCTACCTAAGGTTGATAAGATGACAAGATCACAGTTGTATTCATGATGTTATAGGGCATGGTGGATGTTCACAGTTTGGTAACAATAATATAAGTTGTTTGACATACCATCTACAACTTTATGCTTCATGTATTTATAATAATGGATGTTGTTCCAAGCCTATGCACCGTAAATCTTAATGACATGATATTCATAATATGCTCTCCAAAGATATATATTTGCTGATCAAGTTATCTCTTCGGATATGCATTCTAACCATGTAGGCATTACCAAATGAATTCATAGCCAGGTAAGAGCTATGATGTGTATGTGTTTTGTATGACACTGAATAATGATATTCCTTGTTGATGATATAACATGCACCACCAGTATATTGAGAAAGGTCTGGTGACCTGATAAAGGCTGAGTGCCAGATTGAGCTGTTATCCTTTAATGATGAGATAAGGGATTGATATCCCATGATGATGTATGACGATGAAGCCTTGAGGGGCAGTGGCATTATGTGATGAGGGATTGAGATCCCATGGAAATATGATAATGACAGTAATGGTGCGACACAATGTTGTTTATGTTTTATAACCTGGTTGTCTCAACAATTCACTTAAAATATACTAATTAATTATAGATGAACATTTCATGTAGTTTGCATTGGCCATAGATCCATCATCGTCACTAGATGGTGATGGTGAAATAGGTTTATCCTGTGGGATTACCTGGAGCGCATATTGTTGAATATGTGGGGTTTCTCCTAGCCGAAAATAGGACGATTGGAGTACAACTTTGGTTAGAGCATGGTGAATAGGCCCATGGCTTAGTGTGATAGAGCATGAATGCATTCATTGCTTAGGAGCACAGTGAAGAGGTTGTGGCTCAAGGTATGCTAGCGCCGAGACTTGTACTAAGGTGGGCTAGAGAAAAGGGTAGCCTGCAGAGCTAACCCTGTGGCTAAGGCCAATTAAGCAAGAGATTGTGATCCTACTTTAGATATCGTGCACTGACCATGAGGAGGTGAGGTCATTGAGTCTGGCTATTCCATTGACCTTGTATGCCACCAATTTTGGGCTTCACAGCCGAAGGTTGGATTTGAGCGGTACAACTCACTTCCTCAGGGCATAATAAATGATAATCTAGCTGTATAGTATATATTTCTTAGGGCAAAACATGGAACATTGGTTGAGGTCTTGCTTGTATAATTGCCCTAGTTATATCTTGCAGTTAATTGCACGTTCCTCATATTTTATGATAAGTTCTTATATAACTTGTCTTGTCAATCATGTTCCATAAGAAATATCTTATTATATGCCTCCCAGATATCTTGGTAAGTTTGTTAATAAAGTTAATATGAACTGCTTATATCAGTTATCTACTTTATCTATTCTAGCTTTCCTGACATTTTATAGTTCAACGGGGAGTTATGTTTCTCACTGGGACTGTGTCTCACCACGCTAGTTTTAAACCTTTTTAGGTGATCATGCTAGACGTGGTGGTGGTTGTGAGGCTGCGACTGAGCAGTAAGAAGAACAGTAGGAGGCAAGAGATGGATATGCTACTGTTTTGGTAGTTTTGTAGTAGAGTCCTAGAGTCATGCCTGTACTCTCAGGTCCTTGGAGGTGTTTTGACGACGTTTCATGATGTATAGTTGATGTAGCTTGTTTATCCTATTGTTGGCCTGATATGGCCTGTTCTATATATAAAGAGGTGGTGAACTCTTTGTGCCTATAGGACAGTTATGTCCTATGAGCTGTGGACATATATCAAGGTTTATGTATATTTATATAACATGCTTCCTTGCAGGATAAGGATCTGGATGTAATAGTTTATTTATTATCTGCTTTCTGCAATCAGTTTTAATTAACCAGTGTTTTTGGTAATATGTGATTTATGGAGGTTCCACACATTTTCACATGGCATTTTGTTGTCTGTGTGATAGGGGGATGTCACACAGAAAGGTTGGTATCAGAGATCTAGGTTTACTGAGTCTATAGGGATCTAGGACTAGGCTTGTGTCTGTTCTTGTGAGTTTTCTAGATTTTCTTACAATAACCTTCTGCCCCCAGTAGAAGATAAAGCTAGAAGATGTCTGGAAATCACGAAGAACATGCTGCCGAGAGCAGTGCCACTGCATCAATTGATGGAGTGAGTATACAGGCACATGAAGATCGGGTACCTGAGGTCCCCCAAATTGACCCAACCATTCTTTAGAATCTTGTCTACCAACACCTTATGGGATAGGTAATGGGTACAATGAATCTCATGGTGGAAAGATTGCTAGTGACTCTGCCAAGAGAACAGGCTCCCCATGGTGAATCTTCGGGTGTTGGGAATACCTTCGAGCAGCTTCACCGAGTCAGAGCTTCAGATTATGCTAGAACGGCTGATCCAGCAGATGCAAATCTATGGCTGACATGTCTTGAGAAGGCCTTTAAGATCCTTGACATCCCCCAAGCAGACAAAGTCAAGCACGTTGTCTACCTTTTGAAAGGTAGTGCTGGCTACTGGTGGGGCATCGAGGAGGAGAAACAACCTGGTGAGGTGATTGGTTGGGATGTCTTCTGGTGGGAGTTCGTGAGTCGATACTTCCCAAAGACCTATCTGGATGAGAAGATCAGTCAGTTTGAGTGTCTGTGCCAAGGATCTGTGAGAATCACTGAGTATGAAGCCAAGTTTATGGACCTGCTGAGGTTTTGTCCTCACATGGTGGTGACAGATGATGAGAGAATCAGACAGTTTGAGAAAGGTCTGAGTGCTCAGCTGGAAACACCTACTACTACTTTTGAAAATCAGGAGCGGTTTTCCACATTTGTGGAGTCTGTCTCAAGGATTTAACGGTCAATCAAGGAGAAGAGAGAGACCATGTCCAAGAAAAAGCATGCTCAGTTCTAGAGGCAGAGGTTTGATGGCTTCAAGAAGCCGAGGTTTTCTGCACCTTCTGCAATGTAGAGTTCCAGTGCGCCGTCACAGTGGTCTCTGAGTAAAGGAAGAGGGTGCATGTTTTCACCATCTAGAGCCCACAATACAGCTTCAGTAGAAATAATAGGGCCATCTAGGCCGTAGATAGAAGACAAGCCATGCTATCACTGTGGATAGACAGGGCATTTGAAGTCAAATTGCCCAAGGAGATATGTCAAAGTGACGCAGTAGCCGAAGCAGAATCAACAAGGATTAGATAGACAACAATCTAGTGGTAATAGAGGGTGAGGGCACAGTCTAGCGTTGCAAGTAGGATCATCTGCCCAAGGAAGACGAGGATGTGGATGACAGAAAGCAACAACTCGATTCTATGCTATGAGTCAGCCAGAAGCGATAGTCATCCCGTGAGTAGTGGCAGGTCAGATGGATTTATTTCATTCTAATTTGTCTTCTTCTTGCTTTATATCTGTTCTGGTTGACCCGAGTACTACACACTCTTTTATCACACACAGTATGTCTGATAGCTATCTTTTACCTATTAGTTGTAAGAAATATAGCTTGTTGTTAGAAACCCCTCTTGTTTGGCCCGCGTTGCTTCAAGAAGTGGGTCCATCTTGTGTGCTATCTTTTTCAAGACACAAGATACAAGTGGATCTTATACCACTTGATATGCATGGATTTGATGTGATCCTTGGGATGGATACCTTAGAGAAGTAGATGGTTGTGTTGGACTATAGTTCCAAGCAAGCGGTGTTTGTTAATGGTGGTGAGAAGTGGATCTTGCAAGGGGATAGGAAGATTCTTCTGACGTGTTTAGTGTCAATTATGGTGGTAGAGAAGTTGTTGCGGCAAGGATGTAAGGCATTCTTAGCTCATGTTCTGGATACCAAAGTGGAAGGTTCTAGCCTTAAGGATGTGACTATTGTCAGAGAGTTCGCAGATGTGTTTCCCGACGAGTTTCCCTGTGTTCCCCCACCTCGAGAGATTGACTTTGGGATCAATCTAGTGCCAGGGACACAACCAGTTGCTCAGACACCGTATAGGATGGCTCCAGCTGAAATGGTAGAATTGAAGAAGCAGTTACAGGAGCTGCTCAATAAAGGTTTCATCAGACCGAGCACATCGCCATGGGGTGATCCAGTCCTGTTCGTAAAGAAGAAGGATGGATCAATGTATTTGTGCATAGATTACTGATAGTTGAACAAAGTTACGATCAAGAACAAGTATCCTTTGTCGAGAATAGATGATCTGTTTGATCAGTTGCGTGGTTCTATAGTGTTCTCAAAGTTCGATCTACGGTCTGGATATCATCAACTGAGGATCAAGGATGAGGACATACCAAATTCATCTTTTAGGATGAGGTATGGTCATTTTGAGTTTGTAGTTATGTCGTTTGGGCTAACCAATGTGCCGGCTGCTTTCATGGATCTGATGAAATGGGTGTTCTGATAATTTCTAGATCAGTTTGTTGTGGTTTTTATAGATGACATCTTGATCTATAGTCATAACAGCCAAGAGCATGAATAGCATCTTCGTCAAGCGTTGACTCTCCTTTGCCAACACTGGTTGGATACCAAGTTTAGTAAGTGCAAATTCTAGTTGAAAGAAGTGACTTTCATGGGTCATGTGATATCTGTAGAAGGAGTCAGAGTGGACCCCAAGAAGGTGGAGTCCGTTGTGGAATGGGAGCAACCGAAGATGCCAATCGAAGTTCGTAGTTTTCTGGGTTTAGCAGGATACTACCAAATGTTTATAAGGAACTTCCGTGTAATCGCATTTCCATTGACAAAGTTGACCAGGAAGGATGTACCTTTTGATTGGGATGATCGTTGTCAGCAAGCTTTCCAAAGTTTGAAGGAGAAGCTAACTAGTGCTCCAGTGTTGGTGCTGCCAAAGCCTGGGAAAAGCTACGTTGTTTTATGCGATGCAAGAAAGGCTTAGGATGTGTGCTGATGTAGGAAGATCATGTGGTTTCTTTTACTTTGTGACATCTTAAGAAGCATGAGGAGAGCTATCCGACACATGATTTGTAGCTGGTAGTGGTGGTCCATGCATTAAAGATTTGGAGACACTATCTTTATGGGGAGGTGTGTCAGATCTTTACAGATCATAAGAACCTCAAGTATATCTTCTGGCAGAGTGAGTTGAACATGTGACATCTTCGGTGGATGGAGCTAATCAGTGATTATGATTGCACCATTGAGTATGATCCTGGTAAGGCAAATGTGGTAGCCGATGCACTTAATAGGAAGTTGTCTTCCCTTCCTATGAAGAAGGCACAGTTGAGTTCTTTGATATGCCATAAGCGGGATATGTTCATCTCTTTGCGGCAGATGAATGTACAATTGGAAGTCCCCTTGTTGGCAGGGCTGTTGGCACAGATACAAGTGAAGCCTACCTTGAGGCAACATATTAGAGAAGCATAACAGGCAAATGCTACGGTTCAGTTGATCAGGATGGAGTTTGGCAGCAAGAAGCATGATGGCTTCCATGAGTCCGAGGATGGACTAGTTTGTTATCATAATAGGATGGTGGTCCCTGATGTTGATGATCTGAGGAAGTTAGTACTCAAGGAAGCACACACATCAATGTATGCTATGCATCTAGGTGTCACCAAGATGTATCATAATCTGAAGGGCTTGTATTGGTGGCCTGGCTTGAAGAGAGATGTATCCAAGTTTGTGGCTAGGTGTGCGATATGTCAGCAGGTAAAGGCTGAGCATCAGAAGCTGGAAAGTACGTTGCAACCCATGCTGATACCACAGTGGAAATGAGATCATATAACCATGGATTTCATAGTTGGTCTGCCGAGGACAACTAGGAATCATGATTCCATTTGGGTGATAGTGAACAGGTTGACGAAGTCTGCTCATTTCATACCTATGAAGACAACGTATACATCAAAAAAGCTTGCTCATGTGTATGTGGATGAGATAGTGCATTTGCAAGATGTGCCCGCAGTGATAGTTTCTGACAGAGGCCCCCATTTCATGAGTCATTTTTGGGAACATTTGCACAAAGCATTGGAAATGCAATTGAGGTTCAATACCGCTTTCCACCCGCAGACAGATGGACAGTCTGAAAGGACTATTCAGACTTTGGAAGATCTTCTCTGAGCTTGTGTCTTACAGTTCCTAGGTAGTTGGGACATGCATCTCATTCTGATAGAATTCGCCTACAACAATAATTACCAATGGAGTATCGACATGGCACCTTATGAGGCTTTATATGGTAGGAAGTGCATATATCCTCTTTGTTGGTATGAGTCTGGTAAGTATCAACTTTTAGGTCCTGAGTTAGTGCAACATACAAAAGAGAAGATCAGGGTGATACAACAACAGTTGAAAGTGGCACAGGACAGACAGAATTCATATGCAGATAATCACTGACGACCTCTAGAATTCTAGATGGGAGACAAGGTGTATCTCAAGGTCTCACCATTAAAAGGCGTGTTGAGGTTTGGCTGGAAAGGCTAGTTGGCTCCTAGGTATATGGGGCCATATCTAGTAATAGCACGTGTTAGCAAGGTAGCTTACAAGTTAGAACTACCGCCAGAGTTGCACATGTTACATCCGGTGTTCCATGTCAGTATGCTGAATAAAAGTCATCCAAGCACACAGATAGTGATACATTCGGTTGAGGTTGAGCTTGATGCAGATGTGACCTACACAGAAGGTCCAATGTTAATCCTTGACAAAAGAGTAAACAAGATGAAGAGGAAGGACCTGGTGCTTGTAAAGGTTTTTTGGCATCATCGTGGCATTGAGGAAGCCACGTGGGAGCTCAAGGAAGAGATGAGGAGGAAGTATCCCTCACTTTTCTGTTCGGATTTCGGGGGCAAAATCCTTTTCTAGAGGTTTACGGCCTGTAAGGACCCTGACCTCCATTTTGGGCTTACCCTATTTGCTTTGCCTAAACCCTATGTTTAGATGCTTACTAATCACCTAAAGTTGTGATTATGGTTTGCTTGTGTTTTGTTGAGAGGTGGAGGTGCAACTTGCAAATTACCTAATTTTTAGGGTTGGTGTGCAAGTTTGTCACCTTGAGAGATGCCTTCTCTCTCTCCTTGCATCCTCTAGGGTTGAGAGGATGGGTTGGGCTCTTTGCTTGAGTAGCTTTGGGCTTTGTTGAGCTTTGTTGATCCTTGTTGATACTTGTTGAGGCTTAATATCGGGTTGGACCTTGGTGTATCAGCCAAGGGAGAGCTGGTTGTATCGGGAAAGGAGGTGTATCGACCATGGTGTGTTGGGTTTCCATCTTGGGTGACACACACCCTTCACCTAGCCTCATTTGTGTCACCTTCTCTGGACAAGTGGCTGTTGCTTTGTTAAGTGGGTGGCAACTGATGGGCGTGTGTTTTTGGGGTGCTAGCATGTGGCACAATTCTTGGACAAGTGTGTTAGGGGTGGGTGCCACCTTGCCTTGATCTTCCCCTTCAACCCTTAGTATATAAACAACCCCCTTACTTGCTAGGTCTCTTTGGTTCCTTTAGTTTCTTCCCTTCCTTTGGAGGCTGAGCTAGGAGAAGAAAGGAGCAAGTGGTGGCCGATACAACTGGTGTCTTGGGTGACACACCTTGCTAGCTTATCCCTTTCCTTCTCTTGTGGTAAGTATATCTCCCTTTCCTTGGCACCTTCTTCTTCTTCTTCTCCCTTCTCTTCGTCCATGGTGGTTATAAGTTTTTCTTCTTTGTGTTGGCCAAAGGTGGTGCCTTAGAGATTGGAGCTTGGTTCTAGGAGCTTGGAGCTTTAGAGCTTGTGGCGGGTTACATAACTCCTAACCCTACTATACTATTTCTTTATCATGTTGCCTTGCTCTATGTTTTGGCCAAGTGATCTTCTAGCTATGTTTCTTGCTTTAATGGTTATAAGGTTTCCTTAGATGTACCCTAGACCTTGTTGAGATGGTTGCCTTGGGTTGGCCGAACCATTGGATGTGGAGTTCCTTGGGCAAAACCCCTCTCTCACTTAGTTTTTGAGAGGTGAGCCTAGGGTCTTCTAATTAAATGGTGAGTTGAGTTTTGGTTGGTTGGCCGATATGGTGATGGACCTTCTTGTTTCCCGATAGGTGATGGAAGTTGTGCAAAAACCCTCTTTGACTTAGTTGTTGAGAGGTGAGCCAACTCTCTTGATCCTCTAGGGCTTCTTGGTGGAAATCTTGAGGTTGAAGATGGCCAACCCGTCACGGCCTTTGGACTCTTGCACAATACCCTAAGGTTGGGTCCTGCCCAATATCTCTTCTAGGGTTGAGCTTGGGCGATATGCTAGTTGGTGCCTTGTTGAACTCTTGACCGATATGGATCCTTACCTGAGATGTAGTTGGGAAATATGCCTTGGCCGATATGGTGCTTGGTTGACATCCCTTCTTGAGTGCCTTGGGCGACATGGTTAGGCCATGCCTTGTTGGTTGAGCAACACCCCTCCTTCCTTGAGTTGTGAGGTGAGCTCCAACCCTTGGCCGATATGGTGTTTCCCGATATGGAGTCTTGGTTGGTGTAACCCTGATGGCCGATATGGTGTTGCATGATATGGAGTCTTGGTTGGTGTAACCCTGATGGGAGATATGGTGCCTTGACCAATAGAGAGTCCCAAACCCTAGCTTGGATGATAGGGCTACCTTGGGCGATGTGGTGGGCTCCCCATGATGTCACTTGATGGATGGTAGTGGTGTACCTTGGGCGATATGGTTTTGGTGGTTGCCCGACATGGAAAACCCTAACCCTAACCCTAGCGGGTGATATAAGTTCTGGGCCGATATGATGATAGTGCTGCCTGACACACTCTTGTACATGGCTGCCCGATACCCTCTTGTGCATGGTTGTACGATATGCTGGTTTCCCTATATGTGGCTTGGTGCCCTAGGGTTTTGGTGGTGAATGACATCGTTTGGATAAGGGATGGTGCTCTACCTAAGATCCCTTTAGTGAGGGTAGGTGATACCTTCGGTGAGTGTAGGCAACACCTTTGGTGAGGGATGCGCCTAACCCGGTAACCCTAAGTTGGTGAACTTGTTGTCTTGAGCTCACATCTTTGGTTCTGATGATGATATATGATAGTTGGACTATACCCTGTAATGTGGTGGCTACCTAAGGTTGATAAGATGACAAGATCATGGTTCTGTTCATGATGTTATAGGGCATGGTGGATGCTCAAGGTTTGGTAACAATAATATAAGTTGTTTGACATATCATCTACAACTTTATGCTTCATGTGTTTATAATAATGGATGTTGTTCCAATCCTATGCACCTTAAAGCTTAATGACATGATATTCATAATATGTTCTCCAAAGATCTGTATTTGCTGATCAAGTTATCTCTTCCGATATGCATTCTGACCATGCAGGTATTACCAAATGAATTCATAGCCAGGTAAGAGCTATGATGTGTATGTATTTTGTATGACACAAAATAATGATGTTCCTTGTTGATGAGATAAATGCACCACCAGTATGATGAGAAAGGTTTGGTGACTTGATAAAGGCTGAGTGCCTGATTGAGGTGTTATCCTCTAATGATGAGATAAGGGATTGATATCCCATGATGATGAAGCCTTGAGGGGCAGTGGCATTATGTGATGAGGGATTGAGATCCCATGGCAATATGATAATGACAGTAATGGTGTGACACAATGTTGTTTATGTTTTATAACCTAGTTGCCTCAACAATTCACTTAAAATATACTAATTAATTATAGATGAACATTTCATGTAGTTTTCCCTGGCCATAGATCCGTCATCGTAAGTAGCTAGTGATGGTGAAATAGGTTTATCCCACAGGATTACCTGGAGCACGTATTGTTGAATATGCGGGGTTTCTCCTAGCCAAAAATAGGAGGATTGGAGTACAACTTCAGTTAGAGCATGGTGAACAGGTCCATGGCTCAGTGTGATAGAGCATGAATGCATTCATGGCTCAGGAGTACGGTGAAGAGGTAGTGGCTCAAGGTATGCTAGGACCGAGACCTGTACCAAGGCGGGCTAGAGAAAAGGGTAGCCTGCGGAGCTGACACTGTGGCTGAGGCCACTTAAGCAAGAGACTGCAGTCCTACTTTAGATATCATGCACTGACCATGAGGAGGTGAGGTCATGGAGTCTGGCTCTTCCATTGACCTTGTATGACACCGGTTTTGGGCTTCGCAACTGAAGGTTGGATTTCAGCGGTACGACTCACTTCCACATGGCATAATAAATGGTAATCCATCTGTATAGTATATATTACTTAGGGAAAAACATGGAACATTGGTTGAGGCCTTGCTTGTATAGTTTCCCTAGTTATATCTTGCAGTTAATTACACGTTCCTCATATTTTATGATAAGTACTTATATAACTTGTCTTGTCAATCATGTTCCATAAGAAATATCTAGTTATATGCCTCCCATATATCTTGGTAAGTTTGTTAATAAACTTAATATGAGATGCTTATATCAGTTATCTACTTTATCTATTCTAGCTTTCCTGAAGTTTTATAGTTTGGCGGGGAGTTATCTTTCTCGTTGGGACTGTGTGTCTCACCCCGCTGGTTTTAAACCTTTTTAAGTGATCGTGCTAGATGTGGTGGTGGTCGTGAGGTTGCGGCCGAGCAACAAGAAGAATAATAGGAGGCAAGAGATGGATATGCTGCTATTTTGGTAATTTTGTAGTAGAGTCCTAGAGTCATCCCTGTACTCTCAGGTCCTTGGAGGTGTTTTGATGACGTTTCACGATGTATAGTTGATGTAGCTTGTTTATCTTGCTGTTGGCCTGTTCTGTATATAAAAAGGTGGTGAACTCTTTGTTCCTATGAGACAGTTAGGTCCTATGAGCTGTGGACATATATCAAGGTTTATGTATATTTATATAACATGCTTCCTTGCAGGATAAGGATCTGGATGTAATAGTTTCTTTATTATGTACTTTCTGTAATCAGTTTTAATTAACCCGTGTTTTTGGTAATATGTGGTTTATGGAGGTTCCACACATTTTCATGTGGCATTT
Source organism: Alisma plantago-aquatica (assembly GCA_963693085.1). Lineage (NCBI taxonomy): Eukaryota > Viridiplantae > Streptophyta > Magnoliopsida > Alismatales > Alismataceae > Alisma > Alisma plantago-aquatica. The sequence goes on from OY856412.1 coordinate 622,087,557, forward strand.
CATTGTCAGTGTGATCACGGGATGTCACATCAAGCATAACGGGCTATCTCTCCTAGAGCTTGATGAGTCAGCCCCATCAAAATATATCAATTTCCCAAGTTTGACGGCTTGTTACATGATGTTTTAGGTTCATTATCACAAGTCATGACGACCACTCACAACTTGATGTTTGTATCAACTTGTCATCTTCAAGATTCAAAGCTTCATCTACTAAATACTTTAGTACATGGACAAAAACACCATGTATCCATTAGATCTCATAGAATTATCATTCAATCAAGAAAAGTCAAAGTGGAAAAGGAATCTCCAAGTATTGCATGATAGAAGATGAATAATAATAAAGTTTAGTTCCAATTATATAAATTACCTCAAGATCTCCACTAGAGCTTCAAGATACAAAGCTTCACGTTCCCAAGGTTGAAGATGACTTATCCAAAGGTCCAAGGTTTGGATATAGCTTCACCTCCATCAAGAAGAAGGTATCATAGTTTGAAACTTGGTCAAGGAGAAAAGAAAGTAAGGAAGAAACCATGATCCCTGAAGCATAGTCCACCCAAGTTGAAGATGACCATGGCTTCACCTTAGGAAAGATTCTCAACATTCCTCTTGCTCCTTGAACTCCTAACTTCGTCCACCAAGAAGGAAATGATATGAGGGATGAAATGCTTACTAGTAGGTGAAAATAGAGGCTTATGTAGTTGAGGCTCATGAGAGAGAGTGTATGTGAAGTGTCACCACCATATGCCCTTAGGTGACATGTGCCCATGCATGGTGACTCTATGCATCCATGATTATCTTGACATGCAAAACTCTTGTGGATAATTTAAGGATTAGGTATCGGACGTTGGGTATATTACATGACAAGATAACACAACCCAATATAACTTTACATGCAAACTGATACAACTTTTGCAAGGAATATGTAAACCGATAGGCTTCCCTACTTGAAGTGCTTATCCCAATATGAATGCTTCCAAAAAGTTTCTAAACTTATATGGGACCTCCTCTATGGCTTCCATGTCGATAGGCACACCCATATGCACTTCACAACTCGATAAAATCTTATTTAGGGTTCAAGGTACTCAACTTTCTTGAGTTCTTTCACCATCAAGAGTGCTATCACTCACTCAAGACTCAAACAAGGCACCCCTCCTTTCTCTCTCTTCTAGATGATGCTGTGAGAGAGAAGGAACACTCTAGAGTTGAAAATTTTCACATCAATCCCATATTTTAGGTAAATTGCAATTTACACCAAAACTATCATATATAACACAAATATCCTTCAAACAAGCTCAAACTTAAACTTGAGTTCTTCTTAAGTCTTAATTACTTTTCAAAATATTAAGTCAAGGTTATAATCATCTTAATTATGCAAAACATCTAGGGTTACTTCATAACCTAGGTCAGGGGTGTTACAAGTCATCAACCCCTAACAAGGATTTCATCCTTGAAATCTCAAGAGAAATGAGAAAGGTACTTCCTATTTTAACTCTTCATTAAAATTTTATGAAGCCAATCAAAGGAATCTTAAAATAGTAAACTTACTTATGACTAAGCAAGATCCTTACATTAAACATCTTTTTTTGTCCATAAGTTGGTTTGAGATTAACTCAGGTTCCATCTTATCACAATTTAGAATGTGGTGAGAATTTCTGTGCTACATTTCCGATTTCATCACACTCTTTAGATTGTATCAAAATGACTATGTGATCAGAGTAATTAGAAAGACAACTATCTAAGAGTCCCATACTTACCTTGTGTTCAATAGTTGAATACCTAGCTAGGGTACTCAAGTACTGAGATTAGGTAGTATGCACTTTTGTTTTATATTATTTTTAATTTCTAAGACTTAGTATCTTTGGTTTTCTACATGTGTCTCTTTCTCATGTTCCCATAAGACTAATTCAAAGGAAACTCAACAACAACTATCTTTCTTATGATTTAACAGGCAGAATAAGGAGAAAATAAGTCAGAATGAAAAAGTTATATTTGACATGTTACCTCTTATGGGTCATCTGGTGTCTCAGGCTGACTCAACACATAGAGTCTAGCCGTTACATGTTTTCACCCTCATCCTCTACGACCTGGAGTAGATGAACCAATTTCTGACACCTATCCACGTCCACATCCTCTTATTCCGCTGAACTGTGGTCCTTGGGAACCTTGTTGATTCTGCCTTGGTTGTTGTGTTACCTCATTGTGCCTTTGTGGACAAAAAGTCTGGTATGCCCAACCTATCCACACCTATAACATGTCTTACTCTCATACCATGGTCTTATCAGTCCCGTTACTATCTTAGAAATTGAGCTTGCGACTCCAACTGGAGGTAAACTCCATCCACTTCCTTTACTTGGTGACCACCACGTTGGTACACTAGATACTTGCTGAATTGGTGGTATTGAAAACTTTGGTTGTTTTGAACCACCAATCGATTGCTCCTAAGATTGTATAGAACTCTTCTTAATACTTGTCTCCTACTTTCCTATCAAAGATCTATCTATCCTCCTCACAGATTCCACAAATGTGGCAAAATTTTCCCTACTTTCCAAAGTAGCTACTGAGGTAGACATCTCAATATTCAATCCTTTCTCGAAACGTCAGATCCTTTCTGACTCAGTAACATCCATTTGAGGAAAAAATCATAAAAGTTCCATAAACCTAGCCTCATACTCATTAATTGTCTTGGTTCCCTGTCGTATCTTTTCAAACTATGAGATCTTTTCATCTAAGTACGTCTGTGGAAAGTACTTATTGACAAATTCTCAACAAAATTCCTCCCAACCAACCTCTTCATCATTCCTTTTAACCTCTTTTGTGGCCCACAAGTGGCCATCACTACCCTTCAAAAGGTATATGTCATGCCTGACCTTGTCATTATCTGAGATGTTAAGGATCTTAAAGGCTTTCTCTAATTCAGTAAGCCATAGATCTGCATCTCTTGGGTCAGCTGTTCCAGCATATTCTATATCTCCTACATGGTGTAGCCGTTCAAAAGTATTACCAGGACTCAAAGCTTCTGCATTGGAGACTGGTACCCTAGGTATTCGATTTTCCATGTGTGCTATTTTCATCATAAACTACACAAAGAGGACCTCAAAAGTAGGGTTCTATATCATGGATGGATCAGGATGGGGATTCTCAGATACTCATTCTTCTCTTGCCTGATCCATTGCACGTTCTCCCGGTGCATCAACATTTCTCTCAGCAACATGTTCATCATGTTCTCCACACATCTTTATGCTTTCCCATTTCTTCTGCATAGGCAGAAGTCACCATAAGATATATTGGAGGACACAAGAACAGACTCAACACCTTATTCCTATGTCCCTATAGACTCAGTGAACCTATAGCTATGATACCAAAAAATGTAACACTTTTCCTCACACCGACAATGAGATTACAAAAAATCATGCAGTAATAACCATTAACAATGGATTACCAAAAATCACTATTTTTTTTAAAACCATCCATAAAGATCCACTGCTAGAAAACTCTTTATAAGAAGGCCCAAAGCCTGTCATATATATATATATATATATATATATATATATATATATATATACATACAACATGGTGCATTACTGTTCCATCTAACAAAAGTTTACCATTGTTCAAAATATATACATGAGTAAACTTAAAAGCAACAACAACATATTAGTTCAAAAGCTCATATCGATCAAGAAACCATAGCAAGATTATCCCCTCAAGGACCTGAGAGTACACGATGACACATAGGAATTCTATCTACAATATCACACAACTGACAACACACCACCTCAAAACTTCAGGTCTTCTTCCTACTGATGTCCTGTCTCAACTTAAATTATCATTGCTTCCTCGAGCATGTCCACCTAAAAATTTGTGGAACCCATGGAGTGAGACAAAAGTACCAGTGGGAGATATAACTCTCTACAAGCAATATTATTATCACATATATACTATTATTTAGAGCAGGAAGTAAAGCTGTACTATACTAAACAAATCTGACCATATATTATGAACATGGCATAATATTATCATAACTGAGCATTTTAGATAACTATGACTGAACAGTAGATCATGTAATCACTTAGAAGGAGTATGAACAACATGTATGACAACTATCGATTGTCATATAAATACAATTGCACACTCATTCAATATTTATGTAATCCATTCTTAAGAGAAATATGCTACACAGATAACTAAATCAATAATAAATAATCTCATGATTATGCACATACTTAGGCACACAATGCTCAAGCTTATGATGCACACACTTACATTCAAGCACATATAATAGATCTTGTGTTGTGACCTAACTAATGCCCTGAGGATTTGAGTTGTACCACCCAAATCCAACCGCCCCTTACAAAGGCCCATCAACGGTGCCATACAAGGTCCAAAGAGAGTCGGACTCCAAGTCCTCACCCACAACTCCCAGACAGTATGAGAAACAAGGTAGAGACATATTAGTCAACTGCTGATAGTGACATATAGTCAACTATTTAATCAACTAGCCCCCCTTGGTATAGGTCACAACACTAGAGAATAGCTCACTCATGGCTATTTGGATAGAATTGGCTCACTCATGGACATTCTAATATATAAAGAGTTGGCTCACTCGTGACCATCCACATTATAAAAGAATTATCTCACATATGGCCATTGGCTCACTCATGGCCATTGTTTAAGGAAAGTACTGGATCACTCATGGCCATCCATATCACATAATTATTTTACTCATGCAGGAAGATGATTAACTATACACCCACGCATAATTAATAACATGCGTTCCAAGTTAAACTCGTTTCACCATCCAATAAATTCTAACACTGAATGGATCTATGGCTAGAGCAACCTACAACCTTAGGTGTATCACAACATCAATCAAGTTACAAATATACCACACAAGTAAATTCTACAAAGAACAGTGTAATACATCCTTCAAGAGGTCACATAAAAATTCTAACACATACTTTTTACTTTATCACAATTACCATGTGATCATTAAACACATTACTGAGAATCTTATCTCATCATCATTATGACATGCTACGTGATTTCAATCCCCTTTGTTCATTATTGAACCATGTCAACTCTCACTAGGCAACAACCATCTCTAGGTCATAAGACCCATATCATACTTGTTATACAAGTATTTCACATGGCTCACACATTGCCCATGCTATCTATATAATGTCACATCACCATAACCCATAGTTGGCTATGCTCATTATTTTCAAAACACTTGCATGGTTAAGTTTTCATGAATAAAGAGATATCACTTTATATATCAACACCATGCCGTAAAAGAAAAATCCCTCAATCAAGTTACATCCCACTCATGATTAGGGTTAGGGTTTCAATTGTAGCCGATTAGGATTTTTAGGGTTATATTCAAAAATCGAATCCTAATTCATAACTCCTCACATCTAGAGGCTTATTTTATTGCCATAACTATTCAATCATACTTGATTACTCTCATCAATTATCATAAATTGATAATCAACATGAGTGATATAAGTTTCTCTCTCATCCTCATTAAGATACTAGATTCGAATTTAACTTGTGATAACGACTTGACCCTCTTTAGGGTGTATTGGCCTACACTTATTAAAGTATATCCATCTCAATACATTATAGTGTATCAACTTGGTTATATTCATCATGTATCAACCTACACTCATCAAGGTGTATCGACCTATACTCATCAAGATGTATCGGCCCACACATAGAAAGATGTATCAGTTTACACACATCATGGTGTATAAGTTTACACACATCAAGGTGTATCCGTTTACACACATCAAGGTGTATCGGTTTACACACTAACCTTTGTGTCAGGTTAAACATATGTATCGGCCATGACACTTCCCTGTGTTTTGCCCTAAGACATCTCACTTGTATCACCCTATGGATATCGCCCTATGCATATCTCCATGCATGTGTCAACCATAGAACATTCTAGTCTTTCAGCCACACTAACAACTTGGTGTGTCGGAAAAGGTGTGTCGGGAAACACTACTTAAAGTGTGAAGGGTTGTTAAGGTTAGGGAATATTGGGTTGACCACATCTCTTCACTCATCTTCAAGTTAGTGGCCTTCTCTCATCTTTAACCTTAGGTGATAGGGTAGACAATTGCAAGAACAATAGTCCTTTACACGTAACAAACCGGTAACAGTTTAGGGCCTCATATGTATCAATTTAGCCCTACTTGAAGAGTGTGATGAGCAACCCTAAGTGTGATGGGTTAGACATTTTCATGTTGGCCTCTTGCTCAACCAAGGGCATCACAGTTTGCCACTCCAACTCATGAGATATCCTCCTGATCATGACATACTAATACTCTCAACCTATCAGTCTAAGATGTCAAGCATAATGAGATAGCTCACCTAGGGCATGATAGGTCAGCCCCATCAAAATATATTGGTTTCCCAAGTGTGACAACTTGTTACTTGATATGTCGGGTTAAGCATCACAAGTCATGATGGCCACTCACAACTTGATGTTTGTATCGACTTTTCATATTCAAGCTTCAACCCTTCATCTACTAAATACTTTAGTTCATGGATAACAATCCCATATATCCATTAGATCTCATAGAATCATCATTCAATCAAGAAAAGTCGAAGTGGAAAAGGAATCACCAAGTATTGCATGATAGAAGATGAATAATAATAAAGTTGAGTTCAAGTTATACAACCTGCTCAAGATCACCACTAGAGCTTCAAACTCCAAATATTCAAATTCCACAAGGTTGAAGATGACTTATCCAAAGTTCCAAGATTAGACTATAGCTTTACCTCCATCAAGAATAATGTATCATAGTTAGAAACTTGTTGAACGAGAAAAGAAAGAAAGGAAGAAACCACGATCCATGAAACATAGTTCACCCAAGGTTGAAGATGACCATGGCTTCATCTTTGGCAAGATGATCGACCTTCCTCTTTCTCCTTAAACTTGTAAGGTCGTCCACCAAGAATGAAATGATATGAGGGTCGAAATGTTTACTAGTGGGTGAAAAGAGAGGCTTATATAGTTGAGGCGCATGAGAGAGAATGTATGTGAAGTGTCACCACCATATGCACTTAGGTGACACATGTCCATGCATGGTGGCACCATACATCCATGATTATCTTGACATGAAAAACTCTTGTGGATAATTCAAGGATGAGGTATCGGCCATTGGGTATCTTGCTTGATAAGATATCACAACCCAATATCACTTTATATGAAAACTAATACAACATTTGCAAGGAATATATAAACCGAAAAGCTTCCCTACTTGAAGTTCTTAGCCCTATATGAATGCTTCCAAAAAGTTTCTAAATCGATATGGGACCTCCTCTATGTATTCCAAGCCGATAGGCACTCCCATATGCACTTCACAACTCGACACAACCTTATTTAGGATTCAAGGTACTCAACTTTCTTGAGTTATTTCACCATCAAGAATGCTATCACTCACCCAAGACTCAAACAAGGCACCCCCTCCTTTGTATCTCTTCTAAATGATGCTATGAGAGAGAAGGACCACTCTAGAGGTGATAATTTGCACATTAATCCCATATTTTTGGTAAATTGCAGTTTACACCAAAACTATCATATATAACACAAACATCCTTCAAACATGCTCCGACTTGAAACTTGAGCTCTTCTTAAGTCTTAACTACTTTTCAAAAGATTAAGGCAAGGTTCTAATCATCTTACTTAGGCAAAACATCCAGGGTTACTTCATAACCCATGTTAGAGGTATTACATGAATGCTAATCAATTATTATGTCAAAATGATGTTATTGAACATTTCTTAACAAACTTTCCTTTGTAAACTAATTGTGGCTTATTAGACATTCTTAAAACTTACAATAAGACTCTAGGTAATGTATTCACATGAGTGGAAGAATTAACTCTTAACTCATTATATTGATGCAGTATGACACATTCTCGTTCTCTAAAAAATTACATACAAAGGAAACTAATAACAAACTAATGACTTTAATCATAAACCTAAACATAAATAAACTAATATTTTATATGAAATGAAACTTCTATGGATAATGGTGCCCCACCAGGACACTATGTATGATTACACTCTACATTCCTTTTATTTTGTTGATGGCTCCAACTATATATCTACTGTTTCTCTTCATCTACAGATTTTGTCCCTAGTCATGCATTAGAAAAAATAATTATTTATAAGTGACATGCTTACTGTAGATATATGAAATTCTGACATAAGAAAAGACTATACATTATTCTTAATTATTATCCATCAAAGTTAACATAAAAATCTATGAAGTACTTAAACATTAACATGTGATCTTTCTTTAAGGTTGGTTTGTATCATTTTATGTAACTTATGCAGATACTTGTATCCAAGTATATGGTTCTCATGAACAACACTCTTGACGTTACCTAAACCCACTAACCAATGTTTAAGACCACCAAAGATGGATTTCATCAACCATCCACTTTTAATCATTAATTAAAAATTAACCTTGAATTTTTCTTATTTCTTAATTAATTAAAACACTGTTTCACTAATGATAACATTTTATTTAAGAATAAGATGAAAGTTTACAATAGAATTTGACTTTTACATAAAAGAAAGAGTTACCACTTAATGTACATCAAGTACAACTATCTACAATACTTTCTTTTCCACTCTCTCATTCCCATGATTTAAGGGAAGAATATGATACCATCTAACTACTCTAACTATTTCTCTTAAAGCCTCAGTTTCTCCACTCCCAGTGGAAGCTAATTTCTGACTCATTCTGTACAATTGTTCCCTTATTTAAAAAAATGTTTTAGCAATTTTAACAGCTACTGGCTCAGTGCATAGAAAATCAACAAAAACTATGATAATTCAGATGTAAGATGTTAAACAAATTTATAAATCAAAAGAATACTAGCATGCTAGGTGAATTCTATAATCATACAACAAGATAGAACATGTTGATAATTGGCTACATATATAAACAATCAAATCAAATCATGATTTCTTTCAAGAATCCATTTATGTTATGCCCTGGACCCACATAAGGTGTACCACAACATGTCAAAGCATCATAGTAAGCTACAATATTGATGTACAATTCTTAGAGTAGACCCGAGGACTCTAAGTGTACTAACTAACTACCCGGTCTGCACCTGACCTCACCACGTCTGGCCTTGGCACTAATGGAAAAAACAGATTATCTAGATACCTCCTCTGAACCTCGGTACTCAGGAGGAGAGTCAAAACACTCTGACTTAACTACCAACACCAGTGGTTCCACAAGGACTAACCAATTGACCAATATTACAATCCTCTATACTAGACTGAGTACCATTTTAATCTCAGGTAAATGTTGGGAATGCAGTTATTATAAGGAGTACTTCCTTTCTGGGCTTAAACTCTGTAGCCATCAAGTATGTTCCAAATACCTCAGTATGCATGTTTCCTCTTTCACAATGCAGAGCACTGTGATCAATTCTACATTGTTTAGGACATCTAAAGTCTTGTGATTTTTTAGTTTCATAAGAAATAATCCATTAATGGCTACTCTTATTTGATTTGTATTCTTAGCATACACTGAATTCTACATCAAATAACTCATCAAAACTGATAAAACAATAACCTTAAATTTATGAGTGAGATTCACTATTTTCACCAAGATATCTTGTGATGAATTCACAATATAATTTTTTCATTATGCAAATTAGGACAAAACTTGGGTCACTGGTGCCTCTAATTCTACTCTTAGAATTAAATACATCTTAAGACAAATAATTTTATGACTAAGGACCTATATAATGGACCTCAACATATTAGAATCAATCATTATTATAACTAAGATTTTTTTGTCACATTTATTATAACTAAGATTTATTACTTAGCACCAATAAAATTTGTGATATAAATCACCAAGAAAAACAGTACGACAACCATATGCTATTTTATATTACTACTAAAAAATTAAGGTTAGAACATGATTTTCTACTCACCTGGATCCAATCTAGGTCACTGGTCTCAGATCTAAGTTTTGTATGTCCGAATTCATGGTTTACAGAGCTTTGATTCAAGCTCAAAGATTTAAAATTCACCTTCTAATGGCTAATAATAGTCATGCTTCTTTGAATAGGGCCTTCTAGAGGAAGAACATGGAGAGAGGAGGTAGAAGGAAGCCTCTGTCCAATCTCAAGGTTATTCTCAATCAAGGAAGGAAGCAAAAGATAAGGGATCTACAGTGAAAATTAACCTGTCATGATATATTTATGGCTAGGTCATCAGTTTTCCCCTATTCATTGCGTTCTTCCCAAAAGATCTCCCAAACAATTTCTACTTTGCTTCTCACTTCAAAGGTTTAGGATATTGGTTGTGTGGCCAATTTAAATATGAATCCAAAAAGATATATTTCATTAGATTCATATATATGTATATCAAAAGTTATGGTCATTTTACTGATTGGTTGTCCTGGGTGGCATCACATTTCATTTCCGTCTGTGTATCCAGTAGTATGTGTGACCTTCAGTGAGCATGGTGATTGGTCTACATGATTGTCTTCTGTGTGGCCATCTATCTGTGTGGCCATCGGTCTATGTGGCCTTCGGCCAACAAAAGTGTAGACTAAAGTCAGTTCTGCACATGTTTACTAAAAATGTTAGAAATCTCTCATTTCAACTCCAAATTGCTTCATTCTTTTTACATTAGACTCTTAACTAAATTCTCTACAACCTTACATGAATAGTTTGATAAAATTCTCAAATGATAATTTCTTTATGATTATTTCCTCAATTATGTTTAGTTCTTTTTTCCACATATTTGTGTGGGATACTACTATATCAACTGGAACTCAGATCCCTTAATATGTTCAATGATGATTCCAATTTGTGCCAAAAATAACTAAGATGACTAAATTTAAGATAAAGAACAAGGTAATTATAATACCAATGAAAAGTATAATTAACATTAAGGTTATCGTTAATGCTAAAAATACTAGTACGGTGAGTTATGGATTGTAGCAATCTTTCCTTCAATAAAAATTTCATCTCAAAACTCCTAGAGGTGCAGATACTTTTGACACATATGTGACTCTAATTTCCATGTAGCTTCTTATACACCACAATTTCTCCTAAGGACCTTCACTAGGGGTATCTCCTACTGCTTAAGCTTCTGAATTCTGTGATCCAAATGAAAAGGACCTGTAAGATAGGAGATATCTTTTATTATAAATCATATGGATCGAAGATCTTCTCTATGCATGGATGACATTTATTCAATATAGATACATGAAATACATCATGTAAATTGGCTATCTTTGGAGGAAACTCAAGCATGTATGCCTCTAGGCCAATTCGTTGAATGATTGGATAGGGACTCATAAATCTAAAAGTTAGTTGCCTATTTTAGCAAACCTCAACACTCTTTTCCACAATGACATTTTCAAGTAAACTTCAAACCCAACCTCAAACTGTAGTGGTCTATGCCTTTTCTCTGTATATCTTTACTATATATCTTGTGCGAGAGATTTACACTTTCTCCCATATAAAGCTTCATAAGCGGCCAAACCTAAATTGTAATTGTAACTATTGTTATAGGAAAATTCCATAAGACTGAGATGATTATCCTAACTGCTACTTAATTGTAAGATACATGCTCTCATCATGCCCTCTAAGGTTTGAATTGTCCGTTCTGATTGTCCATCTATTTTAGGATGAAAAGTTGTGCCAAACTCCATACATGTTCCAAAGCACAATGAAGCTATTTCCACTATCTTGATGTTAACTTATGATTTCTGTCAGATTTACTTGTGATAGATATTTCATGAAATCCTACCATTTCATCTATGTAGACATTGGTTAGTTTGGGTGCATCAAAATTTGACTTAACTAGGAGAAAATGGGAAGATTTAGTTAATCTATCCATGATCACCCATATTCAGTCAAACCATGTATTTTTCTAGGTAACCCTACTACAAAAACCATGGTAATGTGTACCCATTTCAACATCAGAATATAAAGTGGTTGTAGGGTAACCGCTGGCTTCTGGTGTTGAGCCTTGACTAGTTGGCACACACCACACATGTGTACAAGATTAGACACTTCTCTCTTCATACCTGACCACCTATACAATTCTTTAAGGATTTTATACATCTTAGAACTTCCAGGGTGCATTGCATTCATAGAAGAGTGAGCTTCCTCAAGAATTTTCTTCTTTGATATATTGTCATCTAGCACACACAATCTATCTTACTAATACAACAACCCATCATCTGAATATATAAATTATGTTCTTTTTCCTTCTGCCATATCATGCATGATTTTTTGCAACTTGTTGTCATTCTGTTGAAGCTCCTTGATCTGACCATAGAATGTAGGCCTAATTTGCATCTACACAATAAGTCCACCTTGTTCTGACACACTCAAATCTAAATTCACCTCTCTCATGTTAACTAATAAGTCTCTTTTTGCACATATCATAGAGAACATTTCTACAGATGATGTTAACTTCCTACTTAGAGAATCTACTAGAACATAGCCTTCCCAGGTGGGAACATATGACATTAGAGTCCACAAAAGTTGCCAATCATATCTCATATCAAAGGATTATTACAAGATACTATTTCAATGGCTCACTGGCCACAACTTGTTACAAGAGGTAACATGTTCATATGCATACATGCCATATCTGTACAAAAAGGCACAAAGACAAAAACATCATCTCGATATATAACACTTACAAAACTCCCCCAAGGACTCGAGAGTACTGGGATGACAAATATGACTCTATTACAAAACACTAGTAGCTTATCCAATCTTTACTCGACTACTAATTGTCTTATTGCTCAGCCTTAACAGCTCGATCCCTACCTCTTCGTGCTCGACCACCTAAAAGATGTGGAAACCTACAGGGTGAGACCAAACATCCTAGCAAGAGATATAACTCTTCGCCAACATCTATTAAAAATATAGGTAGTATAAAATAGATAGATAACATTATTATCAGGTTGAACAATTCAGCTAAATGATATGTATTTAACAGATAATACATGTTAAGAAATTAAAGTAATTATCATTGAGCGGTAGAACAATTAATATTCTAAGAAGGAATATGAAGAACATGTATAATAGTTGATTTCTCTTACTATATTATAATTCATGAAATTGGTACAAAGGTAAGGCAAAGGGGTCATCCAATGTGAGATGTATTATCCCTAAGAAAATATACTACACATTTGTATTAAGTCCTTTATTATTCCTTGAGGAGATGAAGTATGCCACTCATGCTCCAACTGACCACTGCTAAGTCAAAATTAGTGCCAAAAAAGATCAATGGAAGAGCCAAAATCCATGATCTCTCCATACCCTTAGTCATCCTGAGTCTGTCACAGTGACATATCAAGTTCAACTACAAAACAACCTAGCCCGACTTGGTATGTAGGTCATGGTGCTAGTGAACTGAGATACGTCCGAAGTTGTTCTCCTGCCAGGGTATGACCATAGTCATCCTAGTAAACATATCACATGTAGTGAATCACATCATCTGTGATACAGTCTCGACTATTCTCTTGTCAAGGTATGAACTCAGCCATCCCTAGTTTATTAAGAATACAAGGAGATTCCTCAACTTTCTCCCCGTATATTTAACAATATGCGCTCCGAGTTTCCCACATGAATTGCTCATTTCACCATCCAGTTAGTACTGACACTGAATATGGATCAATGAACATGACAACTATAGGATTAGGGTTTCACTTGATTAATTAAAACAATCAGGTATCTTTTAGCATCGATCATGTTACAACATACAGACCATAAACAAACTCTACAAAGATAAGGGCATAATACAACTCTAGAAGATATAAAATGTTTGAAACATAAACTTTTCATATCTTCTTAGAATACCACTGCCATCACATAGCCACACAAGGCTATCACCATAATCACACTTTCATGGGATATCAATCCCTCATCTCTCAGTGGTAGATAACACTTCACACTAGGCATAAAGCCTCTGTTAGGTCATAAGACCCAATCACATATCTTTGTGTCACATCATTACCTCAACATACCTTAAAAGGCTCATAATCATCATGATAACGATCACAACCTATGTCATTCGTTTCACCTGCATGGTTAGATTCATGCAAATATAAGAGAGAAAGTACAATCACATGCTATTTAAGAAAACAAGCTCAACAATCATATCACACCCAAGAATTAGGGTTAGAATTACATATACATAGTTGATTAGGATCTCATATCATAATTCTATCACTACACCTTGGTTATGTCATCTCCCACTTTCTTGGAACTGATTAGGGTTGAGCATCATTACTTAATCATGATTAGACTATTATATCTACATAACTAAGTATCAACATCATTTACATGTACACATGTAACCATCTCACTATGTTATACATATGTAACGACCATGTATCATGTATGTGTGTCAACCATGCGTTACGACCCAACTAGCCAAACATGTGTCTCAACCCATCACCCATACTTGGGTCATGACCAAATATGAAAACAAGTGCCTTGACCGAAACACAACATAAAACAAAGCATGTGCACCGAATCAAGATACGAAGGACATGTGTTTTGACCAAAACAAAACCAAACATCACGTCCATTACCCAAAGTGAAGATGTGTTGACCAAAACTCAAACAAAGGTGTAGCGACCACCAAGGTCAAGCTACCGCAAAGACACATGCACATCCTCAAAATAGGGATAAACCATAATCAAAACATGTGGTAAACGTCAAGGACATAAAGCACTACTAAGGAGAGAAAACTCCACACAAGATGAACGTCAAAATCTGAAAACTGATCTCCAACATGATCCATTAAGAAATCAAACTAAGATAAAGAAGATCAAGCTTAAACCTCATAAAAAACCAACCAAAAACCTCAAGAAAACATTAGATCCGAAGCATAACATGGTGATACAAACAAGGATCATGATGCATGTATAAATATCACCTCAACCATCACAGAAAAAATTGTGTATAAGAAATTAGGGTTTAAGAAAGAGAACAATCTACATGAGAGTATTATAAAGTCATATACCCTAAGTCATAACAACATCATCTAGCATGTTGAGATCACGTTTTAGAGGTAGAAGTTGTTGACTTGAAATTTATACATTGTCTATATTTTGGTAATGACTTGTCCATTCCATTCATATGTATCTAATATGTTTTTTCAAGATTGATTTTAGGCTTTAGGTACATGAAAAGGATCAAATTAAACAATTCCTAGCTTGTCCAAGTTCAAGTCAAAAGCAATACAAGTGTGCAATTTGGGAAATCACTCCAAACCACCTTAGAATATTTTTGTAATCACTTGTATTGATGATATGACTTGTAACTAAAATGAGAAAAAATCAGGGACACTTAATTCCAACATTTGGTCACTCAAAAATCATTTTTAAAAATTTGTCACATCAACTCTGTCGGTTGAGTTTGGATCTCAATTGACAAGTGATGGATTTTTGGAAATGGATCAATCGGTCGAGTTCTACACTCACATAACTCAACCGACTGACTCACTGACCAAAATTGATTTTGACTCATCAGTCGAGTTTCCCAGGACAAACTCAACCGATAGTTTGAAAATTAGATTTGTCGGGTTAGTGGATAGGTCGAGTTATCTTTATTGAAACTTGATTGAATGTATTGTATGGAAAATGCAGAAAAAATAATTCCAACCATTAGAGAGTTGTTAGAAATGAAAATAGATCTGTTACAAGTTGTAAAATGACTATTTTTTGTTCTTAAGTGATCCCACACTCAATGGAACACCCCCAACTATAAATAGGACCTCTTGGAGTTCATTCTAAGGTCTCTCATTCATGCTATCATTGGTCCTTGCTATAGTTGAGTATGTTGCAACCCTTTGAGCCCCTTTCTCTATCTCATTTACAAAGCATTTCATGATTACAAGTGAGTTAGGCATGTTGTAAGAGATCTACCTCCATGTTATCTTGTAAATCTCTCATTCGTTCCTTCTTTCCATCCCCTTTCTCCAAGAGCGAAGGTTAAAGTGATCTTCTCTGAGTGAAGAAGGAGTAGTTCTTCTTCTTCAAGGTTGAAGAAGGTGTGAAGATCTTCTCCAGGTGAAGTAGAAGGGCAATGTGGAGGATTCAGGAAGAGTGGGTAGTTCCTTTAAGGACAAAGACTTGATCCACGTATGGGTAAGTCCTTGGTGAAGGCTGAAGACATCTGGATCAAGTGGGTAAGTCCTTATGTAGGTGAAAGACTCTTGTCTTGAATAGATAATTCCTTCGATGTATGGTGGTCGCCTTGTATCTCTTATGATGGAATATAAGTATACATGGGTTGCAACGTCCTAGAGGTTGACCTCTCTAGGTAGTGGATTGATGGCCTCCTAGTTTGGAGATTGGAACCACTCTAACCACGTTGTCCAAGTGTATGTTTCAATCTCTCTCATCCTTGCTGTGCTTGCTTAGATAGGACTTTAAATTGGTTTTAAGATCTTTGTTTCAATTGACATAATTTGAAGGTCTAAATATTCTTTTGAGAATTTTGAATCTATATTCACCCCCCTCTAGAGCCCTAGATCCAACAAGTGGTATCAGATCAAGGATCTTCTCCAACAAATCTCCCACGAGATGAGAAGATGGGTGAGAACCTACTTGGTTCACTCAACCTAGAGCCAGGCTTCTCCATGCGTCCCTCAGTCTTTGACGACACCAACTTGCTCTATTGGAAGAGGTGGATGCAGTTCTATATTCAAGGGATGAACTTTGATATGTGGAAGGTGATGATTACACCCTACAAGGAGGCAACCAGAGTTGTGTCAACATGGGATGAAGTTACCATGAAGAATGCCCAACTCAATGCCAAAGCAATTAGCATCCTCTATGCAATCCAACTGAGTTCAACTGCATCTCCTCAAAGGATACAACTTATGAGGTATGGGACAAATGGTGCATCACTTATGAAGGCACAAAGCATGTGAAGGAGGCAAAAATATACATGTTGAGTAGCCTCCTAAAGAACTTCAAGATGGGGAAGAAAGAAGGAGTTGTTGAGATGTACTATAGGCTCAACATCATCATCAACAGCCTAGCTACTTTGGGACACACTTTGGATAGAGGATCAATCAACTCAAATATCTTGAGGTCTCTACCAAAGATATGGGAGTCAAAGGTGACCTCCATTGAAGAAGTGAGAAGTCTTGGTGACATTCCAACCAAGGAGCTTATTGGGAATCTACAAGAGCATGAGCCAAGACTTGACAACCAAGAAGAGGAAGCCCAACAAGAAGACAAGGAATCAAGGAATATCAAAGATAGTACCTTCAAAGATAAAGTGGAGGTTGTCATCCTTTAACTACAACTTGCTTTCCAGACCTCTCCCTCCTCCTCTAGTGAAGATGATGGCCCTAGTGAGCATGAAGCCAACTACTCCCAAGGGAAATCACTTCAAAGGAAATCAATCTTCTTCTTCTACTCCAAGGTGCTATAAGTGTGGTAAAAAAGGACACTACCAGAGTGAATGTCCTAAGGCTAGAAAGTAACACCACCAGAGAAGCTCTAAGAAGGAGAAAAAGTACAAGAAATATAGGAAATACAAGAGAAAGGACAAGAAGGAGAGGAGACACAAAGATGCAGCTCATGAAGCTTGGGAAGCATCATCCTCTAGTGTCTCAAGCTCCAATGAAGATGGAGAATGCCACCTTGCACTCATGGCCTCTACAAGTGAAGATATTAATGAGGTAAGTGAGGTAAGATTGTATGAGTTAGCTAAAGAAACTCTTATTGATATGCTTGTTTCCACTTTTCTTCTTATACTAAATGTAAATCTAAAAAGAAGAGGTTAGGTAAAATCATTGATGACTTGTATGCTAAACTTGAGATTCTTGAGAAAAATGAAAAAAAAAATCATCTTGAGAGCATTGATAACTTGCAAGGCGTTGTGGTAGAGAATGGTGTCTATCTTAAGAACATTGAATCTCTTAAGGAAGACAACCGAAAGTGCCTAAATGAGCTTGAGATATTTAAAACTAAAAATGTTAAATTCAAGTTTATTGTTGATGCTAGAGATGAGAGGGATGTTTATCTCAAAGAAATTAAATTTATTAAATCTAAAAATGCTAGGTTTCTTGGTAAAGTGAATGATCTATCTTCTACACCTATTTTTCCTAGCAATAATGCTGCTTCTATTTCTCTTGAAAAATATTCTTATTTGACTAAAGCCCTCTGTTGAGAGGGCAACCTTGTTCATGCTAGAGATGATCTTGCTAGTTTGTTTTCTACTATTATATCTCTCACTAATAACAATCATACACTTAGAGCCTCTCTATAGATATTCCTCAAAGGGAAAAACTCCCTAAATGAAATTCTTGACCATTCTACCAAAAAAAGTGGTACTAGTGGTTTGGGATTTATAGGGGGCACCTAAGGGCAAGAATAAGGTCAAAGGTAAGAAAAAGAGTAAGGAAACTTTCCTTTTTTATTGGAGAGTCTTGTGGCACTAATAACCCTATGATTTGCTATCATTGAAAAAGTGATGATCATTATTCTAATTATAGTCCTTACAATCCCTAGGGGACCAACCCAAAGATGAAATGGGTCCCCAAGCTAACTCTGAATCCCAAAGTTTGAGTTGGGAACCAAAACTCTCCTTTCTTGCAAGAAAAAGGAAAATGGATTGTTGATAGTGGCTGCACTAAGCACATGACAGGTGATATAAACCATTTCAACAACTTCACAAAGAATAAAGGAGGTTCTATTACTTTCGGGGACAACAAGAAAGGTAAGGTAAAAGGTGAGGGTGATGTAGGTGAGTCCTTGTGTATCAAGAATGTTCTTTTTGTGGATGGCCTACATTACAATTTAATAAGTGTATGTCAATTATGTGATAACAGTTACTTGTGCTATTTACTTCCTTTGAATGCATGCTTCTAGATTCGATCACTTATCATGTCATATGTCAGGGAACTAGAAATGGTAATCATTGTGCTTGACTCTATTAAGCCTATTATTGGTAGATGCCTAGTAGTTGATTCAAATGATATTTCTCTTTGGTATCGTCATCTTGGTCATGTAAGTATGCATTAATTGAGGAAGTTGAGCAAAAAGGACTTGGTCAAGGGACTTCCCAAATTAGATTTCGAAAAGGATGAGGAATGCCAACCTTGTACTAAAAAAAAGCAAACTAATTCCTCCTTCAAATCCAAAGGAGTCCTTAGTACCAAAAGAGCTATTGAACTTCTCCATATTGATATATTTGGACCTATGAGAACTCAATCATTTTGTGGTTCCAAGTATTGTCTTGTTATTGTCGATGATTTCTCTCAATATACTTGGAACTTCTTTCTCATTTCCAAGAGTTATACACTTGATGTTTTCTCTACATTTTGTAAGAAAGTTGAGAATGAAGTTTCTTGCTGGATTGTTTCCATTTGAAGTGATCATGGAGAAGAATTTGAAAATGATCTTTTTGAACTTTTTTGTGAAGAATCCGGATATGCACATAACTCTTGAACACCTTACAAAATGTGGTTGTAGAGAGGAAGAAAAGGTCACTACAGGAAATGGCTAGGACAATGCTCTTAGAGTATGTTACTCCAAAGAAGTTTTGGGCTGAAGCCGTTAGGACCTCATGTTTTGTGCAAAACTAAGTTTTCACCCATCCTTCTTTGAAGAAAACCCCCTATGAGCTATGGCATGGTAGGAAGCCTTCTATCGAGTACTTTCATATTTTTGGATGTCCTTGTTTTGTTTTGATCATGCAAGATTCTCTTGACAAGTTTGATCCAAATCATACAAGGTTTTCTTTCTTGGCTATAACACTACTAGTAAGGCTTATAGAGTGTTTAATGTTGATCTTTCTAAAGTAGATTAATTAATAAATGTTAAATTTATTGAGACTAACCCCTATATTCCCAACGATAGTGTTCCAAATGATGATGTTGTAGGTGAGGTTATTCCTATCTTAAAAGAACTCAACATCACCCAAAAGGGAAAAGAGATGGCCACTCAAGAAGAAGAGAAAGATGAAGAGAAGAAGGATCCAACTCTCTGCTTTGCAAAGTATCATCCTAAAGAGCTGATCTGAGGTGACCCCTTTAAAAGAGTGAAGACGCGGGCTACCATCAACAAGGAACAAGAAAACAACTCCTTCATCTCACAACTTGAGCCAAAGAATGTCAAAGAAGCTCTTGGAGATGACGAATGGATCCTAGCCATGCAAGAACAATTGGAGCAATTCAAGAAAAATAAAGTGTGGACTCTAGTGCCACAACCATGTGATAGACGATCATTGGCACCAAGTGGGTCTACCACAACAATCTAGATGAAAGTAGTAAGGTGGTGAGAAACAAAGCAAGGTTAGTGGCTCAAGGCTACAATCCACAGGAAGGTATAGATTTTAATGAGACATATGCACTAGTAGCTAAACTTGAGTCCATTTGTATGTTGCTTGCTTTTGCTAGTTACAATAACTTTCTTATTTATCAAATGGATGTTAAAAATGCATTTTTGAATGGTACAATTGAGGATGAAGTGTATGTTTTACAACCACCATTATTTGAACATGATAGTTTAGCCAACCATGTCTATCTATTGCAAAAAGCTCTCTATGGACTCAAACAAGAACCCTGAGCTTGGTATGAGAAATTAAAAAACTTTTTGTTAGATCATGGGTATATCATGGGAAAAGTAGATTCTACCTTGTTTCTCAACACACTTTTAACGACTTTCTAATCATTCAAATTTATGTTGATGATATCATTTTTGGCGAATTTTGATCTTTGTAAGGATTTTAGTGATCTTATGCATAGTGAGTAAGAGATGAGCATGATGGGTGATCTTACATTCTTCTTCAACTTCTGAATAAAGAAAACTAAAGATAGGAACTTCATCAACCAAGACAAGTACACAAGTGAGCTACTAAAGTGCTTTGGGATGGAGAACACCAAGCTGGTAGACTACCCCATGTCAAACACCACCAAACTTGATAAAGATGAAAAAGGTGAGAAAGTGGATGAGAACCTCTATAAAGATAAGATTTGAAGTTTACTTTATCTAACTGCCTCTGAACCTGATATAATATTTAGTGTTGGCTTGTGTGCTAGCTTTCAATCAAGTCCCAAAAAACCACATCTTATAGTTGTTAAGAGGATTTTAAGGTACTTAGCCAACACTCCAATTTTGGACTATGGTATCCTAAGTCAAGGGACTTTACTCTTATGGCTTATAGTGATGCGGATTACTCAGGATGCTTGGTTTATAGAAAGTGCACGAGTGGCACTTTCTTCCTCCTAGGACCATGCTTGGTGTCTTGGTTCTTTAAGAAACAGAGCACATTGGATTTATAAACTACCAAGGCTGAATACATTGCAGCCGGGAGTTGTTGTGTCCAGGTCCTATGGATGAAGCAAATGCTCCAAGACTTTAACATCTATTTTGATGCTTCTCCTATTTATTGTGATAATAATAGTGCAACCAATTTATCTTACAATCCTATGTTGCATAGTAGAGCCAAGCATATATAGTTTTGTCATCATTTTATTTGTGATCACATTACCAAAAAGGATATTTATATCATGCATACAGACACAAAAAATCAATTGGAAGTCATTTTCATGAAACCTCTAGCTAGAGAATAATTTTTTTTAGATCTAAACTGTTCATAACTACCTTGGAAGAATCTAATATGCCCTCTAGTTAGTTTCTATCTATCCTATATGCTTTTCTCATGTCTTGATCACCCTTTCTTGCTTAAGTGCTAAAAGTTTCATGTTCTTATGCCTTTTTTTGCTTATTTTGGGTATTTTTTGCAAATTTTGGTTTTATCACTAAATAGTACCCAATGATGAGTGATATGTGCATAAGTATGTTTAAAATGCAAAATGGACTATAAAAGTAAATTTAATTAGCACTCAAGAGGCTAGAAATTAAAATTTCTAAATTTGTGACAACCTCTTTGTCAATCAAGCTACAAACGCGATCGATGGGTGGCCGAGAACTTTTTTGTAAAAAGTCATTCAGTCAAGTTTCCCTTTCTCAGAACTTGACCGATAACTGAGCTAGAGAAAACATAAGTGTGGTGCAGCCGACTTTTCTCCCTCTCAACTAGAGAAAAATTGACTGATTCCCTCTCCAGCTCCCTCAAGCTCTCAACCCTAGCCCTAACCTTCCCTTTCCTAGCCCTAACCTGGCCTTGCTTGACCTTCCTAGACCTCTTGCACATCAGCTCTAGATGTTTGGTCATGACGTGGTGGTGTTATGTACATTTTGACCTATATTTCCTTCTTATCTCGCCTCCATGGCTTCAAATAGGAGAAAGAGAGCCGCCCCCTCTGGAACACCATCCTCCTCCTCCAACTCTCACCTCATCACATTTGATGATACCTTCTTTGTCTCAAATGATGCTCTAAATAGGCACAAGGAGCTCCTTGCTAGGAACCCCTTCCCTTTTTGTGTCTTGTTTGATCCACGCCCGCGTAGATAAAAGGTCATTGATCAGGTTTCTGAGTTGTTATATGAGCACCACCTCTCTGCCCTGAGTGTTGAATGCCAGTGCTATAACAATTCCATCACAAGCACTAAGGCAGTTTATGAATTCTATGCAATTTTTTTATGGAATTGTGACACTCTTGTACCCCCTGCCAAATACTCAAGTCATTCTTACTTCCATGATTATCGGTGAGAAATTCCAAGTCTTAGAGGATACCTTTAATATCTATTTCTTTGGTACTGAGGTAACTGACACTTAGAGGAAGGATTACCCTGAGTATTTTGACCTCCTTGACCCTGAGGCCTTCTATAAGCAATATGATATCACTCTCCCTAACATACATAAATTCTTGAAGAAGCCTCAGTTTTTGTATAGGAAGAAGTCCACCCTTTCCTCCTCTACCATAGACCTGAAGAACTACATTCTCACCATGGTAGTCAACTACAATATTCATCTAGAGTTCTACATCCTCTGTTGTTGGTGTATCTACCGTTGGAGTTCTACCTCTCCCTTCTGGTCCTATAGCTACCTTGCTTGCAAAACTTGGCACCTCTGCTCCTACTTTTCCTCAAGATCAAGAGTTGCATGACCTTGGTATGTCTTGGGATGAGAAGAATGCCATGTCGTCTGATCGTGGTTTCCGTCCTTCTGTCGATGAGGAGATGCCCGATCGGGTTGATGGGGAATTTGATGTTCCTGATGAGGAGGCATCTGAGGATGATGGCGAGGATGGTTCAGACGGTCCTGATGATGGCTTTGCTAGTGCATCTGGTGATGAAGGCGAAGATGATATCTCTGTTGTGCCTTTAGATGGAGATGATGACTAGGAGCCTGAAGCTTCTGATGATGATGATGATGTTGTGGATATAGATAGCCTAGATGTTTAGATGTTTTAGTTTTTAGTCTTTAGATACTAATCATATATAACTTTCTAGACTATTTTGTACTAAAAACATCTGGGCACATTATTTGAGATATACTATGTCTATCATCATGTTATTTACATCGTTTTGGCTTGCAGTTGTTTTGAGGACATGCTTTCAATATTGCAATC
Organism: Alisma plantago-aquatica; assembly: GCA_963693085.1. Taxonomy (NCBI): domain Eukaryota; kingdom Viridiplantae; phylum Streptophyta; class Magnoliopsida; order Alismatales; family Alismataceae; genus Alisma; species Alisma plantago-aquatica. The sequence continues at coordinate 622,111,076 of OY856412.1, forward strand.
TTAGTCATATGTACACTAATTCGTTGACTATATCTCATGAGTTTGTGGTATGTTACCCATATTTTGATTATGACACTAATTGTTTGGTTCTCTCTCATCTCAATTTGTTGTGTGCTATGAGGTTGCATGTTTTATCTTATGGATTGAATGTTTGGTTTTACTTGGAGAAGACCTACTTTTGTGCTCTTCTACCCCCATTAATTTTTGATAATGCAAAAAGGGGGAGAGAAGTTCAATGTTTTGAAGGTCAACTGTATTGCTTTTATTACCTATGTGATCCTTTTCTTCTCTATTATATGCTTTATCATGTGACTTGCTAACGGACCATATAGTATATACTTGTTATATTTCTTTGTGTAGAAAGAATAACTATGTAGGTAAGAGTGAGCACAGATTGAGGGGGAGAAATTCACATTGTTAAAACCATGAATCCCCTTGCAATTCACAAGGCTAAGGTATAACTTTACATATCCTTTTCAATATGTTGAATAATGGTTTGTCATTTTCAAAAAGGGGGAGAATGTTGACTTGAGAGTTATACATTGTCCATATTTTGATAATGACTTAACAATTCCATTCATATGTATCTAATATGTTTGTTAAAGATTAATTTCAAGATTTAGGTACATAAAAAGGATCAAATTACACAAGCTCTAACTTGTCCAAGTTCAAGTCAAAAGCAATGCAAGTGTGCAATTTGGGAAATCACTCCAAACCACCTTATAATATTTTTGTAATCACTTGTATTGATGATATGACTTGTAGTTAATATGAGAAAAAATCGGGGACACTTAATTCCAATGTTTGGTCACTCAAATATCATTTTGAAAAATTTGTCACAACAACTCTGTTAGTCGAGTTTGGATCTTGACCGACCAGTGGTGGAATTTTGGAAATGGATCAATTGGTCGAGTTGTACACTAATAGAACTTCACTGACTGACTCACTAACCAAAACTAATTTTCACTCATCGGTTGAGTTTCCCAGGACAAACTCAACTGATAGTTTGAAAATTAGCTTTATCAGTTAGTGGATCGGTCGAATTATCTTTATTGAAACTCGATCGAATATATTGTATGGAAAACATAGTATAAGTGATTACAACTATTGGAGAGTTGTTAGAAATGAAACAACTATTTCTCATTCTTAAGTGATCCCAAACACAAAGGAACACCCTTATCTATAAATAGGACCTCTCAGAGTTCATTCCAAGGTTGCTCATTCATGCTATCCTTGATCCTTTCTATAGTTGAGTATTTTGCAACCCTTTAAGCCCCTTTCTCTCTCTCATTTACAAAGATTTTCATGATTATGAGTGATTTAGGCATGTTGTAATAGATATACCTCCATGTTATCTTGTAAATATCTCATTCCTTCCTTCTTCCCAATCTCCTTTCTCAAAGAGCAAAGGTTGAAGTGATCTTCTCTGAGTGAAGGAGGAGTAGTTGTTCTTCTTCAAGGTTGAAGAAGGGGTGAAGATCTTCTCCAGGTGAAGGAGAAGGGAAAGACAAAAGATTCAAGAAGAGTGGGTAATTCCTTCAAGGACAAAGACTTGATGCAAGTGTGGGTAAGTCCTTGGTGAAGGCTGAAGACATCTTGATCAAGTAGGTAAGTCCTTGTATAGGTGAAAGACTCTTGTCTTGAATAGGTAAGTCCTTGGATGTATGGCTGTATTTTTTGTATCTCTTATGATGGAATATAAGTACACATGGGTTGCAAAGTCCTAGAGGTTGACCTCTATAGGTAGTGGATTGACAGTCTCCTAGTTTGGAGATTGGAACCACTCTAACCACCTTGTCCAAGTGTATGTTTCAATCTCTCTCATCCTTGATATGCTTGCTTAGATAGGACTTCAAATTGTTCCTAAGCTTTTGGTTTCAATTGATATAATTTGAAGGTCTAACTATTCTTGTGAGAATTATGAAGCTCTATTCACCCCCCTCTAAAGCCCTAGATCCAACAGAAACAACAACATGCAAGTAAGATTATAGTGGTATGATAGAAGAAGGTAGAGAGTTTTATAACCTGCCTTATGAAGAGATCAAGCTCCAAAGATCACAAGCTCCCAGGAAGAAGAAATAAGCTCCAACCAAGATCAAAACTTCGGCCACAAGATCATCTCCAAAGAGATGACCACCATGGTCAAAGAAGAGCTCAAGAAAGAGGGTAACAACCCTAGGACGAACAAGAAAGAAGGAAGGATAAAGCGGAGAAAGCTTCCTTTCACTTGGGTGCCACCATGTCAAAACATAGTCTCTGACCATTGTGATGAGGAGTTACTCTAAAGATGACCACCATGAATGATACATAGTCTCATGGCTAAGAAGGAAGGAAGGAAGAATGAAATAGGGTACAAAGGAAAATGAGATCAAGGGTTAAAAAACACTTACCAAGGAAGAAATTCACCAAGGATCACCACAAAGGAGATGATCAAGCCTAAAAGCACCACATGCGAGGTTGATCGGCCACCAAAACACCTTGATCAGTACCCTCTAGCTCCACCAGGATCCAAGGTTGTCCAATCAAGGAAGGAGAAGGAAATAGAGTAAAAGGATTGCATGCATGAAGAAGAGAGAGGTTATATACCCAAGGGATGAGAGAGGTAAGGTGGGTATGAGGTGTCAATAGATGAGGGCACCAAAGGGACACTAGTCCACCAAGAAAATAGCCATGCAACCACTAAACACTTGCATGTAACACCTAGTGATACAACCTAGGTGGGGTATCGACCACATGGGTCACCACCACCCTAGGGGTCAAAATAAACATTGAGGAACCATGTATCGACCACTACAAAAGATCACCAGACAAACATGGTCAAAATACATCACTAGAAGACAAACCATCTCGAAGAAACCTCACCAAGACCCTCATGGTTGAAACAACCATTATTTAGGGAAAGTGTTGGGTCATAACACTCCTCCAAGTGAGGTGTTGCAGTCACAAGACACCCAACTCAAGCTCAAGGTCGAAACATATCATCAAAGCCAAAACCCTAGAAACCCTAACATCACCAGAGGATGCCACATCATTAACCATGGTCCAAGCAAGGTGCCCCTCTACTTCATTTTCTCTCTCATGATGCCAAAGAATAAGAGGCACATTGTACATGTGACAAATTGCAAGATAACCCCTCAACATGGGTAAATTGCAACTTGGTCCAAAACAAGGATACATAGCTCAAACATCATTCAAATAGGACCAAACTGAGAACATAATCTTGTCACATATTAAAAAAAAATCTAAAAGGATTAGATTAAGGTTTAAGCATCTTATTAAGCAAAGTAAGCATACTAAAACACTAAGCTAGGCCAAGGTCCTTACATTAACACTCCCCCACAAACTAGTGTTGAGAGAGTCAAAGCCCCAATTTGATTATAAGTTGCTTGAATATACACTTATAGATAGCATTAGTAAGGATATCAGCTAGTTGATCTTTGAACAAATTTTTTTAGTCATGGTGTGTCCCATCACAACCTTTTCTTATATAAAGTGTTTATCAAGCTCGATATGCTTCATCAGATCACAAAGAATTGGATTAACTATAAGATATAGTGCACTTAGATTAGTACAATACAGAGTTGCATGTTTTAATCATGGAAGAAAAATATCACAAAAGAGTTGTGATGACTAGGATAACTCAGCTGTCGTTAGGGAAATAGATATGTATTCAACCTCCATGCTAGATCTTGCAACTGTAGTCTATTTCTTTGATGATTAGGAGACACAAGTATGACCTAGAAAGATGTGATAGCCATGGATACTTGTACAAGTGAGGGGGCATCCCACACAATTAGAATCTGAGTAGGTAGTTAGATGTAGATCAGGACATTGTCTATTTAAATGACAAGATGCAAAGTCCCATTCATATATCTCAATAACCTTTTGACAAGGGTCGTATGAGCAGTTGTAGGATGATGTAAGATTTGACAAGCTAAATTCACTTCATATGTGATGTCATGTGTAGTTAGAATAAGATGTTGTAACGAGCCAACTATTATTCTAAATTCAGTAGCATCAATCATAATATAGCATGACATCTTGATTAACTCACGAAAAAAGGAGAGACTTAGAGGCATAGAGATGGGCTTGCATTCAAGCATGTCCTCTCTATAAAGTAGATCATATGCATATTTATGTTGATGCAAGAAATCCCATATGTGTTATTTTCAACTTGGATACCCAATAGTAGTGAGCAAGTATGATGTTTTGAAGAGAGAATTCAAACTCCAAATTTTGAATAAACTTGTTGACAACATCAATGTAACTTCTAGTGATTAGAATATCATCAACATATAGAAGTAGATATACTATCATATCATTCTCAGTACAAACAAATAAGGAAGAGTTAGAGGAATTAGATTTAGACCCAAGTTCAAGTAAGAAGAGACTAATATGATTATACAAAGCTCGAGAGGCTTTCTTCAAGCCATATAAACCTTTGTTCAACTTGCAAACATGGTGTGGTTTAGTAAGATCAGTGTGGTTGAACCATATATACTTTAGTATCAAGCATACCATTTAGAAAATCATTGTAGACATGAAGTTGTTGAATCACCCACTGTCTGGATGTGGAAATAGCTAAGATTTTTTTAAGGTTGGACTGAACATTTCTATATAATCAATCCCTTCTTCATGATGGAAACCTTTTGCCACAAGTCAAGCCTTGAGTATATCAAGAGATCCATAAACCTTGGTCTTTGTTTTGAACACCCATATGTAGCTGACAATGTTCATATCAGATTGACTTTCAACAAGGATCCATGTCTTATCTTGTGGAGAGCAGTTAAATCAAACTCCATGGCTGCCTTCCATCTTGGGTGCTGCAAAGCACCGATTATAGTTCTTGGTGTTAGAGGAACATTTGGGGAAGTTAAAGCATATCTTGGACTGGGTTTTATCATCCCACACCTTGATTGTGTCATCATGCAATGATTTTGTGTGTTATATGAATATCTATCTATTGCAAAAATACTATGCATAGAAGTATATTGTAGGGTAATATCTTAGATATGCTTATGGTTGAGATCAATATTAGCAGAATCATTTTTGTGATCGACCACTGTGACTGGATCATTACCCTCAGTGAAAGTGATAATAACATCATCGATAGAGGAATTTGTTTGAATAGGAGTTTAGCATGAAATAGATTGTTCATTAGTTGAGGTAGTTTTGTGATTGGTCTCTGGATCAAGATCCTTTACAATAGGAAAATCATGCATGGGATCAAGCAATTGACAGATATTATCAGTTGTAATGAAGTATTCTTTAGTGGATTTTTTTCTGTCACTAATTTTTGATTGACTGTTATGTTGGTTGATATTATTGCATGGAATGACAGAACACTAAGACCAGATATCAACACTGATAGAAACTTGATGCCATATATTATCATCAAATGTGCTAAAAACTAAGCCACCCAAGTTTTGTATAGCAGGTTAAAGTTAAGAGGAAATTGGTGTTTATTGAATACATCATGCTTTAAAATATATACCCTTCAACTCAGTAGATTAAGGCACTTATACCCCTTGTGTTGAGCATTGTACCAAACAAAAATGTGTTGAGTAGATCTTGGATCTAGTTTATCCTGTGTGTAGTCTCTTAAGTAAGGATATCACTAAGTCCCAAAAGTTCTCAGATATTTGTAGCTTGGTTTAAAGTTATATAATAACTCAAATGGTGACTTCACTTGAAGAATAGGAAAAGTCAGGCGATTAGTTAAGTGCATAAAAATGCAAAAAGTTTATGTCTAGTAGGACTTTTGAAGTCTAGCTTCAAACATTATTGTCAATCCTTGTTCAATCACATGACGATGTTTCCCTTCAACCACCCCATTTTGAGAAGGGTCATGTGGACACATTGATGACTAATCATACCATTTTTACCAAAGAAGGTAGTTAGTTGAGATTTGACAAACTCTACTCATCCATCACTCTAAAAAATTTGAATTGTAGACTTGAATTGTGTACCTATCATATTATAGAGTAAAACAAATATTGTTAGAAATCACTTCTATATTTGATGGAAAACAACCAACTAAATCTTGTGAAATCATATGAATCAACATTACAGGATCCTTCTGTTGGATCTAGGGCTCTAGAGGGGGGTGAATAGATCTTTGAAAATTCTCACAAGATAGATTAGACCTTCAAATTATATCAAATTAAAACCAATAGGTTAAGTGCAATTTGAAGTACTAACTAACAAGAATAGCAAAGGATGAGATGAATTGATAGCAAGCACTTGACAAGGTCATGTAGAGTGGTTCCAGTCTCCAAACTAGGAGAGAGTCAGTCCACTACCTAGAGAGGTCAAACTCTAGGACCATGCAAGTGCTTTTCTCTATATATTCACCAATTAAAGTTACAACATAAGACCACCAAAGGACTTACCCATCCAACCACAAAGAGTATTTCACCTTACCAAGGACTTACCCACTTTGCAAGAGTCTTCAGCCTTCTTCCAATGTCTTACCCATTCTAGCACTAGTCTTCCACCTTCAAGGACTTTTCCACTCTTGTTGGATATTCAACCTTTGCCTTCTCCTTTACCTAGAGAAGAGCATCACCTCTTATTCAACATTGAAGAGGAACAACAACAACTCCACCTTCACTTGGAGTATCTTACTTCACCTTTGCTTCATGGAGGAAAGGGGTAGGGAAGATGGATTAGATGAGAGATTTACAAGCATAAGGAAGTATCTCTCTTATAATAGGCCTATATCACTCATAATCATGAAATGAAGTGTAAACTATAGAGAGAAAGGGGCTTAAGGAGTTGCAATACACTCAACTGTAGCAAGGACTTAGAATAGCATGAATGAGAAAACTTAGAATGAACTCCAAGGGGTCTTATTTATAGCTGGGGGTGTTCCCTTGGTTTGAGATCACTTAGGGTCAAAATATAGCCATTTTTACAATGCAACAAATATATTTTCACCCAAAATAACTCACCAATGGTTATAATCACTTTTTCTGCATTTTCCATACAATACATTCGATCGAGTTTTAATAAAGGTAACTTGACTGATCAACTAAAAGACAAATCCAATTTTCAAACTATCGATTGAGTTTGTTCTGCGAAACTCGACCAATAAGCTAAAATTAGATTTGCTCAATGAGTCAGTTGCTCGAGTTCTATGAGTGTGCAACTTGATCGATGGGTCATCTTCTGAAAATCCATCATAGGAACTCGATCGATGAACAACTAGTGACAAATTTTCTTAATTGACTTTTGAGTGATTAAACCTTGGAATCAAGTGTCCCTAATTTTTTTTCATCTTAGTTACAAGTCATATCATCAATACAAGTGATTACAAAAATCATCTAAGTTCATTTGGAGTGATTTCCCAAATTGCACACTTGCATTGCATTTGACTTGAACTTGAACAAGCTAGGTTTGTGTAATTTGATCCTTTTACTGTACCTAAAGTTTGAAATCAATCTTGAACAAACATATTAGATACATAGGAATGGAATGGTTAAGCCATTATCAAAATATGGGAATTGTATAACTCTCAAGTCAACATTCTACCCCTTTTTGACAATGACAAACCATTCCTCAATCATATTGAAAAGGATATTGAAATTATACCTTTGCCTTGTGAATTGTAAGGGGATTCAAGATTTGAACAATGTGAATTGCTCCCCCTCAAACTATGCTTACTCTAACCTGCATAGTTAGTCTATCTACACAAAGCAATATGACATACATATTCTATAAGGTCCTTTAGCAAGTCACATGATAAAGCATATAATGAACAAGAAAAGGATCACATAGGAAATAAAATCAATATGGTTGAGGTTAAAAACATTGAACTTCTCTCCCCCTTTTGACATTATCAAAAAGGAAGGGGGTAGAAGAGCATAAAAATAGGTCTTCTCCAAGAACAACCAAGCAGACATCCATAACATGCAATCTCAAAGCATACATCAAATAGAGACGATATAAACAAACAATCTAAGTCATAATCAAAATATGGTAAAACATGGAACCAACTCATAAGATATAGAAAATCAAAGAGTAAGTGTGTAAAGAATTAAGATTACAACACAAAAAGCAAGTTCTCATAAAACAGCTACAAGCCAAACTGATGAAAGCTAAGATGATAAAATAATACATCTCAGAACATGTTCCCAAATGTCTCTAATACAAAATAGCCTAGAAAGATATATATGATCAACATCCAAACTAAAAACTAAGAACAACTAGACATCAAAGCTATCTATGTCCACATCATCATCGGCATCAGGGTCATAGTCGTCATCTCTGTCTGAAGGTGCAACAACATCACTTTAATCACTGGAGTCACTAGCAAAGCGATCAGAGCCATCATCATCAGAAGCATCACCATCCTCCTCATCAGCAAAATCCTCATTAGCCTAGTCTAGCATATCTTCATCAGTAGAGTGACTGAAACCACGACCAGGCCAATGGGCATTCTTCTCATCCCAAGACATACCAAGACCATGGAGCTCATTGGATTGTGGGAAGGAAGGAGCAGAACTACCAAGGCTGGCAAGCAGAGTGGCCAAGGGGCCAGCAGGCAAAGGTAGTACACTAGGGGTAGATCCACCAATAGCATAGGGTGTAGTAGCGGAAGGTGCAGGTGGAGGGGAAGGGTAAAAGTGATCATATGCAAAGGATGCATAGTCACCTTCTGGGTTGGGGTGTGCACATGACATGTTCATGTTGGATATGATTGAACATAGGTCCTGATGTAGGTGATCCTGAACATGAAGGTCGTATGCATGTTGATGCATCATGTAGCCCATAAGGGTTTCATTTGACACATGGAACGAGGCACAAGTAGGTTGAGAAGGCTGAGGTGGTGGAGGTGTGTGGGTAGGGGCAGAGATAGAGGCACCAGGTGTGGTGAAGGAGAGGATAGGCATAGACTTATAAAGAGTGGTGTCATTAATTCAAACTCCTTTTTGGGCATGTTTGTAATGAAAGTCGTGGAAAAGATATTTTCCAGTGGCAAGATGGAATATACCACACAGGGCTGGGTAGGGAGGGTGGGTGCCACGGGTGTTATTGCCTGAGTCAAAACAAGTCATATGGTGAAGAATATATCTTGACCACTTGACTCTGTTGTTCTTTAAAAGACAATACATGATCACCATAGTGTTTTCTACAATCTTAGTTTGATTCTTCTTGAGATGGATATTGAAGTTAACAACTAGGGCAAGGATGCATCTCTTGATATCCAAGGTAGAGGAAGGAAGGGTGCACTTCTTCCTATATGGGAATTGAGGCTTATTCAAGAACCTATGAATATCAGGGAGAGAAAGATCATATTGCTTGTAGAAAGCCTCACGCTCAACTAGGTCAAAGTACTCTAGGTAGTCCTTATGCTAGGTGTCAGTTTCTTCAGTACCCAAAAAGAAGATATTTAGGGTATCCTCAGAAACTTGAAATTTCTTCCCGGCTATCATGGATGTGAGGACTACTTGAGTATTAGGCGTAGGTATGAGGGTGTCATAATTCCAACACAATTTAGCATAGAATTCATGAACCGCTTTCGTGCTAGTGCTGGATTTGTTGTAGCACGCACGTTCAACACCTAAGACAGAGAGATGGTGATCATTAAGCAACTCCACTACTTGATCTATGACCTCTTGTCTTCTAGGTTTAGGATCAAATATGGAATGAAAAGGGAAATGATTCTAGGGAAGAAGCTCCTTATACGTATTTACAGCTTCATTTGAGACAAAAAGAGTGTCATCAAATGGAATCAAGCGGGAGTTGGACGAAGATGAAGGTGCATTAGCTGGGGTGGCCCTATTCTTCCTATTGGATTCCATAGAGATGAAAAAGATAGGAAGGAGAGAGAAAGAGCTAAAGACTCACCTCCAAAACTCATCTACATACCTAGGGTATCAAGGGGGAAGGTCAAGGGAGGTCAATCTAGGTCAGGCTAGGGCTAGGTTGAGTAAGGTTAGGGAGAGGGCAGAGAGCTTAGGGGAACTCGAGGTGTGATCAATTGACTTTTCTCTAGTTGAGAGGGAGAATAGTCATCCGAACCCATCTTAAAATTGCTCCAGCCCAACCATCGGTCGAGTTTTATGAACTCAGAAACTCGACTAATAGGCTCTTTAAAAAAACTCTCAGCCTCTGATCGGTCGAGTTAGAAACTCAACCGATGTTCAACCTGACCTAAACATAAGAAACTTAGCTTCTAGCCATTAGGGCGCTAATTTAAATTATTTTTCAAGTCCATTATGTATTTTGAACATACATAGGCACATATCGCTCATCATAGGTACTATTTTGCGGCAAAACATGCGTTTGTGAAAAATACCAAAAAACAAGAAAAAACAAGTTAAAATGAACATGAAAAATGATTTTTTAGCATATTAGCAAGAAAAGATGATCAAAATAGAGGTAAGACATATAAGATAGATGACAACTAGCTAGATGGCATATCAGATTCATTCAAAGTAGTCATAAGCAATTTTGATCTAATAAAGTTAAATTTCTCTCTAGCTAGAGTTTTAGTGAAAATGTTTACCAACTGATTTTCCGTGTCCACATGCATGATATAGATATCCTTTTTGGTAATGTGATCATGGATAAAATGATGACGAACCTCTATATATTTAGCTCTAATTTGCAAGATATGATTATATGACAAATTAATTACACTAGTGTTATCACAGTAGATAAGAGAAGCATCAAAATGAGTGTTAGTCTTGTAGCATTTGCTTCATCCATAGGACTTGGGCACAACAACTCCCAAATGCAATGTATTCAGCCTCAGTGGTTGATAATTCCATTTTTCTATGTTTCTTGGAGAACCAAGATACCAAGCATAGTCCTAGGAGGAAACAAGTTCCACTTGTGTACTTTCTATCAAGCAAGCACCCTACATAATCAACATCACTATAAGAAGTAAGAGTAAAATACCTTGAATTGGGATACCATAGTCTAAAATTTTGGTTTTTGGCTTAGTACGTTAAAATCCTCCTAACAACTATAAGATGTGATTTCTTATGATTTGATTAAAAGCGAGCACACAAGCCAACACTAAACATTATATCAGGTCTAGAGGTAGTTAAGTAAAGTAAACTTCCAATCATACCTCTATAGAGCTTCTCATCTACCTTATCACCTTCTTCATCTTTGTCAAGTTTGGCAGTGTTTGACATGGGTGTGTCCATCGACTTGGTGTTCTCCATCCCAAAGCGTTTGAGTAGTTCATTTGTGTACTTGCCTTGGTTGATGAAGTTCCCATCTTTTGTTTGTTTTATTTGAAAGCTGAGGAAGAACTGAGTTCACCCATCATACTCATCTCTAATTCACTCTACATAAGATCACAAAATTCTTTGCAAAGATCAAGGTTAGTTCCACCAAAGATGATATCATCAACATATATTTGTATGATAAGAAAATTGTTAGAAGTGTGATTTGCAAATAAGGTAGAATCCACTTTGGCCATGATATACCCATGATATAACAAAAAGTTCTTTAAGTTCTCATACCAAGCTATAGGTTCTTGTTTGAGTCCTTATAGATCTTTTTGCAACAAATAAACATGGTTAGGTAAACTATCATGTTCAAATCCTAGAGGTTGTGCAACATACACTTCCTCCTCAATTGTACCATTCAAAAATGCACTTTTAACATCCATTTGATATAGAAGAAAGTTTTTATAACTAGAAAAGGCAAGAAACATACGAATGGACTCAAGTCTAGCTATAGGTGCATATGTTTCATCAAAATATATAACTTCCTATTGATTGTAGCCTTGGGAAACTAACCTTACTTTGTTCCTTACCACTTTTCCGCTTTCATCAAGCTTGTTGCGGTAGATCCATTTGGTGCCAATGATCTTTCTATCACTTGGTCTTGGAACTAGGGTCCAAACTTTGTTCTTTTCAAATCACTCCAACTCTTCTTGCATAGCTAGGATCAACTCACCATCCCCAAGAGCTTCCTTGACATTTTTAGGCTCGAGTTGTGAGATGAAGGCAATGTTGGCTTGTTCTTTGTTGAATGCAGCCCGTGTCTTCACTCTTTCAAATGGATCACCTAAAATCAGCTCCGTTAGATGATTCTTTGCAAACTGGGGGGTTGGATCCTTCTTCTCATCATCTTTCTCTTCTTGAGTGGCTACCTCTTTTCCCTTTTGGATGATGTTGAGCTCTTTTAGAATAGGAATTACTTCACCTGCAACATCATCATTTGGAATAATATCTTTGGGAATAGAGGGGTTAGTCTCAATAAAATTTACATTTATGGATTCTTCTACTTTAGCAAGATCAACATTAAAAACTCTATAATCCTTGCTAGTAGTGCTATAGCCAAGAAATAAAGTCTTGTAAGACTTCGAGTCAAACCTGTCGAGAGAATCTTTCATATTCAAAACAAAACAAGGACACCCAAAAACATAGAAATACTTGATAGAAGGCTTCCTACCACGCCATATCTCATAGGGGGTTTTCTTCAAATAAGGATGAGTAAAAACTCAGTTTTCCACAAAACATCAGGTACTAACAGCTTCAGCCCAAAACTTCTTTGGAGTATCATACTCTAGAAGCATGGTCCTAGCCATCTCTGGTAAAGACCTATTCTTCCTCTCTACAACCCCATTTTGTTGAGGTGTTCGAGGTGAAGAGAAGTTGTATGCATAACCAAATTCTTGACAAAAATGTTCAAAAAGCTCATTTTTAAATTCTCGGCCATGGTCACTACCGATGGAAACAATGCGGAAAGAAGCTTCATTCTCAACTCATTTACAAAAGCTCGAGAAAACATCAAGCATATCACTTTTAGAAATGAGAAAGAAGGTCCAAGTATATCTAGAGAAATCATCGACAATAACAAGGCAATACTTGGAACTTCGAAGCGATTGAGTTCTCATTCGTCCAAATAGATTAATGTGAAGAAGCTTAAGAGATCTCTTGGTACTAAGGACTCTTTTGGATTTGAAGGATGACTTGGTTTACTTTTCTTGGGTACAAGGTTGGCATTCCTCATCCTTTTCAAAATCCAATTTGGGAAGTCCCTTGACCAAGTCCTTTTTTATCAAGTTCTTCAACTGATGCATTATTTACATGACCAAGTCGACGGTGTCAAAGAGAAATATCATTCGAGTTGACTACTAGGCATCTACCAACAATAGGCTTAATAGAGTCAAGAACAATAATGTAAAGATTATCACTTCTAATTCCCATATATATATAACTTGGTAGGTGAGGGAATCTAGAATCAAGCATTCAAAGGAAGTAAATAACATAAGGTAACCATTGTCACATAGTTGACTAAAACTATATAAATTGTGATGTAGGCCATCCACAAAGAGAACATTCTTGATGCACAAGGATTCAACTACATCACCCTCACCTTTGACTTTACCTTTCTTGTTGTCCCCAAAAGTGACCGAACCTCCTTTCTTTTTGGTGAAGTTGTTGAAAGTGCTTACGTCACCTGTAATATGCTTAGTGCAACCACTATCAACAATCCATCTTCCTTTTTCCTGCAAGATAGGAGAATGTCAGTTCCCAACTCAAACTTTGCGATCTGGAGTTAGGTTGGGGACCCATTTCATCTTTAGGTTGGTCCCCTTAGGCTTGTAAGGACAATAAGTAGAGTAATGATCATCACATTTGAAATAAGAACAAACCATAGGATTCTTAGTTCTGAAAGACTCTCCTACAAACAAAGAGGTTTCCTTGCTCTTTTACTTACCTTTGGCTTTGCTCTTTCCCTTTGATGCCCCCCTACAAATCCCAAACCACTAGTACCACTTTGTTTTGTAGAATGGTCAAGGATTTGATTTAGGGAGTTCTTCCCTTTGAGGAATTTCTATAGGGATGCTCTCAATCTATGGTTATCATCATTTAAAGAAATAATGGTAGAATATAAGCTGGCTATGTCATCCCTAGCATGAATAAGATCAGCCTCAAGACATAAGACTTTAGTTAAAGATGAATCATTTTCAAGAGAGATAGAAGCAACATTAGCACTAGGCAATAAAGGTCTAGAAGATAGATCATTTACTTGACCAAGAAACCTAGCATTTTCATATTTAAGGATTTGGATTTCTTTAAGACAAACATCTCTTTCTTCTCTATGGGCATCAATAAGGAGCTTAAATTCAACATTTTTAGTTTTAATCATTTTAATCTCTTTAAGGCAATTGTAGTTTTCTTCCTGAAGACTTTCAACATTCTTAAGGTAGATACCATTCTCAACTTCAACTCTATTTTATTGGAACTCAAGTTCAAGGTATTTCCCTTGTATATTATCAATACTCTCAAGATTAGTTTTCTCATGCAATTCAAGGATTTTAAGTTTAGCATATAGATCATCAATGATTTGTCCTAACAATTTTCTTTTAGATTTACATTTAGCAAAAGATGAATGGGTAGAGATAAGCATGTCAATAATGGCTTCATTAGATAACTCATGCAAACTTAACTCACTTACCTCATCAATTTCTTCACTTGTAGAGGCCATGAATGCAAGGTAGCACTCTCCATCTTCTTCAGAGCTTGAGCTTCTTGAAGATGAAGCTTCCCAAGCTATATTCTTGTGTCTCTTCTCCTTCTTGTCCTTTCTCTTATACTTATTCTCCTTCTTGTACTCTACTTCCTTCTTTGAGATGCCCTTGTGGTGTGACTTTCTTGACTTGGGACATTCACTCTTATAGTGTAACATACCAGAATTAGAACCCTACCTTAGTAGTTTGACCCTTTTGACTTAGCCAAACAAGGATAAGATAATAAATGTAATTAGGCCAATAATGGAACATGAAATATGACACCTGAAGTATATAAGGGAATACATAATAATTTGTGCCTAATAATGACTCATTAGGATCATTATAAGAAATTAAAGAACTTAATTGAATAAATAAGAAACTAATGGGCCACTAATGGGCCATATGATATATCTCATACAAAATAAGTTCCAAAAATAAAATCTAAGTTTAAATTCATGTTCCTTGGGTCGCAATTACCTTGGGAGTCAAGCTTCACATTATTCACATAATAATAATTCATTTAATTCAAATTGGAAAAGAAGATGTGTGTTTTCCCTAAAAATATCAAATAAGATTATAAATAACTCTAAAATATGAAAATAATCTCAGATTTGTAATGTACATAATAAAAATAGCCTTTGGGTGAATTTTCATCCAATTTGGAGAAACTTTGCTAAAAAGGTGAAATCAGGAGAGAGCGTGTGTGTAGAACCTTCAAAATATTAAATAAGTTCACAAATAACTCCAACATGTAAAATTAATGAAAAATTCATATCTAAAATATTAAATATGACTTGTGTGTTAAGTTTCATCAAATTTGGATAATCCTAAAGCCTTTAATGGAGGAGGAAAGAGAAAATGACATTTGATTTATTCAACACATTAAAAGTTTTCAAAAGGTGAATCTAATTTTATATTCGGAATCTACATGCTTTAATTAGCCTCTATGCAAAATTTTACCTAATTTGGATTTTGTTTACACCTTCAAAATAAGAGAGAGAAAATAGGGAATTAGTTACATTCCCACTTTGATTGGATTTCGATTTATATATAATTTCCTTCAATTTTGTGTGCTCCTATCCTGACTGTTCATTTCTGGATCAGACGGTTGTCTAATCATCCCCAACCTCTCAACTAAAATGGGAAACTAGTCTATTCCCATGTGGTGCTTTCCCAGCCGGATTTCTCGGCCTACACTCAATCGTTTTCCATGATTTTTTATTCTCTGTATTCCTTGTTTGATTCTGCTCAGTTTGATCCCTCACTCGAGCCCTAAAACTATATATATGAGAAACCCCTAAATCAACTCTCTCCCCAGTTTCCTGCAGAAGGATCCCCTCCCCACCCCATCCTCATTCAGATGCTTGAAATCAACCAAGGGACCTCTGTCTACTCTCCTCTACCCTCAATTTCTTCACACTCATCTCCTTCCTACCATACCTACTCTAGGTCAATCTTCAACAACTCAGGGCTGACGCAACTTCTTTTGACCACTGCAAACCAATTATAGTCGTGGTGAGCATCTTGGAGTCACCACCTTCAGTTCTTGGTGCCTCGTTTGTTGTGTATGTATCCCTATCTCTATAACCTATAGCTAGAGGTATGCTCATTGCCGACGCTTCACGCTATTGTTGAATTTTAGATTGCGTGAACTTCATGAGGTGTCATTTTTGGATGACTAAACATTGGGATCATGTTTTTGGTTTTGTTTGGCTTCTTCAGGCTTTCTTTTTTGCTCTGCCGATCGCCGGTCTTCTACTCCCAGCGGAGGGGTTCTTCCAGACTCCCAACTACCATGGAGGCCCAGTTATGGCTTGTTGTGCTCGAGTTGATCAGGCGAACTCAATGGCATCTTTAGTTTCCACATTTGCCCTCAATACTCGAGTTATGATAGGGGGATTTGTTCCCCAGTTCATTTTTCGAATCGTGACTCGAAAAGGAATAAGGCCACCTAAAATTTCTCGTATCTACCCTCGTCTTCATTCAATGTTTTTGTTTTCTCGCAGGGGCAACACAGTCTTTTCACATGGTTTGTTTGCGTTTTGGTACTGAGGCACGGTGCCCATTTGTCTATGGGGCCAGCCGAGTTGGCAAGCCCTGATTGGGCCAACTCAAACCGTGTGGCCCACTCCCACCCTTTCTTCCTCTTTCTCAAGGGATGGCCACATGGAATTTTGTGATTTGCCGAATCTTGAAAAATTCATAATAATTCACTCACTGATCAGAAAAATATGGAAAAAATTTGTTGGATTTAGAAAATTAAGAGCCATCTTTTGGTCTAGGTTTTGTCACCTAAAACCTATCTTATAAATAGGTGATTTCAATGAATTTACCTAAATATATAATAACTTGTAAAATGCATAACTAGATATATATAAGTCAAAAAATATAATAAAATATGTTTTAGACTACTAATAACATAAACTAAATTGTAGCATAGTTTTCATAACCTAATTCTCAGACTAATAAAAAGGTGGTTTTAGGGTTTGGTTAATGTGTATGAAATTGACATAAAATATGTATATGTGTTTAATAGGCTCTCTGGTGATGCAGACTTGGATCTAGAAGTGCTTTGGACTTTGGATTTTGATATTCAGGTATGTTGTATCCCCTTTTCCTCAATATTGAGCAATTCACCTATCTTATCATTCTTTTGACTAAAGCCTACAAATATGTCTATTTTCTTGATATCATGGTTCACGTGAACTATCTTGCTTATTGTGGTCGTGGATATTCTCTTGATGTCTTATTTTGTGCTATGGTGCTTGATAGAATTTTTGATGGTATCTACCCAATGTGATGTGGATGTTTATTTGTGGATGCATGAGTTGTCCATTGTGCGATATGGAAACATTGTATAATTTCTTATCATGCTTTTTACTTGCCTCTACATTTACCTTCTATGTGATTTAGTAACCCTAGAGTAGTATAATTGCATTGGTTTTGTCTAATTGTGATTTATGGCAACATTGTGATATTTTGGATGGTGGATGTGTTATTCCCCATGCCAGGGCAGGATGTGTGATTCCTGAACCATGTTAAATATATGTTTGGGTGGTGGATGTGTGATTCCCCATGCTAGGGAAAGATGTGTGATTCTTGGCCCATGTCTCACTAAGTTCAAGATGTGTGTTTCTTGGCCACCATTGTCTTTTCTAAAATTCTAGTGTTATGTTTATCTCACATGCATGCAGGATGATGGTTATGACATGTGCTTATGTGGCACTACTTTATTATTTTAAATTATGGAAAGTATCATTCTTATGATGATGATGAGTCTTATATTTTATGCATGTGTCGGTTGTCCTTATCTCTTACTTGGGAAGCATGTATATTTGATGTCCTTTTTACTTACATTGCTCAAAGTTTCCTTTAGTATACACATACCAGCTTTTTGCTGATGTATCCTCTTTTCCTTTCCTTTTGTGGGGTATGCTTCCAACCCCAGGTCAGACCAAGGAGAGGTGAACTTCGACATCAACCTTGTAGCTGAGCTTTGGGAGACTTGAAGAGGTGGTTAGATGACCCTCGGCTTAATCTTTGGCTTATATGGTTAGTTTTCCTTTTGGACACCCATGTGTGGTGAAGTGGTGTACTATGTTATCAAGCTTTGTAAATTGTTAGATAATAATATTTTCCGCTGCTACTCATGGTGTAGTGATACATACATGTTGAATGAATTGGTCTCCATCCCTTTGGTGAAAAATTTATGTGGTGTTTGGTTTAAGGGATGTTGCCTTTTTGTTTCTAGTAGGGAGTGGTTCCCCTCTGGGATCCCACTCCTTACAACATGGTATCCAAGCTACTAGCAATCAGTTATCTAACTATTTCAATCTCATCTCCCTTTAGATGTTTACCTTTATCTTAGGTTGCTTATATCTAGTGTCCTTGCCTTGTGCATGCAAAACCTTGATGGTGGGAGATAACTTGACGGTTGACAACCTGTACAGTTACAAGACACCCAAAACCCTAGGTTTGGTCAGGGGACCTCAGCTTCTGTTGGATCGAGAGTAGTTATGACTCCATAGCAAGAGTTGGCTATGTATCGATAGCTTTTTGCTTCTTTCGTGGCGGAAAAGATGAAACACCCGTCTGTACTTGAAAATACTAAGGAATTCTCAATCATGGAGTTCATGAAGATGCAACCACCCTCCTTCAAGGGTGAAGGTGAAATAGAGATGGTCGAAAAAGCTGATGATTGGGTGTTAGCCATCGAGAGGACTTTTGATGGTATGGCATGTCCTCCACACTAGAAGATTAGGTTTGCTTCATATGTCTTGGAAGGACCAACAATATTTTGGTGGAATGGAATTGCAAGGACTAGGGACATCTCAACCATGTCTTGGGTGAAGTTTTTGGCTCTCTTTCAATGGGAAGTACATTTGCACTGCTGCTTTGAAGAAGAAGGAAGCTAAGTTATGTAGTTTGAAGGAAGGACCCATGACTATTTTTGCTTATGTGCAAAAATTCCTATTGCTTGAAAGATATGCTTCTGGACTTGGTGAAGAGCGTAAAGTTGATCTATATATACATGGACTCAACTGCAACGTGGGTCATGCCCTTATCCCACAACTTCCTTTAATCTTTTAGTAGATGGTGGATAAAGCTTTGGTTTTGGGGTCTTACCCAAGTTTTCAACCTAGGGAGTTTGACAAGAACATGAAGTTCTTAGGGGATGTATAGAAAAGGGACAAGTGTACTAAGTTCAATGGTTACCATCGTACAAGAAAGTGTTCCCAGGATAAACCTCGTCATAATACTCCAGTGGTATGCCACCATTGCAATGAACTTGGACAGGTCAGACCTCAGTGCCCCAAGCTTCATTTTGGACCAGGATATGTTCCACAACAAGCACCTCCTCAGAACTAGGGCAATAATAATGGTAAGAAGCCTGTGGAAATAAGAGCTGGAAGAGTTTTTGCTTTGGATGGTGAAGAAGTTAATGATGGTGAACAAGAGCAAGCTTACCCATAGTTCCTTAGATTAGTCTTTATAATTTATGTTTCCTTTTTACATGTTTCTTATGTAGCTCAATGTAAGAATTATAGTTGATCCTTTTGCATCTGAAGTTTATTTTGATATAAGATGAACCCTTTTAAGGGGTGGCGGATAAGTTTTCTTATGGTGTTTTGATTTCGAGGACGAAATCCCTTTAAGGGGTGGTGTGTTGTAACATACCAAAATTAGAACCCTACCTTAGTAGTTTGATCCTTTTGACTTAGCCAAACAAGGATAAGCTAATAAATGTAATTAGGCCAATAATGGAACATAAAATATGAAACCTCAAGTATATAAGGGAATACATAATAATTTGTGCCTAATACTGACTCATTTGGATGGTAATAAGAAATTCAAGAAATTAATTGGATAAATAAGAAACTAATGGGCCACTAATGGGCCATATGACATATCACATAAAAAGAAGTTCCAAAAATAAAATCTAAGTTTAAATTCATGTTCCTTGGGTCCCAATTACCTTGGGAGTCAAGCTTCACATTATTCACATAATAATAATTCATTTAATTCAAATTGGAAAAGAAGATGTGTGTTTTCCCTAAATGTATCAAATAAGATTATAAATAACTCTAAAAGATGAAAATAATCTCAGATTTGTAATGTACACAATAAAAATAGCCTTTGGGTGAATTTTCATCCCATTTGTAGAAAGTTTGCTTAAAAGGTGAAATCAGGAGAGAGAGAGTGTGTAGAGCCTTAAAAATATTAAATAAGTACACAAATAACTCTAACATGTAAAATTAATAGAAAATTCATATCCAAAAAATTAAATATGACTTGTGGGTCAAGTTTCATCAAATTTGGATAATTGTAAAGCCTTTAATGAGGGAGGAAAGAGAAAATGTGATTTGATTTATTTAACACATTAAAAGTTTTCAAAGGTTTAATCTAAGTTTATATTTAGAATCTACATGATTTAATTAGCCTTTGTACAAAATTTTACCTAATTTGGAATTTGTTTGCACCTTCATAAGAAGAGAGAGAAAATAGGGAATTAGTTGCATTCCCACTTTGATTAGATTTCAATTTATATATAGTTTCTTTCAATTTTTCTTGCGCCTATACGAAACGTTCATTTCTAGATCAGACGGTTGTCTGATCATCCCCTACCTCTCAACCAAAATGGGAAACTAGTCTATTCCCACACAGTGCTTTCATAGTTGGATTTCGCAGCCTACGCTCGATCGTTTTCCATGATTTTTTATTCTCTGTATTCCTTGTTTGATTCCACT
This sequence comes from Alisma plantago-aquatica, assembly GCA_963693085.1. Taxonomy (NCBI): domain Eukaryota; kingdom Viridiplantae; phylum Streptophyta; class Magnoliopsida; order Alismatales; family Alismataceae; genus Alisma; species Alisma plantago-aquatica. The sequence continues at coordinate 622,131,812 of OY856412.1, forward strand.
CAGTTTGATCCCTCACTCGAGCCCCAAAACTATATATATGAGAAACCCCAAGTTTTCTACAGAAGGATCCTCACCCCGCCACATCCTTGCTCGGGTGCTTGAAATCAACCAAGGGACCTCCGTCTACTCTCCTCTACCCTCAATTTTTTTGCACTCATCTCCTTCCTTCCAGACCTACTCCAGGTCGATCTTCGACAACTTGTGACTGACGTAGCTTCTTTTGACTACCCTAGACCAATTATGGTCATGGTGAGCATCTTGGAGTCACCACCTTCGATTCTTGGTACCTCGTTTGCTGTGTATGTATCCCTATATCTATAACATGTAGCTAGAGGTCTGCTCATCGCCGACGCTTCTCGCCATGGTTGAATTTGAGATCGCGCGACCTTCATGAGGTGTTGTTTGTGGCCGACTAATCTTCAAGATAATGTTTTTTGTTTCGTTTGGCTTCTTTAGGCTTTCTTTTGTTCTTTGCTGATCGCCAGTCTTCTGCTCCCGGCAGAGCGGTATTTCCGCACTCCCAACCACCATGGAGGCCTGGTCATGGCTCTTTGTGCTTGGGTTGCTCAGGCGAACATGATGGCATCTTCAGTTTCCACGTTTCTCCTCAGTGATTGAGTTTTGATCAGGGGATTTGTTCCCCAGTTCATCTACTGAATCGTGACTCGACGAGGAACAAGGCCACCTGTGATTTCACATATTTGCCCTCATCTTCATTTAATGTTTTTGTTCCCGTAGGGGCAATAAGGTCTTTTCACATGGTTTGTTTGGGTTTTGGTGCTGAGGTGCAGTGCCCAGTTGTCAGTGGGGCCATTTCAGTTCACAATATGTGATTGGGCCAACTCAGACCGCGCTGCGCACTCCCACCCTTTCTTCCTCTTCCTCAAGGGATGGCCACGTGGAATTTTGTGATTTGTCGAATCTTGAAAAATTCATAATAATTCACTCGACGATCAGAAAAATACAGAAAAATAGTTGTTGGATTCAAAAAATTAAGAGATATATTTTGGTCTTATGTACTTAGAGAACAACGGGGAAATGCTGAAGGTATCCTTCCAAATGGGATAAGAGAAATTTACATTTTGTTACCTAAAACCAATCTTTAAAAAAGGTGATTTCAATGAATTTACCTAAATATATAATAACTTGTAAAATGCATAACTAAATATATATAAGTAAAAAATATATAATAAAATATGTTTTAGAAAACTAATAACAAACACTAAAATGTGGTATAGTTTTTATAACCTAATTCTCACATCAATAAAAAGGTGATTTTAGGGTTTGGTTAATGTGTATGAAATTGACATAAAATATGTATATGTGTTTAATTGGCTCTCTGATGACCTAGACTTGGATATAAAAGTTCTTTGGACTTTCGATTTTGATATTGAGGTTTGTTGTATCCCCTATTCCTCAATGCTGAGCAATTCAGCTATCTTATCATTCTTTTGACTAAGGCATACACATATGTCTATTTTCTTGATATCATGGTTCATGTGAACTATCTTGCTTATTGTGGTCTTGGATATTCTCTTGATGTCATATTTTGTGCTATGGTGCTTGATAGACTTTTTGATGGTATCTACCCACTATGATGTGGATGTTTATTTGTTGATGCATGAGTTGTCCATTTTGCGATATGGCAACATTGTATAATTTCTTATCATACTTTCTACTTGCCTCTACATTTACCTTCTATGTGATTCAGTAACCCTAGAGTAGTATAATTGCATTGGTTTTGTCTCATTGTGATTTATGGCAACATTGTGATATTTTGGATGATGGACGTGTGATTTCCCATGCCAGGGAAAGATGTGTGATTCTTGGACCATGTTATATATATGTTTGGGTGGTGGATGTGTGATTCCCCATGCCAGGGCAAGATGTGTGATTCTTGGCCCATGTCTCACTAGGTTCAAGATGTGTGATTCTTGGCCACCATTGTGTTTTAAAAAATTCTAGTGTTATGTTTATCTCACATGCATGCATGATGATGGCTATGACATGTGCTTATGTGGCACTACTTTATTGTTTTAAATTATGGCAAGTATCATTCTTATGATTATGATGACTCTTATCTTTTATGTCTATGTGGGTAGTCCTTATCTCTTACATGGGAAGCATGCATATTTGATGTCATTATTACTTACATTGCTCAAAGTTTCCTTTAGTATACACATACCATCTTTTTACTGATGTATCCTCTTTTCCTTTCCTTTTATGGGGTATGCTTCCAACCCTAGGTTAGATCGAGGAGAGGTGAAGTTTGACATCAACCTTGTAGCTGAGCTTTGGGAGACTTGAAGAGGTGGTTAGATGACCCTCAGTTTGATCTTTGGCTTATATGTTTAGTTTTCCTTATGGACACCCATGTGTGGTGAAGTGGTGTACTATGTTATCAAGCTTTTTAAATTGTTAGATAATAATATTTTCTGCTGCTACTCATGGTGTAATGATAGCTACATGTTGAATGAATTGGTCTCCATCCCTTCGGCAAAAAAATTATGTGGTATTTGGTTCAAGGGATGTTACCTTTTTGTTTCTAGTAGGGAGTGGTTCCCCTCTGGGATCCCACTCCTTACAACATGGTATCAGAGATACTAGTAGTCAGTTATCTAACTATTTGAATCTCGTCTCCCTTAGGATTTTTACCATTATCTTAGGTTGCTTAATTCTAGTGTCCTTGGCTTGTGCAGGAAAAACCCTGATGGTGAGAGATAACTTGACGGTTGACAACCTGTACGGATACAAGACACTCGAAAACCCTAGGTTTGGTAAGGGGGACCTCATCTTCTGTTAGATCGGGAGTAGTTATGACTCCAGAGCAAGAGTTGGCTATGTATCGACAACTTTTTGCTTCTTCTATGGCGGGGAAGATGAAAGACCTGTCTGTACCTAAAAAGACTAAGGAGTTCTCGATCAGGGAGTTCATGAAGATGCAACCACCCTCCTTCAAGGGTGAAGGTGAAATAGAGATGGTAGACAAAGCTGATGATTAGGTATAGCCATCGAGAGGACTTTTGATGGAATGGCATGTCCTCCACACCAGAAGGTTAGTTTGCTTCATATGTCTTGGAAGGACCCACAAGAGTTTGGTGGAATGGAATTGCAAGGACTAGGGACATCTCAACCATGTCTTGGGTGGACTTTTTGGCTCTCTTCCGTGGGAAGTACATCTGCACTGCTGCTTTGAAGAAGAAGGAAGCTAAGTTCTATAGTTTGAAGCAAGGACCCATGACTGTTTCTACTTATGTGCAAAAATTCCTATTGCTTGAAATATATGCTTCTGGACTTAGTGAAGAGTGTAAAGCTGATCTATATATGTAGGGACTCAACTACAACGTGGGTCATGCCCTTATCCCACAACTTGCTTTAACCTTTCAACAGATGGGAGATAAAGCTTTAGTTGTGGAGTCTTACCAGGGTTTCAACCTAGGGAGTTTGACAAGAAGAGGAAGTCCTCAGGGGATGAACAAAAAATGGAAAAGTGTGCTAAGTACAATGGTTACCATCCTCTAGGAAAGTGTTCTCAGGACAAACCCCATCATAATACGTCAGTGGTATGCCTCCATTGCAATGACTCTGGACATGTCAGACCTCAGTGCCCCAAGCTTCATTTTGGACCAGGATATGTTCCACAGTAAGTACCTCCTCAGAACCAGGGTAACAATAATGGTAACAATAATGTAGAAAGAAGATCTGGAAGAGTTTTTTCTTTGGATGGTGAAGAAGTTAATGATGGTGAATGAGAGAAAGCTAACCCATAGTTCCTTAGATTAGTGTTTACAAGTTATGTTTCCTTTTTGCATGTTGCTTATGTAGTTGAATGTAAGAAGTATAGTTGAACCTTTTATATCTGAATTTTATATTGATATAATAAGATGAAATCTTTTAAGGGGTGGTGGATAAGTTTTCTTATGATGTTTTGATTTTGAGGATGAAATCCCTTTAAGGGGTGGTGTGTTGTAACATACCAGAATTAGAACCCTACCTTAGTAGTTTGACCCTTTTGACTTAACCAAACAAGGATAAGCTAATAAATGTAATTAAGCCAATAATGGAAAATAAAACATGACACCTCAAGTATATAAGGGAATACATAATAATTTGTGCCTAATAATGACTCATTTGGATGATAATAAGAAATTAAAGAACTTAATCGAATAAATAAGGAATTAATGGGCCACTAATGGGCCATATGACATATCTCATAAAAAGAAGTTCCAAAAATAAAATATAAGTTTAAATTCGTGTTCCTTGGGTCCCAATTACCTTGGGAGTCAAGTTTCACATTATTCACATAATAATAATTCATTTAATTCAAATTGGAAAAGAAGATGTGTGTTTTCCCTAAAAATATCAAATAAGATTATAAATAACTCTAAAAGATGAAAATAATCTCAGATTTGTAATGTACATAATAAAAATAGCCTTTGGGTAAATTTTCATCCAATTTGGAGAAACTTTGCTAAAAAGGTGAAATCAAGAGAGAGAGAGTGTGTAGAACCTTCAAAATATTAAATAAGTTCACAAATAACTCCAACATGTAAAATTAATGGAAAATTCATATCCAAAATATTAAATATGACTTGTGGGTTAAGTTTCATCAAATTTGGATAATCCTAAAGACTTTAATGACGGAGGAAAGAGAAAATGAGATTTGATTTATTCAACACATTAAAAGTTTTTAAAAACAAATCAAATATTATCTCCGGAATCTACATACTTTAATTAGCCTATGTGCAAAATTTTACCTAATATTGAGTTTTTTTGCACCTGAAAAAGAAGAGAGAGAAAATAGGGAATTAGTTGCATTCTCTCTTTGGTTGGATTTTGATTTATATATAGTTTCTTTCAATTTTGCATGCTCCTTTCCAGACCGTTCATTTTTGGATCGGACGGTTGTCTGATCATCCCCTACCTCTCGACCAAAATGGGAATCTAGTCTATTCCCACGTGGTGCTTTCCCAGTCGTATTTATCGATCTATGCTCGATCGTTTTCCATGATTTATTATTCTTTGTATTCCATGTTTGATTCTGCTTAGTTTGATCCCTCACTTGAGCCCTAAATCTATATATATGAGCAACCCCTTAATCTACTCTCTCCCTAATTTTCCACAAAAGGATCCTCTCCCTGGCCCATCCTCGCTCATGTGCTTGAAATCAACCAAGGGACCTCCATCTACTTTCCTCTACCCTCTATTTCTTAACACTCATATCCTTTATTCCGGACCTACTCTAGGTCGATCTTCGACAACTTGCGGCAGACACAACTTCTTCTGACCACCGTATGCCAATTAGGGTCATGGTGAGCATCTTGTTGTCACCACCTTCGATTCTTCATTTGCTGTGTATGTATCCCTATCTCTATAACCTGTAGCTAGAGGTCTGCTCATCACCGATGCTTCTCGCCATGGTTGAATTTGAGATCGCACACCCTTCATGAGGTGCCATTTGTGGCTGACTAAACTTCAAGATCACATTTTCAGTTTTGTTTGGCTTCTTGTGGCTTTCTTTTGTGCTCTGTCGATCGCCAGTCTTCTACTCCCGGCAGAGGGGTTCTTCCGGACTCCCAACCATCATAGAGGCCTGGTCATGGCTCGTTGTGCTCGGATTTCTCAGGAGAACTTGATGGCATCTTTAGTTTCCACGTTTCCCCTCAGTGTTTGAGTTTTGATCAGGGGATTTGTTCCCTAGTTCATCTGCTGAATCACGACTCGATGAGGAACAAGGCCCCCTACAATTTTTCATATCTGCCCTCGTCTTCGTTTAATGTTTTTGTTTTCCCATAGGGGCAACAAGGCCTTTTCACATGGTTTGTTTGCGTTTTGGTGCTGAGGTGCGGTGCCCAGTTGTCTGCGGGGCTGGCCGAGTTGGCAAGCCCATATTGGTCCAACTCAGACCGCGCGACCCACTCCCACCCTTTCTTCCTCTTTCTCAAGGGATGGCCTTATGGAATTTTGTGATTTGTCAAATCTTTAAAAATTCATAATAATTCACTCACTAATAAGAAAAATATGGAAAAATAGTTGTTGGATTTAGAAAATTAAGAGCTATATTTTGGTCTTGGTTTTTTCACCTAAAACCAATCTAATAAATAGGTGATTTCAATGAATTTACCTAAATATATAATAACTTGTAAAATGAATTATTAAATATATATAAAAGTTATAAAAATATAATAAAATATGTTTTAGACTCCTAACAATATAAAATAAAATGTGGCATGGTTTTTATAACCTAATTCTCACATTAATAAAAAGGTGGTTTTAGGGTTTGGTTAATGTGTAAGAAATTGACATAAAATATGAATATGTGTTTAATAGGCTCTCTGGTGACCTGGACTTGGATCTAGAAGTGCTTTGGACTTTGAATTTTGATATTGAGGTATGTTGTATCCCCTATTCTTCAATGTTGAGCAATTCACCTATATTATCATTCTTTTGACGAAGGCATACACATATGTCTATTTTCTTGATGTCACAGTTCATGTGAACTATCTTTCTTATTGTGGTCTTGGATATTATCTTGATGTCTTATTTTGTGCTATGGTGCTTGATAGACTTTTTGATGGTATCTATCCACTGTGATGTGGATGTTTATTTGTGGATGCATGAGTTATCCATTGTGTGATATGGCAAAATTGTATAATTTCTTATCATACTTTCTACTTGCCTCTACATTTACCTGCTATGTGATTTAGTAACCCTAGAGTAGTATAATTGTATTGGTTTTGTCTCAACTTTGACATCAACCTTGTAGCTGAGCTTTGGGAGACTTGAAGAGGTAGTTCGATGACCCTCAGCTTGATCTTTGGCTTATATGTTTACTTTTCCTTTTGGAAACCCATGTGGGTGAAGTGGTGTACTTTGTAATCAAGCTTTGTAAATAGTTAGATAATAATCTTTTCCACTGCTACTCATGGTGTAATGATACATACATGTTGAATGAATTGGTCTCCATCCCTTTGGCAAAAAAATATGTGGTGTTTGGTTCAAGGGATGTTGCCTTTTTGTTTCTAGTAGGGAGTGGTTCCCCTCTAGGATCCCACTCCTTACAAAATGGTATTAGAGCTACTAGTAGTCGGTTATATAAATATTTCATTCTCGTCTCCCTTAGGATGTTTACCTTTATCTTAGTTTGCTTATATCTAGCGTCCTTGCCTTGTGCAGGAAACACACTGATGGTGGGAGATAACTCGACAGTTGACAACCTGTACGGTTATGAGACACCTGAAAACCCTAGGTTTGGTCAGGGGACCTCAGCTTCTGTTGGATCGGGAGTAGTTATGACTCCAGAGGAAGAGTTTTCTATGCATCGACAACTTTTTGCTTCTTCTGTGGTGGGGAAGATGAAAGACCTGTCTGTACCGAAAAGACTAATGAGTTCTCAATCATGGAGTTCATGAAGATGCAACCACCCTCCTTCAAGGTTGAAGGTGAAATAGAGATGGTCGACAAAGATAATGATTAGGTGTTAGCCATTTAGAGGACTTTTGATGGGATCGCATGTCCTCCACACCAGAAGGTTAGGTTTTCTTCATATGTCTTGGAAGGACCAGCAAGAGTTTGGTGGAATGGAATTGCAAGGACTTGGGACATCTCAACCATGTCTTGGGTGGAGTTTTTGGCTCTCTTCCATGGGAAGTACATCCGCACTGCTTCTTTGAAGAAGAAGGAAGCTAAGTTCTATAGTTTGAAGCAAGGACCCATGATTGTTTCTACTTATGTACAAAAATTCCTATTGCTTGAAAGATATGCTTTTGGGCTTAGTGAAGAGCGTAAAGATGATGTATATTTGTAGGGACTCAACTACAATGTGGGTCGTGCCCTTATCCTAGAACTTCCTTTAACCTTTCAGTAGATGGTGGATAAAGATTTGGATGTGCAGTCTTACCCAGGGTTTCAACCTAGGGAGTTTGACAAGAAGAGGAAGTCCTCAAGGATGAACAAAAAAGGGACAAGTGTGCTAAGTGCAATGGGTACCATCCTCCAGGAAAGTGTTCTCTTGACAAACCTCATCATAATACTTCAATGGTATGCCACCATTACAATGAACCTGGACATGCCAGACCTCAGTGCCCCAAGCTTCATTTTGGACCAGGATATGTTCCACAGCAAGCACCTCCTCATAACCAAGACAACAATAATGGTAACAATAATGGTAAGAAGTCTGTGGAAAGGAGATATGGAAGAGTTTCTATGGATGGTGAAGAAGTTAATGATGGTGAACAAGAGCAAGCTAACCCATAGTTCCTTATATTAGTCTTTACTAGTTATGTTTCCTTTTTGCATGTTGCTTATGTAATTGGATGTAAGAAGTATAGTTGAACCTTTTGTATCTGAAGTTTATTTTGATATAATAAGATGAACCCTTTTAATGGGTGGTGGATAAGTTTTCTTATGATGTTTTGATTTCAAGGACAAATCCCTTTAAGGGGTGGTGTGATGTAACATATAAGAATTAGAATCCTACCTTAGTAGTTTGACCCTTTTGACTTAGCCAAACAAGGATAAGCTAATAAATGTAATTAGGCCAATAAAGGAACATACAATATAACACCTCAAGTATATAAGGGAATACATACTAATTTGTGCCTAATAATGACTCGTTTGGATGATAATAAGAAATTAAAGAACTTAATTGGATAATTAAGGAATGGGCCACTAATGGGCCATATGGCATATCTCATAAAAAGAAGTTCCATAAATAAAATCTAAGTTTAAATTTGTGTTCCTTGGGTCCCAATTACCTTGTGAGTCAAGTTTCACTTTATTCACATAATAATAATTCATTTAATTCAAATTGGAAAAGATGTGTGTTTTCCCTAAAAATAAAAAATAAAATTAAAAATGATTCTAAAATAGGAAAATAATCTTAGATTCATAATCTACATAATAAAAGTAGCCTTTGGGGAATTTTCATCCAATTTGGAGAAAGTTTGCTTAAAAGGTGAAATCAGGAGAGCGAAAGTGTGTAGAACCTTAAAAATATTAAATAAGTACACAAATAACTCCAACATGTAAAATTAATGGAACATTTGTATCCAAAATATTAAATGTGACTTGTGGGTCAAGTTTCATCAAATTTGGATAATCCTAAACCCTTTAATGAAGGAGGAAAGAGAAAATGATTTTTGATTTATTTAACACATTAAAAGTTTTCAAAAGGTGAATCTAATTTTATATTAGGAATCTTGTGACGTCCCCGGATTTTCTAAAACTTAATCTGATGTGTGACGTCTAAATTGAAACCTCACCTCAGCGAGAATCCCAATTTAAACATCCCACATAAGGCTAAGAAGAAAAAAATCAAAGGAAGTCAGAAGGAAACACAGTAGCACATGCACATGAACAATAATAAAACCATACACATATGTTCACCATTCAACATATAATTACAACATGAATTGTTACAACATTTGATATTACACATGGAAAGGTAAACTATAACATATACATGTACTACCACTAAACTACAGGATCTTAAGACAATAGGTCCACCTGTACACCAACTCGCTACACAACTCGCAACTATCCTGGATCTTCAAGAGCATAACCACAACCTAAACAAAAGATTACATGCGGTACACGTCAGCACAATATTTCATGAATATTGTACTGAGTACGCCTACATGTCTTTTTTTATATACCTCTCATCATATCTTGGCAATAAGATAAAACTAATACACTTGGCAGTTATAAGGAAATATAAGAAAATCATATACTTGCACAAAGATGTTCATCAACAAAAGAGAACACATATTTTAAGCACATTTCCATCATATATCTCGTACATCTGCCCCCAAGGGCTTTGATGTTTTTAGGCCTTATGATCTACTACCAAAGAGTTTGAGATCATTTAATGTGTGATCTACTACCAAAGAGTTTGAGATCTAACACATGTGATCTACTACCAAAGAGTTTGAGATCACTTCAATGCACTGTACTACCAAAGAGTTTAGTGCTATCATATGATGGGTCTGATATCTTATATTTCATGTCTTCATAGCCATAAGTACAGAAAATCAAGCAACATATCATGCAAGAATAATCATTTCATCTAATATCATATGCCAAGTATTTTACTACACATATATCACAAGCATAGTATATAATAGGCCAAGTAAGAGGTAATGGCGTACCTTCCAAAGAGACATCCTATTCACTACATATTCCTGATATCAACTATATCTTGGTCAAACCTGATCAAGACAAGACCATAAACTATCATCAGGTTCTTATCGTCTTACATCTCATATGAACCCTACTCGTGTTCATTAGGGTTTCACTTATCTCATTATGGTATTCTCATGATTACTTGTATTATCTTCTTATAATTATCTCACTGATATTATTTTCCAGATTACATCTCATTATCAAGGTTCATCATCTGAACATTAGGTTCCATATATTTTTGTGTGTCCATTAATCATATCTTATATGCATTATACATATTAGGGTTACAACCCATGTATCAAGGTTCATCTTCATATAACATGGATTCTGTTCATCATTATGATCTCATAATTAAATTTGAGGTTCAATATACTGATATGAGATTTCTCTGTAAGTTTCATCATTTATAGAGCATGTATGTATTTATTGCATTTTATTAGGGTTATTAGCCCTAAAAAGGCATATAGAGAAAATTACAAGAGTTTGTGTATCAACATCATGATTACTGACATCAGATGGATTACAGATATGATTTATCACTTACTGGTATTTTCTCATAATTTTTGGTCGATGTTTGATATTTATTATCCATCCTATGAGAATTCACATCTTACATATTATCACTTATATTAATGCATCAAAAGCCTGATATTATCATTCTATTTTATTTTGCTCATTTTTCTGAGAATTTCAGTATATTATACTTATTTTTCTGACATGCGTGCTAATTTCTACGAATTATTGAAGATCAGGGAGTTTTCCTAGGAAAATTACCTTTCGGGCCAACCGGTGGGCGCCACGTGGCAGGGCGTTCCCCCCCTTTGCTGGTGGGGACCCAGACCAGGTATGGGGTTGGATCTGCGAGAACTTGGACCCGATAACCCAGGTCGGGGTCTCCTCTCTAGCTCTCGCGTAACGCATGCGCAGGACGACGCATACTCTGTTTCCGCAAGGCGCCGCCGCACAGACTAGCTCCGGCGAGCAACTGGCAGAGCCACGGTACTTCTTCTCAGTTCCAAAGGGCCTGATCAGCTTCGACTATGCCTCTCGAACCTCCACGGATGCTCCGTTTCGCCCTAGAGCCTCCAAGACAGTGCGTCCGCAAGCTCGCTGCCGGCAGTGCTGCTGCGGTGGAGCAAAAGGGGCATCACGCCTCAGGTCATCCTCACGCCAAGATGAGGCTTCCAAAATCTTCACACCGGCTCCACGAACTCATCCATGTCCTCCATCGCCGGGGAGAAGAACTACACACAAGCCTCTGAGCTTCATCTTCAATCTCCGGATAGCTTGGGTTGCTCGACCATGGAAACGACCACCTCTAGGCACGAAATTGCCTGCATTCGACTCCACTGACCACGAGCTTCATTTTCCCTTCTTAATCTTCCTCCGATCTACCCCCTACCTCTGCATCGTCATCCCATCCACCACCTGCTCCGCGCGGTGGAGAAGGCAGGGAATGGGAGAGCTCGTTCTCCCTGCTCTCTTCGTCAAACGGTGTGCTATCAATGCCAGGACGGAAGTAATCGCTTAGATGAGGCCAACCAACCAGTTTCCCGCTCCAATCACCCCACTATGAGAGATCGTGGCTACGTGGATGGTTGCTCATCTCACTGCTCCATGACTCCTTCAAAGCCGGAGCTTGGAGATGATATCAGGGCCATCCGATCTACATCCAACAGCTACAATAGGTCCTTCATGAGACCAGATCTGCGGGTCACTCAAGTCAAGGGGCACTGCCGCTAGATCAGATTTCTAGGGCTAGGATTTGGCCACACAGACCCAGTTTGATTAGGAGAGGGGGCGTGACACCTATTTAATCAACGACTTAGGCTAATCTACACAAAAATGCACATTATTTCCCCAAAATCAAACCTCAAATAACTTCCTCTAGGAACCTCCAAATGCCACCAAATTTTAACCCTAGCTCCCATACCTCTCGAGCTACCTTCTATTCAAATGTGGTGACAAAACTCATCTTTTGGACCATTCAATTAAATTCATCAAAAAGGCATTAAGAGAGAGATCTTAATCATTATATAAACCTCAAATAACACCCTAACTTTACTAAAAAAAACACTTGTAATTCTCAAAACAACTCAACATACATGACTTCACTTGTGTCATTGGAAATTTAGGGTTCTAAAAGTCCACTCCATCACATCCTACACACCTTAAAGGAAAATTCCATCCTCAGAATTAAAGAAAAAACCACTTTGTCACATCATATACATCTTAAAAGAACTTTCGTCCTCGAAAGTAAACCATACACATACTTTTAGGGAAAACTTTATCTTGCCTTCATCCACATGTAGGCATCATCCTATGCGCAACATAGTCAAAAGCTCCAGAATTATATCCCAGCTACTAGGGTGTTTTCCAAACATCTAAGGTGTAACAAGGGTGAACCACTCATCATATATCATGGTTTAAGAGCTTAGGTTACATCATGATGTATCCCATCTGTTAGCGTTGCATCTTTATCTTTAGACATGCATTAATATTCAACATCATATTACCATGTTCCCAAGGAGTTAACCCAAGTTAACCCATACATCAAGGTGTCATCAACATTTTATTGAGGTAATTTGTTAGAACATGTTCATCATTAACATATGCCTTTTAGGAGGGAGTTAATTATCATTAACTCACTTTATCCCTCTAGATCATATCAAGGTGTCATAAATGTTATGTTGTGCTAATTTTCAAACTATATTTTTCATCTTTATTAAGCACTGGGATTAACACCTCATGTACATGTTTCATTCACAGGATCTTATTTCATTGCTCGTAATAAATTGCAGCATTTATTAATGAATTCTCACAAGATTAACCAACACTATCAAATTATCATCATTACCATGTACATGGTTAACCATTTATGCATTGATATCTATCAAGCCATCTCTAGGTTTTCATCATATCATGTCTATACATCATGTCTCAAGATTAAATCACATCTTTATATTTATTACATCTTGGTTGTGCTAAACAAACTTATGTGAGTGGCTTGTTAAGCATATATCAAAACTTTATCTTGTCTAAATGAGGTTCTCCCAACCCTTATCACGAAGATAGTGCATTGCTCAATCTCTTTGAGCTAGCTCAACTCTATGAGTATCTCATATGCACATACTTTATCTTTCCTCTCTTAGTCTAGGGTTCTCGGATTACCTCATTGCCACTAGTGATACTTCATTACCTCTAGCCACATAAGCACAAACCAAACCAAGCTACAACATCCTATTCATAGGTCTCTACCCATGTAACATGCTTACCCAAAACTCCCTTATACACACCACTAGATTCCTATGTGGGAAACCACCAACCCAAGCACGAGGCTTCTCAGAAGCAAACATAGCTACCTCCTCCAGGGTCTTGGGCTCTCTCCCTCACCCAGATGGTAGGCACTCATATTTATGTTCACATGTTCATATAACCAGCCTCTCTCTGACTCTAGGGTTTGGTCTTCCCACGGACATCTAGGGTTCAACAGATCTACAGGAATCATACATAAAGCAACTCAACTCAATCACTCAGGAGTAGTCTAGTTTAGGACATATCATATCACATATCTCATATTTCTCATATCATGGAGTCTAGGTTCTCTGACCTTCTCCTTGTGGGTCTCGCTCTCTCTTGAGATAACCCCAAAACTGGTCCTAACACTAGAGGTCCTCCTTCATAAAAGAGATTGAGGCCCATGCTGACTCACAACCTTGTCTCAGCCTAGCTTATCTTATCTCATAAAATCCTATTTTCTTGCATCATCAGAAGTCATCTTGCATCCTTAAGATGAACTTAAGTCCTAAAAGACAAACATAGATCATCACAAACTATCTTATATCATCTATATAAGACTTAGATCGTATCATCAAACTTTTTCTATCTATTCCATCTATCACATATACCAAACAAGGCTCTAGACATCTAATCTAGAACTACACTCTCTTCTAGACTGATGTCATCACTTTCACTTAGGTTGCATGAACACCTCCTACTCGTAAATGTGTGGCAACACATTTTTGTAATACATATACATAATAAAATATTATATAGTTTTTCTCCGATAAAACAAGCGTCAGAGAAAACTATCAAGGTTCGATCTGATTGAAATCAAAAACCAAATCCAGAAATGAGTGTCCCACACATAGTAGAGAGTACAGTGTCATGAAAACTAGTGAAAGGGGTGAGAACAAGGGGTAGACTAGCGTAGCTACTCTAGACAACGTGCGCAATATGTCTAGGGTTTCTCTTCCCTTGATGCACGTCATTTCCAAATAGTGCAACGTCCCATACCGCTGCACTACAAGGAAAGAACGACATTTTAGGACTTGCTACTCAACAAGCACCAGTCTAGACCTAGTTCTCAGACATCTAGGTGATAACCTAGAGGCTAGGTCAGATCTAGTCTCTAAAAGATGACTAATCTAACCCTAAAGATATTATTAAGTTCAAGGTTCTTGAATTTTGAGTTGCATAATGAGAAAATGTCAGGCTTTGCTATTGTTCATGCTCTGATACCACCTGTGATGTCCCCGGATTTTCTAAAACTTAATCTGATGTGTGACGTCTAAATTGAAACCTCACCTCAGCGAGAATCCCAATTTAAACATCCCACATAAGGCAAGGAAGAAGAAAATCATAGGAAGTCAGAAGGAAACATAGTAGCACATGTACATGAACAATAATAAAACCATACACATATGTTCACCATTCAACATATAATTACAACATGAATTGTTACAACATTTGATATTACACATGGAAAGGTAAACTATAACATATACATGTACTACCACTAAACTACAAGATCTTAAGACAACAGGTCCACCTGTACACCAGCTCGCTACACAACTCACAATTATCCTGGATCTTCAAGAGCATAACCACAACCTAAACAAAAGATTACATGCGGTACACGTCAGCACAATATTTCATGAATATTGTACTGAGTACGCCTACGTGTCATTTTTTATATACCTCTCATCATATCTTGGCAATAAGATAAAACTAATACACTTGGAAGTTATAAGGAAATATAAGAAAATCATATACTTGCACAAAGATGTTCATCAACAAAAGAGAACACATATTTTAAGCACATTTCCATCATATATCTCGTACATCTGCCCCCAAGGGATTTGATGTTTTAGGCCTTATGATCTACTACCAAAGAGTTTAAGATCATTTAATGTGTGATCTACTACCAAAGAGTTTGAGATCTAACACATGTGATCTACTACCAAAGAGTTTGAGATCACTTCAATGCACTGTACTACCAAAGAGTTTAGTGCTATCATATGATGGGTCTGATATCTTATATGTCATGTGTTCATAGCCATAAGTACAGAAAATCAAGCAACATATCATGCAAGAATAATCATTTCATCTAATATCATATGTCAAGTATTTTACTACACATATATCACAAGCATATTATATAATAGGCCAAGTAAGAGGTAATGGTGTACCTTCCAAAGAGACATCCTATTCACAACATATTCCTGATATCAACTATATCTTGGTCAAACCTGATCAAGACAAGACCATAAACTATCATCAGGTTCTTATCATCTTACATCTCATTTGAACCCTACTCGTGTTCATTAGGGTTTCACTTATCTCATTATGATATTCTCATGATTACTTGTATTATCTTCTTATAATTATCTCACTGATATTATTTTCCAGATTACATCTCATTATCAAGGTTCATCATCTGAACATTAGGTTCCATATATTTTTGTGTGTCCATTAATCATATCTTATATGCATTATACATATTAGGGTTACAACCCATGTATCAAGGTTCATCTTCATATAACATGGATTCTGTTCATCATTATGATCTCATAATTAAATCTGAGGTTCAATATACTGATATGAGCTTTCTCTGTAAGTTTCATCATTTATAGAGCATGTATGTATTTATTGCATTTTATTAGGGTTATTAGCCCTAAAAAGGCATATAGAGAAAATTACAAGAGTTTGTGTATCAACATCATGATTACTGACATCAGATGGATTACATATATGATTTCTCACTTACTGGTATTTTCTCATAATTTTTGGTCGATGTTTGATATTTATTATCCATCCTATGGGCATTTCACATCTTACATATTATCACTTATATTAATGCATCAAAAGCCTGATATTATCATTCTATTGTATTTTGCTCATTTTTCTGAGAATTTCAGTATATTATACTTATTTTTATGACATGCATGCTAATTTCTATGAATTATTGAAGATCAGGGAGTTTTCCTAGGAAAATTACCTTTCGGGCCAACCGGTGGGCGCCACGTGGCAGGGCGTTCCCCCCTTTGCTGGCAGGGACCCAGACCGGGTCTGGGGTTGGATCCGCGAGAACCTGGACCCGATAACCCAGGTCGGGGTCTCCTCTCTAGCTCTCGTGTAACGCAGGCGCAAGACCACGCAGACTCTGTTTCCGCAAGGCGCCGCCGCACAGACTAGCTCCGGCGAGCAACTGGCAGAGCCACGGTACTTCTTCTCAGTTCCAAAGGGCCTGATCAGCTTCGACTATGCCTCCCGAACCTCCACGGCTGCTCCGTTTCGCATTGGAGCCTCCGAGCCAGCGCGTCCAAAAGCTCGCCGCCGGCAGTGCTGCTGCGGTGGAGCAAAAGGGGCATCACACCTCAGGTCATCCTCGCGCCAAGATGAGGCTCCAAAATCTTCGCACTGCCTCCACGAACTCATCCATGTCCTCCATCTCCGGGGAGAAGAACTACACACAAGCCTCTGAGCTTCATCTTGAATCTCCGGATAGCTTGGGTTGCTCGACCATGGAAACGACCACCTCTAGGCACGAAATTGCCTGCATTCGACTCCACTGACCACGAGCTTCATTTTCCCTTCTTAATCTTCCTCCAATCTACCCCTGCCTCTGCATCGTCATCCCATCCACCACCAGCTCCGCGTGGTGGAGAAGGCAGGGAATGTGAGAGCTCGTTCTCCCTGCTCTCTTCGTCAAACGGTGTGCTATCAACGCCAGGACGGAAGTAATCACTTAGACGAGGCCAACCAACCAGTTTCCCGCTCCAATCACCCCACTATGAGAGATCGTGGCTGCGTGGATGGTTCCTCTTCTCACTGCTCCATGACTCCTTCAAAGCCGGAGCTTGGAGATGATATCAGGGCCATCCGATCTACATCCAACAGCGATAAAAGGTCCTTCATGAGACCAGATCCGCGGGTCACTCAAGTCAAGGGGCACTGCCGCTAGATCAGATTTCTAGGGCTAGGATTTGGCCACACAGACCCAGCTTGATTAGGAGAGGGGGCGTGACACCTATTTAATCAACGACTTAGGCTAATCAACACAAAAATGCACATTATTTCCCCAAAATCAAACCTCAAATAACTTCCTCTAGGAACCTCCAAATGCCACCAAATTTTAACCCTAGCTCCCATACCTCTCAAGCTACCTTCTATTCAAATGTGGTGACAAAACTCATCTTTTGGACTACTCAATTAAATTCATCAAAAAGGCATTAAGAGAGAGATTTTAATCATTATATAAACCTCAAATAACACCCTAACTTTACTAAAAAAACACTTGTGATTCTCAAAACAACTCAACATACATGACTTCACTTGTTTCATTGAACATTTAGGGTTCTAAAAGTCCACTCCATCACAAATCTACATACTTTGATTAGCCTCTGTGCAAAATTTTACCTAATTTGGAGTTTTTTTGCACCTTTAAAAGAAGAGAGAAAATAGGGAATTAGTTGCATTCCCACTTTGATTGGATTTCGATTTATATATATTTTCTTTCAATTTTGTGCGCTTCTATCTAGACTGTTCATTTCTGGAATAGACTGTTGTCTGGTCATCCCCTACCTCTCCATGAAAACATGAAACTAGTCTATTCCCATGCGGTGCATTCCCAGCCAGATTTCTCAGCCTACGCTTGATCATTTTCCATGATTTTTGATTCTCTGTATTCCTTGTTTGATTCCGCTCAGTTTGATCCCTCACTCGAGCCGTAAAACTATATATATAAGAAACCCCCTAAATTGACTCTCTCCCTAATTTTCTGTAGAAGGATCCTCTCCCCACCCCATCCTCACTCAGGTGCTTGAAATCAACCAAGGGACCTCCGTCTACTCTCCTCTTCCCTCAATTTCTTCGCCCTCATATCCTTCCTGCTGGACCTACTCTAGGTTGATCTTTGACAACTCACAGCTGACACAACTTCTTCTAACCACCGTAGACCAATTAGGGTCATGGTGAGCATCTTAAAGTCACCACCTTTGGTTCTTGGTGCCTCGTTTGTTGTATATGTATCCCTATCTCTATAACCTATAGTTGGAGGTATGCTCATCGCCGGTGCTTCTCGCCATGGTTGAATTTGAGATCACGCGACCTTCAGGAGGTGCCATTTGTGGCAGACTAAACATTGGGATCATGTTTTCAGTTTCGTTTGGCTTCTTCAGGCTTTTGTTTGTGCTTTGCCGATCGTCGTTCTTCTGCTCCTGGCGGAGGGGTTCTTCTGGACTCTTAACCACCATGTAGGCCCGTTCATGGCTCATTGTGCTCAGGTTGCTCAGGCAAACTCGATGGCGCCTTAAGTTTCCACATTTCCCCTCAGTGCTAGAGTTTGATCAGGAGATTTGTTCCCTAGTTTGTCTGCTGAATCATGACTCAACGAGGAACAAGGCCACCTATGATTTCTCATATCTGCCCTCATCTTCGTTTAATGTTTTTGTTTTCCCGGAGGGGCAACAAGGTTTTTTCACATGGTTTGTTTGCGTTTTGGTGCTGAGGCGCGGTGCCCAGTTGTCTATGTGGCTGACCGAGTTGGCAAGCCCTAATTGGGCCAACTCAGACCGCGCGGCCCACTCCCACCCTTTCTTCCTCTTTCTCAAGGGATGGCCACGTGGAATTTTGTGATTTGTCAAATGTTGAAAAATTCATATTAATTCACTCACTGATCAGAAAAATATGAAAAAATAGTTGTTGGATTCAAAAAATTAAGAGCTATCTTTTGGTCTTGGTTTTGTCGCCTAAAACCAATCTTATAAATAAGTGATTTCAATGAATTTACCTAAATATATAATAACTTGTTAAAAGTCATAACTAAATATATATAAGTCAGAGAAATATAATAAAATATTTTTTAGACTCCTAATAAGATAACCTAAAATGTGGCATAGTTTTCATAACCTAATTCTTACATTAATAAAAAGGTAGTTTTAGGGTTTGGTTAATGTGTATGAAATTGGCATAAAATCTATATATGTGTTTAATATGCTCTCTGGTTACCTAGACTTAGATCTAGAAGTGCTTTGGACTTTGGATTTTGATATTGAGGTATGTTGTATCCCCTATTCCTCAATGTTGATAAATTCACATATCTTATCATTCTTTTGACTAAGCCCTACACATATGTCTATTTTCTTGATATCATGGTTCATGTGAACTATCTTGCTTATTGTGGTCTTGGATATTCTCTTGATGTCTTATTTTGTGATGTGGTGCTTGATAGACTTTTCAATGGTATCTACCCAATGTGATGTGGATGTTTATTTATGAATGCATGAGTTGTCTATTGTACGATATGGCAACATTGTATAATTTCTTATCATACTTTATACTTGCCTCTACATTTAACTGCTATGTGATTCAGTAAGCCTAGAGTAGTATAATTGCATTAGTTTTGTCTCATAGTGATTTATGGCAACATTGTAATATTTTGGATGATGGATTTGTGATTCCACATGCCTGGGCAGGATGTGTGATTCTTAGACCATTTTATATATATGTTTTGGTGGTGGATGTGTCATTCCCCATGCTAGGGAAAGATGTGTCATTCTTGGCCCATGTCTCACTAGGTTCAGAATGTGTGATTCTTGGCCACCATTCTCTTTTATAAAATTTTAGTGTTATGTTTATCTCACATGCATGCAGAATGATGGTTATGACATGTGCTTATGTGGCACTACTTTATTGTATTAAATTATGGAAAGTATCATTCTTATGATGAAGATGAATATTATCTATTATGCCCATGTGGGTAGTCCTTATCTCTTACATGGGAAGCATGTATATTTCATGTCCTAAGTACTTACATTGCTCAAAGTTTCCTTTAGTATACACATACCATCTTTTTGCTGATGTATCCTCTTTTCCTTTCCTTTTTTGGGGTATGCTTCCAACCCCAGGTTAGACCGAGGAGAGGTGAACTTTGACATCAACCTTGTAGCTAAGCTTTGGAAGACTTGAAGAGGTGGTTAGATGACCATTGACTTGATCTTTGGCTTATATGTTTAGTTTTCCTTTTGGACACCCATGTGTGGTTTTGTGGTGTACTATGTTATCAAGCTTTGTAAATTGTTAGATAATAATCTTTTCTGCTGCTACTCATGGTGTAATGATACATACAAGTTGAATGAATTGGTATCCATCCCTTTGGCAAAAAAATTATGTGGTGTTTGGTTAAAGGGATGTTGCCTTTTTGTTTCTAGTAGGGAGTGGTTCCCCTCTGGGATCCCACTCCTTACAACATGGTATCAGAGCTACTAGCAGTCAGTTATCTAACAATTTCAATCCCGTCTCCCTTAGGATGTTTACCTTTATCTTAGGTTACTTATATCTAGTGTCCTTGCCTTGTATAGGAAAAACCCTAATAATGGTGGGAGATAACTCGATGGTTGACAACCTATACGATTATGAAACACCCAAAAACCCTAAGTTTGGTCAGGGGACCTCATCTTCTGTTGGATAGGGAGTAATTATGACTCTAGATCTAGAGTTGGCTATATATTGACAACATTTTGCTTCGTCCATGGCAAGGAAGATGAAAGACCCATCTGTACCTGAAAAGACTAAGGAGTTCTCGATCATGGAGTTCATGAAGATGCAACCACCCTCCTTCAATGGTGAAGGTGAAATAGAGATGGTTGACAAAGCTGATGATTGGATGTTAGCCATCACGAGTACTTTTGATCGTATGGCATGTCCTCCACACCAGAAGGTTAGCTTTGCTTCATATGTTTTAGAAGGACCAACAAGAGTTTGGTGGAATGGAATTGCAAGGACTAGGGAAATCTCAACCATGTCTTGGGTGGAGTTTTTGGCTCTCGTCCATGGGAAGTAAATCTGCACTGTACTTTGAAGAAGAAGGAAGTTGAGTTCTATAGTTTGAAGCAAGGACCCATGATTGTTTCTACTTATGTACAAAAATTCCTATTGCTTGAAAGATATGCTTCTAGACTTAGTGAAGAGCATAAAGTAGATCTATATCTATAAGGAATCAACTACAACGTGGGTCATGCCCTTATCCCACAACTTCCTTTAACCTTTCAGCAGATGGTGGATAATGCTTTGGCTGCGGAGTCTTACCTAGGGTTTCAACCTAGAGAGTTTGACAAGAAGAGGAAGTCCTCAGGGGATGAACAGAAAAGGGACAAGTGTGCTAAGTGCAATGGTTACCATCCTCCAGGAAAGTGTTCTCAAGACAAACCTCATCATAATACTCAAGTGGTATGCCACCATTGCATTGAACCTAGACATGTCAGACCTTAGTGCCCCAAGCTTCATTTTGGACCAAGATATGTTCCACAACAAGCACCTCCTCAGAACCAGAGCAACAATAATGGTAAGAAGCCTGTGGAAAGGAGAGATGGAAGAGTTTTTTCTTTGGATGGTGAAGAAGTTAATGATGGTGAATAAGAGCAAGCTAACCCATAGTTCCTTAAATTAATATTTACAAGTTATGTTTCCTTTTTGCATGTTGCTTATGTATTTGGATGTAAGAAGTATAGTTGAACCTTTTGTATCTGAAGTTTATTTTGATATAATAAGATGAACCCTTTTAAGGGGTGGTGGATAAGTTTGCTTATGATGTTTTGATTTCGAGGATGAAATCCCTTTAAGGGGTGGTGTGTTGCAACATACCATAATTAGAACCCTACATTAGTAGTTTGACCCTTTTGACTTAGCCAAACAAGGATAAGCTAATAAATGTAATTAGGCCAATAATGGAACATAAATATGACACCTCAAGTATATAAGGGAATACATAATAATTTATTCCTAATAATGACTCATTTGGATGATAATAAGAAATTAAAGAACTTAATTGGATAAATAAGGAACTAATGAGCCATATGACATATCTCATAAAAGAAGTTCTAAAAATAAAATCTAAGTTTAAATTCATGTTCCTTTGGTCCCAATTACCTTGGGAGTCAAGTTTCACATTATTCACATAATAATAATTCATTTAATTCAAATCGAAAAAGAAGATGTGTGTTTTCCCTAAAAATATTAAATATAATTATAAATAACTCTAAAAGAAGAAAATAATCTTAGATTCGTAATCTACATAATAAAAATAGCCTTTAGGTGAATTTTCATCCAATTTAGAGAAAGTTTGCTTAAAAGGTGAAATTAGGAGAGAGAAAGTGTGTAGAACCTTCAAAATATTAAATAAGTATACAAATAAATCCAACATATAAAATTAAAGGCAAACTCGTATCCAAAATATTAAATATGACTTGTGGGTCAAATTTCATCAAATTTGCATAATCCTAAAGCCTTTAATGAAGGAGGAAAGACAAAATGATATTTGATTTATTTAATACATTAAATGTTTTCAAAAAGTGAATCTAACTTTATATTTAGAATTTACATGCTTTAATTAGCCTCTGTGAAATTGTTTACCTAATTTGGAGTTTGTTTGCACCTTCAAAAGAAGAGAGAGAAAATAAGGAATTAGTTGCATTCCCATTTTGATTGGATTTTGATTTATATATAGTTTCTTTCAATTTTGTGCGCTCCTATCCGGACCGTTCATTTCCAGATCAGATGGTTGTTTGATCATCCCCTACCTCTCAACCAAAATGGGAAACTAGTCTATTCCCACAAGGTGCTTTCCCAGCCAGATTTCTCGACCTACGCTCGATCATTTCCATGATTTTTTGATTCTCTGTATTCCTTGTTTGATTCCGCTCTGTTTGATCGCTCACTCGAGCCCTAAAACTATATATACGAGAAACCCCTGAATCGACTCTCTCCCCAGTTTTCTACATAAGGATCCTCTCCCCGCCCCATCCTCGCTCAGGTGCTTGAAATCAACCAAGGGACCTCCATCTACTCTCCTCTACCCTCAATTTCTTTGCACTCATCTCCTTCCTGTAGGACCTACTCCAGATCGATCTTCAACAACTCACAGCTGACACAACTTCTTCTGACCACCATAGACCAATTAGGGTCATGGTGAGCATCTTGGAGTCACCACCTTCGGTTCTTGGTGCCTCGTTTGATGTGTAAGTATCCCTATCTCTATAACCTGTATCTAGAGGTCTGCTCATCACCGACGCTTCTCGCCATGGTTGAATTTGAGATCACACGACCTTCATGAGGTGCCGTTTGTGGCCGACTAAACTTCAGGATCATGTTTTTAGTTTCGTTTGACTTCTTTAGGCTTTCTTTTGTGCTCTGCCGATCGCCGGTCTTCTGCTCCTAACGGAGGGGTTCTTCTAGACTCCCAACTACCATGGAGGCCCGACCATGGCTCATTGTGCTCATGTTGCTTAAGCGAACTCGATGGAATATTCAGTTTCCACATTTCCCCTTAGTGCTTGAGTTTTGATTGTGGGATTTGTTCCCCAGTTCATCTGCTAAATCGCGTCTCGATGAGGAACAAGGCCACCTGCGATTTCTCGTATCTTCCCTCGTCTTCGTTTAATGTTTTTGTTTTCTCAAAGGGGCAACAAGGTCTTTTCACATGGTTTGTTTGTGTTTTGCTACGGAGGTGTGGTTCCCAATTTTCTGTGGGGTCAGCCCTGATTGGACCAACTCAGACCGCATGGCCCACTCCCACCCTTTCTTCTTCTTTCTCAAGGGATTGCCATGTGGAATTTTGTGATTTGTCAAATCTTGAAAAATTCATAATAATTCACTCATTAATCAGAAAAATATGGAAAAATAGTTGTTGGATTTAGAAAATTAAGAGATATCTTTTGGTCCTAGTTTTGTCACATAAACCCAATCTTATAAATAAGTGATTTCAATGAATTTACCTAAATATATAATAACTTGTAAAATGCATAACTAAATATATATAAGTAAGAAAAATGTAATAAAATATGTTTTAGACTCCTAATAAAATAAACTAAAAAATGGCATAGTTTTCATAAACTAATTATATATTAATAAAAAGGTGGTTTTAGGGTTTGGTTAATGTGTATGAAATTGACATAAATTTTATATGTGTTTAATCGGCTCTCTGGTGACCTAGACTTGGATTAGAAGTGCTTTGGACTTTTTCTTTTGATATTGAGGTATATTGTATCCCCTATTCCTCAATGTTAAGCAATTCACCTATCTTATCATTCTTTTGACTAAGGCCTACACATATGTCTATTTTCTTGATATCATGGTTCATGTGAGCTATCTTGCTTATTGTGGTCTTGGTTATTCTCTTGATGTATTATTTTTTGCTATGGTGCTTGATAGACTTTTTGATAGTATCTACCCACTATGATGTGGATGTTTATTTGTGTATGCATGAGTTGTCCATTTTGTGATATGGAAGCATTGTATAATTTCTTATCATACTTTCTACTTGCCTCTACATTTACCTGCTATGTGATTCAGTAACCCTAGAGTAGTATAATTGCATTGGTTTTGTCTCTTTGTTATTTATGGAAACATTGTGATATTTTGGATGGTGGATATGTGATAACCCATGCTAGGTCAGGATGTGTGATTCTTGGACCATGTTATATATGTGTTTGGGTGGTGGATGTGTGATTCCTATACCATGTTATATATGTGTTTGGGTGGTGGATGTGTGATTCCCCATTCCAGGGTAAGATGTGTGATTCTTGGCCCATGTCTCACTAGGTTCAAGTTGTGTGATTCTTTTCCACCATTGTCTTTTATAAAATTCTAGTGTTATGTTTATCTCACATGCATGAAGGATGATGTTTATGACATGTGTCTATGTGGCACTACTTTATTGTTTTAAATTATTGCAAGTATCATTCTTATGATGATGATGAATCTTATCTTTTATGCTCGTGTGGGTAGTCCTTATCTCTTGCATAGGAATCTTGTATATTTGATGTTCTTATTACTTACATTGCTCAAAGTTTCCTTTAGTATACATGTATCTACTTTTTTCTGATGTATCCTCTTTTCCTTTCCTTTTATTGGGTATGCTTCCAACCCAATGTTAGATCGAGGATAGGTGACCTTAAACATCAATCTTGTAGATGAGCTTTAGGAGACTTGGAGAGGTGGTTAGATGACCCTTGGCTTGATCTTTGGCTTATATGTTTCGTTTTCCTTTGACACCCATGTGTGGTGAAGTGGTGTACTATGTTATCAAGCTTTGTAAATTGTTAGATAATAATCTTTTCCACTACTACTCATGGTGTAATGATGCATACATGTTGAATGAATTGGTATCCATCCCTTTGGCAAAAAATTTATGTGGTGTTTAGTTCAAGGAATGTTTCCT
This sequence comes from Alisma plantago-aquatica, assembly GCA_963693085.1. Taxonomy (NCBI): domain Eukaryota; kingdom Viridiplantae; phylum Streptophyta; class Magnoliopsida; order Alismatales; family Alismataceae; genus Alisma; species Alisma plantago-aquatica. The sequence goes on from OY856412.1 coordinate 622,157,493, forward strand.
TTTTGTTTCTAGTAGGGAGTGGTTCCCCTTTCGGATCCCACTCCTTACATATAGTGTTCCTTTTGTCTACACTTATAGCATCTAGTAGTAGAGGAGGAGGCTTGCTTTCCCTTGAAGTGTTTGCCCTTGATGTAGTTGGCTTCATGCTCACTTGGGCCATCATCTTCACTAGAGGAGGAAGGAGAAGTCTGGCAAGAAAGTTGTTGTTGAAGGATGACCACCTTCACTTGTACTTGAAAGCACTATCTTTGATCGTCTTGGTTTCCTTCTCTTCTTTCTTGGCTTCTTCTTCTTATTTGTCAAGCCTTGGTTCATGGGCTTGGAGGTTGCCAATGAGCTTTTAAGTTGGGATGTCACCAGGGCTCCTCACTTCTTTAATGGAGGTGATCGTTGACTCCTATCTCTTTGGTAGTATCCTCAAGATCTTGGAGTTGATTACACCTCTATCCAAAGTGTTGCCCAATGCATCCAGCCCATTGATGATGACATTGAGTCTTGAGTACATCTCCACAATACCTTCTTTCTTGCCCATCTTGAACTTCTATAGAAGGCTGTTCAACATGTAGATCTTGGCCTCCTTGACTTGCTTTGTGCCTTCATAGGTGATGTAAAATTTGTCCCAAATCTCATAGGCGGTGTCCCAAGATGAGATCTGATTGAACTTCATTGGGGTAAGGGCTACATAGAGGATGCTTATGGCTTTGGAAATGAGTTGGACTTCTTTGAGAGAAGTTTCACTCCATGTTGTAACAGCTCTGGGTGGCTCCTTGTAAGGTGTGACCATCACCTTCAACATGTCAAAGTTCATGCCTTAAATGTAGAATTGCATACGCCTCTTCCAATAGAGGAAGTTGGCGCCATCAAAAATCAGAGGACGCATGGAGAAGCCTCCCTCTAGGTTTAGAGAACCAAGTAGGTTGTCACCCATCTTCTCATCTTATGGGAGATTGTTGGAGAATATCCTTGGATTTGATACCACTTGTTGGATCTATTAGAGGGGGGTGAATAAAGCTTCAAAAATTCTCAAAAGATATATTAGACCTTCAAATTATATCAAATTAAAACCAATAGCTTAAGTGCAATTTGAAGTCCTAACTAACAAGCATAGCAAGGATGATAGGAATTGATAGCAAGCACTTGACAAGGTCATGTAGAGTTGTTCCACTCTCCAAACTAGGAGAGAGTCATTCCACTACCTATAGAGGTTAGCCTCTAGGACTTTGCAAGTGATTTTCTCTATATATTCACCAATTAGAGTTACAGCACAAGACCACCAAAGGACTTACCCATCCAAACACAAAGAGTATTCCACCTTACCAAGGACTTACCCACTTTGCAAGAGTCTTCAGCCTTCTTTGAAGGTCTTACCCACTCTAGCACAAGTATTCCACCTTCAAGGATTTTTCCACTCTTCTTGGATCTTTAGCCTTTTCCCTCTCCTTCATCTGGAGAAGATCATCACCTCTTCTTCAATCTTGAAGAGGAACATCAACAACTCCACCTTCACTCGGAGTAGCTTGCTTCACCTTTGCTTCATGGAGGAAAGGGGTAGGGAAGACAGAGTAGATGAGAGATTTACAAGAACAAGGAAGTAGCTCTCTTGGAATAGGCCTATCTCACTCATAATCATGAAATGAAGTGTAAACTAGAGATAAAAAGGGGATCAAGGAGTTGCAACACACTCAACTATAGAAAGAACTTAGAATAACATGAATGAACAAATTTAAAATGAACTCCAAGGGGTCCTATTTATAGCTGCGGGTGTTCCCTTGAGTTTGGGGTCACTTAGGGTCAAAATATAGCCATTTTCCACAATGCAATAGATCTATTGTCACCCAAAACAACTAACCAATGGTTATTATCACTTTTTTTGTGTTTTCCGTACAATACATTCGGTCGAGTTTTAATAAAGGTAACTCAACCGATCAACAAAAGACAAAGCCAATTTTCAAACTATCGGTCGAGTTTGTTCTGGGAAACTCGACCTATGAGCTAAAATTAGATTTTCTCAGTGAGTCAGTCGGTCGAGTTCTATGAGTGTGCAACTCAACTGATGGGTCATCTTAAAAAAATTCATCATAGGATCGGTTGAGTTTCCAACCCGATCGATGAACAACCTATGACAAATTTTCTAAATTGAATTTTGAGTGATTAAACCTTGGAATTAAGTGTCCCTAATTTTTCCCCATCTTAGTTACAAGTCATATCATCAATGCAAGTGATTATAGAAATCATCTAAGGTCATTTAGAGTGATTTCCCAAATTGCACACTTGCATTGCATTTGACTTGAACTTGAAGAAGATAGGGTTTGTGTAATTTGATCCTTTTCATGTACCTAAAGCCATAAATAAATCTTGAACAAACATATTAGATACATAGGAATGGAATGGTTCAATCATTATCAAAATATGGGAAATGTATAACTCTCAAGTCAACACCTTCCCCAAATATCACAATGTACTTTATGAAAAGGACTATGTGATCTTGTATGTTTATGACAAACTAGAAATTGCACACTATTACTCATCTTATAGATATTACATATATCACTAAAAGTAGACAAGCTATATATATATATATCCATCTTGGATGAGATGATGAAGTATAAAATTATTAGGGCCACCTATCCTCTTGTGCCAAAAACATCATCTCTTACTTTATGAAACTTGTTTAGGAAAACTTTGTTGCAATTGTTTTCCATAGGAAATTGTTGATTATTGAGTACTTGTAGCATGTGCGTACCTCTTCTATATGGGCCTCTGGATAGAGTCTTATGTGTCGTTGAGTCCTTGACATAAACCTCATCATCAGTAGATACAATACAACAAGGGAAAGTAGAGGTCAACATAGAAACAAATTGTAGTTTTATCTTTATAGCAGGGACACAACTATGTTCTTAAGGGGTATGGGTTTGATATTAGGTAGGAAACTATTACCCATATGAGTAATAGGAACAAATTTTCCATTTCCCATCATGATGGTATGGCCTTCTCAATCTTTCCTTAGATTATAAGGAGTATATTTGTTTTGAACCACATGAATAGTGGTCCCAGAGTCAACATGACATTCCACAAAATCTCCTTCATTTACCCTGAGAGCATATAAATCAATAATAAGAATTATCATATATTTGTAAGAACCTAAGAGAATCATGACCACATTTTCCATAGATGTGACAAAATAGTGACCGTATTCTCCTAGTTGTTGTTGAGAAAACCCCAAAGTTGTTGAGTTACACTACTACATAAATGGCTTATAATGTCACATTTAGAGGCATCGATTATATCCCAAAAACTGACGAATGAACCCTATAATGTCAGCTGAAAGTATAAACCGATATCTATATGTGAAGATCGGCCAGACATGGGTATCACTTTTTATTTAGTGTCGGTTGCTCAGTAAGAAACCGACGACTAAAATTTCCCGCCAAATCCAATTTTTTCAGTACAAAAAAATCACCTCCAAAATTTCACATATGGTGTCGGTTGTTTACCAAACAACCGATGACTAAAGGTTTTTTGCGAGATAGAAATCGGGCCCATTTTTGTCATTGGTTTTCTTGCAACAACCGACACTGATGTATTTTCGCACGCTGTCCCCGTGAAATTTTTTACCCCCTTTGGCGTCAGTTTTTTACGGCAACCGACAACTATGGACATAATTCAAGAATATTTTTTTGTCAGCATACGTAGATAGACGTCAATTTTTCTACTTGAAACTGATTACTATAATTAAACATAGGTGTCAGTTTTTTTTGTGGTGACCGAAGCCTATTGATTTTAAGCGTCAGTTGGTTATAATAACCGACATCTATTGTTAACTTAATTGCACCTGCATGAGCTAGACTCTTCCCTTTTCTCTATTTCATTCCTGATTTCAAGTCTTCCGCTTCCTCTGGCGTTTCCTATCACCGGTGATCTATCCTCCGCTACCGCCGCTGCTCGCCACCACTGCTCTATCCTTCGCTGCCGCTGCTGCTCATCGGCTACCTCTGCTGCTCCTCCCTTCCTTCGTTTGCTTGTTTTTGACCTAAGCAAGTAAGCTACCCCAGCCTCCTTTCCTTCATTTTCCTTGTTTAGGGTTTAGACTTATTTCTACCTTATTTCTGCATTTGGCTACCAAGTAATAGATGCTCGATTTCTAGGGTTATAGGCATAGTTTTTGAGGTGGCCAGGTGGGGCCCCTCCTCAGCTGAACGCCCAGGCCGACTAGGATGACTAGGTCTACATAGATGCAATATTAAGTTCAATATTAAGTACACAATTACATAGATGCATAGTGTGTTAGTCTCTGATACCAACTGTCATAGAAGTGTTATTACATCAATCCCAATCCCATTACTTGTGTAGACAATATTAAAGTAATTTAGTGTGACTTCCCCTAAATAGCTCAAAGTTCACACACAACTTACATAAGAATTAAATAAGTCTTCTCTTTTATTGATGAACCAAATGATAAAACTGAGATGAAGGAAAGAAGAAAGAAAGATATATTAGATTTAATATAGAGAAGCCACATTATCTTTCCCAAATATTAGTTTATCCTCATGGATTTTATATTCAATGATTCTTGTACAACAACCAAACATTATAATCATTAAGTAGCTAGTAGTAAAAGGAAATCTAGAACCGTAGTCACTAGATGAATAATGGCAATAAATGTGTAATGAGAGACGCATGAAAAAAAATGTTTGGTTGTAAAATAACGAGTTGATCTTTTATTTATCTTGCAATATATATTATTACTAAGCAATTATTTCATTATGCAGTCCATTTTTTATGATTTGTGTTTTTATTGATCTCATCTTAATTTTTCCCTATTATGGGGCATGTCAACATTATTCAAGATTGATGAGTGCTTTAAACCTTGGCATGTCAACATTCTAGGGTCATATGGGGCATGTAAAATTTTTCTTCTATTTAGGATCAACAAAATATTATGCAAGTCATGAATGAGAACCAATAAGCTATAGTTGAGTTGGCTATTCATAAGATTCGTTAAGTCATATTCAAGTGTTTATCTATTTGAAGACTCACTAATACACCAATTTGGTTTTAGAAAAAGGGAAATACTAATGCACTCACGTGGCATGCTTGGAATGTAAATGATGAACTTTTGCCCTAGATTTCCAATCATGCTTCTAAGACATCAATAATCACCCTAACTTAAAGAACTAGGATATGAATGATGAAAATAGGATTGTAGATATAAGAATGACAACACATGTATTTGTTGGCCTAGAAACCCATCCAAGATTTACTCATTAGGAGTAAATCTTGGATAGTCCCCAGTTTGGGACTGTTCTTGAACACTTAATCTCACTTAGGATGTAAGTATATAATGTGTACTTGGAGAACAATAGGGAAATGCTGCCGAAATTTTCTTGAAAACCCAATACACATTATACACTTACTAGTGAGATTAGGTGTTCAAGAATGGGATAGGTGGTACACATTTTTTATATATAAGACCTTAAACCCTAAACTTGTTCTAATATATACCTATTTTCTCTTTGATCATAGAATGGATAGATCATGGATGTCCATTCCAAATCGCTGCACCCCAGAGTTTATTTTTGGTCTTGATTGATCAGTTTATTAGATTTTCCAAGGAACATAGGAAACAACCTGGAGATAGGTTCTACTGTCCATGTAGGCATTGCGGTAACAACTTGAAAGTTAGCACTGGTAATGAAATCAAAAGTCATGTCATGTGCAATGGGATTGTACAAGGCTATACAGAATGGCACTGGCATGGAGAGATTTCAAATCTAAAATCAGTGGATGTCGATAGAGGTGCTTGTATGGAAGAATAAATTTCCTCTGATGACGTAGATGTGAACGAACCAGTTCCAGTAGACATCGTTGATGCGATGTTGGATAGTTGTGGGGTAGAGCACATCGATCCACCTCCCATGTTTAGAAACATTGTGCATGATGTTGAGATACCATTATACATAGGTTGTACTAAGTTTACAAAGCTTAGCGATGTGTTGAGATTGTATAAGCTGAAAGCTAACAATAGATGGAGTGACAAAAGCTTCACGTTATTGTTGTCTTTGTTGAAAGAAATTCTTCCTGAAGGAAACGAGCTGCCAATCTCAACATACCAGTTAAAGAAATTGTTGTGCCCAATGGGAATGGAGGACAAGAAGATACACACATGCCTGAATGATTGTGTATTATTTCAAAAGGACTATATGGATTTGAAAGATTGTCCAAAATGTGGTGCGTCAAGGTATAAATTGACGACTTTGGGGGAGTCTAAAACTGGTTCTCCTGCCAAGGTGATGTGGTATCTACCTATAATATCACGGTTTCAACACTTGTTTGCCAATATGATAGATGTGAAGAATTTGAGGTGGCATGCAGATGTTAAGAAAAATAATGATGGGATCCTACGACATGCATCTGATTCCCCACAGTGGTAGAAGATTGATTTATTGTACCCTAAACTCAGTGAAGAAGTCAGGAATCTAAGACTTGGGCTTTGTACAAATGGGATGAATCCATACGGGACATTGAGAAGCCAACATAGCACTTGGCCAGTTATGCTTGTTATATACAATCTTCCTCCCTGGTTGTGTATGAAAAATAAGTACATTCTGCTATCATTGTTTATATCAGGCCCTAAACAACCTGGAAATGATATCAACGTTTATCTTGAACCTCTAATTGATGACTTAAAGAAACTCTGGGGTGAAGGTGTGATGACCTATGATGCTTCACGAAGAGAGACATTTCATTTGCACGCTATGTTGTTTTGCATTGTTAATGACTTTCCAGCATATGGGAATTTGTTTGGATATAGTGTCAAAGGATCTAAAGAGTGTCCTATATGTGAAGAGAACACCAATTCAATACGACTAAAACATGGTGGCAAGAATGTATATCTTGGTCATTGAAGGTTTCTTCCAAAATTCCATCTATATTGTAGGTTGTGCAAAGCATTCAATGGACAGAATGAGGAACGAAGTGCACCTAAACCTATACCAGGGGAGGTTGTTTATGAAAGAGTAAAAGACTTTGACAATGAATTTGGTAAGATATCACAATGTACCATGGCCACATAGAGTGAAAAATCTTTATTCAAGAAGAAGTCAATATTTTGGGATCTTCCTTATTGGAGTTCTTTAGCAGTCATGTATTGTATCAATGTCATGCACGTTGAGAAAAATGACTATGATAGCGTCATTGGTACTCTGTTGAATATACCAGATAAGACTAAAGATGGGATAAAATCTAGATTGGACCTATGTGAAATGGGAATAAGGATAGAATTAACATAAGTAGTTAGTAGCGATCGGAGAACATACTTACCTCTCGCTTGTTACACGTTGTCTAGAAAGGAGAAGAAAACTTTTTGTGAATGCTTGGTAAATGTTAAGGTGCCACAGGGTTACTCATCCAACATTCGTAGATTGGTATCAATGAAAGATCTAAAGTTGATAGGTCTTAAATCTCATGATTATCACACTCTAATGCAACAAATATTGCCCATGGAAATTCGATCTATATTGTCAAAGAATGTAAGGTTTTCCATCACTAGACTTTGTTTCTTTTTCAATAGTCTGTGCAGCAAAGTTATTGACCCTAATACTCTCGATAAATTGCAAAGAGAAGTGGTTGTTACCCTATGTCAGCTTGAGATGTATTTTCCTCCTTCGTTCTTTGATATCATGGTACATCTTGTTGTCCACATGACTAGGGAAGTGAAAATGTTGGGACCAATTTTCTTGCATTGGATGTATCCCTTTAAATGATACATGAGCATTTTTAAAGGTGATGTTCAAAACTGTTATTGGCCTAAAGGGAGTATTATTGAGGGTTATGTGGCGATAGAGGTTATGGAATTTTGCAATGACTTTCTGAGTGCTAATGACACTTCTATTAATGACAAGAATATTGAGGAGCATTTTGGCAAAGGAATTTTGGGATCACAGATGAAAGTAATCAGCCGTGAGCAGTTGGAACAAGGTCACTTGTATATTTTACACAACATCGACGAAGTGAGTGTTTATATCGAGGAACATACCAATTTCATCAAGAGACAATATCCTCGAGCCAATTCAATGTGGCTTGCTAGAGAGCATAACAAGACATTTATTAAGTGGTTTGAAGATAAAGTCTTACATCATCTATCTCAAACACCAGATAATCTTACTAAAACTATCAAATGCCTCACCTTTAAACCAAAATTTGAATGTTATGTCTTATGAAGGGTTTGACATAATTGGATTTTCGTATTACACAAAGCGTCAAGATGATAAGAGTGTCATCCAAAACAGTGGGGTCACCCTTCAAGCATCTTCATTGTTTTTTGCAAGTGTAAAGGATAAGAGTCCACATGAAGCTAAAATATCATATTACGGTGTCATTGAAGACATATGGGAGTTTGACTACAAAGATTTCAGAATTCCACTCTTTAAATGTAATTGGTTTGATAATACCAAAGGAGTTATAGTGGATGAATTGAGTTTCACATTAGTGAACTTTGAAAAGATTGGTGAGAAGGGTGAACCATTCATATTGGCATCACAAGCAAAACAAGTATTTTATATTGATGATCCTACAAATGATAAATGGTCAGTTGTTCTTCATGGTAAAAGAACGTTCATTGAAGATCCTATAGATGAAGAACAATATTATGCTAAGTATGATGAATCCAGTCCATTCTCAGTTGGGTTACAAATTCCATAGAACTGAGGGAGTTATTAGAGGATTTTCCAAAAGATAGAGATGTATAGAAAAGGATCACGTCTGGGGGCTGGCAATATTTTCCTCCACATCGCTAGTCAGAATATGAGGACTCCCATATCTGTGTGACTGCCTAACCAATGTCTTAGGATCTAACACAAAATAAGATACCTTTAGGACCCTCTCATCTTGTTCATCCCTTTTCAACTCAAATTCTATTAAGGATTTTAAGGATTAGGATTTTCTCTCTCTTCCTCACCCTCTGGAGGTATGGGTAAGGCTGATAAGGTTTAAGGAATCCTCCACCAAATTAATAAAAGATACATAAATAAGATGTCATTGACATAAGTATAATTAGTTAAATATAGACTAAAGGTCTGTTTGTATGCTTATGTAGAAGGCTCGTGTGAAGACCGTTGCTATCCCAAATGCCGCCAATGGTGGTGGGTCTTCCCATAAGGAGAAGGGGTCTTCTGAGAAGAGAAGGAGGATCCATGGTAACAAATCCTCAAAGAAGTGGAAGAGACTAGAAGAATTTGAAAGCGAGATCCCCAACCTTAATCTGATACCCTATGAAGACCCAGAGAAGGAACAAGAAGAGGAACTTGTGTATGAGGAAGAAGCCCAGATGGAGGAGGATCAGTATGGTAGTCCAGAACCAACTATGGTGGTTCACACCACTGATGCTATATGGATGGAGCAGCAGAAGTGGTTGATTGAGGCTATCAGTGCTCTGGCTCTCAGAGACATAGCAAGAGACGAGAATGGTGAACCGCTTCCCATTCGTCCTTGACTCAGAGCCACCATCCTAGACTTCTTCAAGCTAAAAGCCAAGAAGTTCTGGGGAGAAGATAAGTCTGAGGTGGTCAACAAAGAAAAAGCATGGTTGTTAGTATTCGAGAATGGATTTCATATGCTTGAGGTACAGTCGAACAAGAAGGTTCTTTTTATTGCTCACCTTCTGGAAGGGGCAGCCAAGATATGGCGGGAGAACCATAACATGGGGAGAGACTTGAGCGAAGAACCAATGGCGTGGACTGACTTCAAGACTGTCTTCACCGCCAGATTCATCCTCATCTCAGCTAAGAAGGAGAAGGAATGAGAGTTCACCAACATGACCCAAGGAAACTTGTCAGTTGCGGACTTTGGTCACAAGTTTTGCATCTTGGAGCGCTACGAACATATGATGGATGAAGAGAGGAGGGTGGACCATTTCATAGAGCATATGCACCCTTCCATCAAGCCTCATGTGATGGATAGTAAGACAAAGACCTTCGCCAAAGCCTACAACACCACTTTGGACATGGAAAGGATGGTGATGCCTACTCAGAACCCCTCCAAAGGTTACCTGGGTTTCACTGAAGGAGCTCAAGGGTAGAAGAATGAGCACAAGAAGGGAAAAGGGTGCAACCACAACAAAGGAAATCATGGACACAAAGGTAAGCCACATGGTGACAATCTCTTTCTGAAATGTCACACCTATGGACGGTCACATCCTAGGAAGTGTCGCTTTGAGAATAGGGTGTGCTACCATTACCAGCAAGAGGGCCACTTCATCACCAACTATCCTTAGCCTAATCTGAGAGGACCAGTAGCAGCACAACCGGTGGCAGCAGCACCCCCAGCGGGAGGTGGAGCACCAACCGGAGGACCCCCTACTGGAGAAAGGAGGCAAGCTAGAGTGTTCACCATCGACAATGAAGAAGCTCAGGTGAATTCTAATAGGCTAATCAAGGGTAATAACCCATAGAGTTTCCTTTTAGTTTAGTAGATCATGTAGTAGCTTTCTTATATGGTATGAACTATGTAGGCTTGCTGGAAGTCATGGGACAAAATGTAAAAGTACTTTTTGATTCTGGTTTTACTAATACTTTTATTTCAAGTAATCTGGCAACTATGCTTTGTTTGGTCATCAAGGATTTAGTTTATGTTTTGGATGTCATAACCCCGAGTGGTCGTATATATACATCTATTTAAAAAAACCCTATCTTTCCAGTTAAGTATTTGAACCATGAGCTTCCCACTGACTTCATCCTTCTCGATATGAATGATTTTGATGTGATCATCAGTATGGATTGGCTTTACACCTATAGAGCCCAGATTGACTGTAGAGAGAAGAATATTCTTATTAGGAAACCTGGACATCCACACTTCACCATTCAAGGAAGGAAAGATGCAACTACCCACCTTTATGTGTCGGCCTTGAAGGCTGAGCAGATGATGTCCAAAGGTTTTCGAGCCTACCTAGACATAGTTACTGAACCTAAGACCAAGGGGTGATCCTTAGAGGATATAGAGGTGGTTCGGGAGTATGCGGATGTGTTTCTGGATGATCTGCCAAGGATTCCCTCTGAGAGAGAGGTAGATTTCTCCATCGAGTTCACTCCCAGCACTAACCCTATATCTAAGGCACCCTATAGAATGGCCCCTTCCGAGTTGCTTGAGTTGAAAACCCAATTGCAAGAGTTGTTAGATAAAGGTTTTATCCAACCCAGTACATCTCCATGGGGAGCACTAGTCCTCTTTGTGAAGAAGAAGGACGGGTCGTGTTATAACCCCAATTTTTGGGTTCATTTTGTGAGAAAATTTTGTGAGAAATGTAATTTCTCATATTAAAGATATTTGAAGAAATAATGATATAATTTGTTTTGAAGATATGGATTTTGTTTACAATAGCCTTGATGATTGTTTTATGGGCTTTATTGGCTATTGGGCCCAAATAACAAGAAAATTCAATTAGTGAATGAATAATTGAATATTTGAGAAAAGAAAAATGTGGAAACATTTAGAAGGTAAATCCAAAGAGGGATTTCGTGCCCATTGGGTTCCTTGGGTTCCAAGGAGTCCAAAGTTGCATAAAAAGTGCAACAAGAAAAGAAAAGATCAATGAAATATTTCTTTATTAAGAAAGAAATTGAAAATAATGAGAAAATGTGGGAAATAAGTGAAAAGAGGTATAATGGAGTTATCCTTGGTGGATTTTCATATCCTAATGATTCCTAATGATAAAAGGAATACCAATGAGGAAAATGAAAGAGAAATAAAGAGAAATCCTCAAAAGGAAATATTTTAATAAGAAATAAACAAGATAATGTGAAATAATGCATATAGATGCATCTAGAAGGATAATAAGTATCCTTGAAAAGGATTTTCGAAATAATAGAGTGTCTTGGGATCCAAGGAGTCCCAATAAATAAGAAAGATAGAGAAAATACAAAAATTGAAAAATAAAAGGATAATGTGATACATTATTAATGAATTTTGTGATATTGTTAAAAAGGAAAATAGTGTTTACTAAAAAAAATAGAAATTCATGCTTATGGATTAAGATGCAAACATAAAGAGAATAAGAGAAAAGAATTTCGAATTATTAATGACTAAGGATCAAGGGGAAACAAAGAATTAATATAAAGAGAGAGAATTTATTCTCAACTATGGAAAGATGGTTTCCTAATGAGGAGAAGCCTTGCTTTTCTCATGGTCAAGTATGTTAGGGTGTGGATGACCTCCCTATATGAAGGGTCGAACCCATTAGCGAAGACTAGAGAGATCCCACACAACTATCTTTCTCTCTTCTTCACCTTCTTCATTATTTTCATCCAAAAACCCTAGTGTGGAGGGGTAGCATGTCTATGAGCAACAAGGAACCCATGGACGAGTACATAGGGGAGCATGATGTCTCCATGACACCTCGGAAGAACTCAACCATCTTTCCCAAGCCTAGTTCTTGCACGGCAGCCACAGGAGAGAAGCAGGCCAACTACGAGTTGTAGAGATAGAGAGTTGAATCTGGCCATCTTGGCCATGACCCAGCAACACCCTCATGTGCGTAGAGGCATGAAGGAGCTACAGGAAGTTTCCCTGGTGGCCATCGATGTCGGGAGGGTGGCAGGGCTGCTTGGGATCGTTGCTGCAGTGGCAACAGGTCTCGTTCGTGAGGTTGAAGAAGGCCAGGTGGCCTTGGATGAAACTGCCCTCCGTGGGAACGTTGATCGACTTAAGGAAGGGCAGAATGGACATTTTGTTATGTTTCCCATTAGTCAAGCAACGTTGCATGATAAAGGCTACGTGGCACCTCCCTATTGGCCCAAAGTAAGTAACTTTGCAAAAATCATATCTCACCATAAATTGTAGCTCAGATAAATACAAATAATATATGCATTTTGATCAGGAGAATGAGAGGAATCCAATAAAAATGATATTAAAGATTGATTCTGTTCCTAATTGAAAACGTACAATAAGTTGATGAAAAGTGCATTAAAGTTAAGTTAAATACCCTATTTGTGATTAAAGGTTGAATCTAGTATGCTTAATGGGTTAATTGAAGGATTAATAACTTGTTGAATGATAAGGTTAGATTCAAACCTGATCTAGATGTAAAATGTCATGATTTAGGGTTTTTACCCCATATGAGAATGATTAAGCATTTAGAAACCCTAATTTAGGGTAAAAGAGGATAAGATCATATTTAATTTGAAAATTGTGAAAATATGTTGTTAAATGATGGTTCTAAGTTATTTGAATATAGAAGTTCCTAATTGTGTGTAAATACCCTTAATATAATAATTAGGGTTTTCCAATGAATAAAAGGTGTATTTAATGATATATATAGTTCATTTAAGAATTCGACCATAATGAACTATGAATTGATGATAAATGCGTACAATGATCTTGTCATGGATTAAAAGGATAAAAATAGTAGCTTTAATGTAAAAGAGGCTTAATGAATGTTTAAGTGTTCCTTAAATATGAAATTAGGGTTTGTAAGTAATTGAATAGAAATAGGGTTTAAAATAGTAAATGAAGTGAAACCCTAAATTCCCACAGAACCCTAAAATTGGAATAGAAATCCTAAGGAATATGATGATATTGAATAAATATTAATAAAAGGAAATTAGTATATTTATTTCAGGATTTTGTGCATAATTGGTTGCTTGATTGGGATTTCTCTGTTCTGGTTAATTCTATCTCAAATCTGCAATCAAAGGTATGTGGTTACGCTTATGAATAATCCCTTTAGTTTCAAAGTGATTTCCTAACATTTTTATCGGTTGCTTGAAATTAACTATTGGATGCCTTTTATTTCATTCAAATATAAAGTGACTATGATTATCACCATGGATATATATATATATATATATATATATATATATATAGCTGGCTTAGATCCGAATCCACCTCTATGGCTTGTAAAGACTAAAAAGGGGTAACCTAGAGTAAGGTCTAGGTTATCGTGAGTTAGAAATTGAGCTACCAAGTGTAGTGCCATGAGACCCTTTATCATGCCATGAGTTAAGGAGAGGGCTACTTACGGGTAGTGCCAAGCTAATGATGAAGTATCCATTATCCCTTAGAGGATTTCAATGTTTCCTTTCACGCACATTGATTTTAAAGATGAATCTATAAGGTAGGAAAGGGTTTAATATGAACTACATAGCCATTAGTAGATAGTTTCCACTTACTAGACATTTTCTCTAGCATATATTTAGGGTAGACAATTTTCCAATTTCTAACTTCCACTCCCCTTAGATATAATGAGTGGTTTTCAATCGGCAGAGAGAGTAGATAGTCCATTGATTTGTTTCTTTGCAACTTGTATATTGGAAGATGCCCTCCTAATATCTATTAGTCAATGTATATATGTCTATACTTGATTACATATTATCCTTAGAGATTACTGATATCATTGATGGAATTTATTTGAGCGACATTTACTACTTTATTATATGCATATATCAGTCACCTAGTTTTTATTTAACTATATATTTAGATAATTTCTCTGGGTTTATAGGCATTGTTTAATCACAAAGATGTTGTTCTAAGAGAAATATTGGATAGGATCGATACATAACTTTTATCTGAACCACACCATTCCTTTTTATAGTAAAAATTAGGTTTGGGGTTGCAAAATTATATGTATATATCACTCAACATGTTTTTTTTTTCTGGTTATAATTTATGATAATTGCATCCATGATTGTAGTGATTTAAATTGTATTTACTTAAAATTATGTGCTTATATCAGTTAGCTAGTTTATTCTAATTACATCCCCCAATGATATTCATTTTAGTGGTGTTTGTTGAATTTTTTTATCCATCTATGAGTTTGTTGGTTTTTGTTTGATTATAGTCTATGACAATTGTGTTGCCAATGTAATTCCTTTCGATGGTATTTACTAAAAAACAAAATGCATATATGAAGTGTATAATTTTTATTTAAATACAATTATGATAATTGTACCCCTATTGGTAATTATTTCAATTGTATATACTACAAAATTATATGCATTATTGAGCTGATTAGTTTTAAATTATTTATGATAATTGCATCCTTGATGGGAGTACTGGAAGTAATTACAAAATTTTATGCTTAAAATAGTTGGTTGGTTTTTGTGTAGCAATATGTTTATGATTAATGTGTCCCTATTGGATATTATGTAACGAAGCATACCTTGTTTTAGATTTTTTTTTGAGTAATTTAGGGGGTGAATTTGATGTGAACCACACTAGTGCAACCCATTTCAGTTCCTTATTAGGTTTAGGTTTCAAGTGACATTTCTATCTTCATTTATTTAACTCTCCATTCATTAAAACCCATTTATTCATTCATTGTATTTTTTCATTATCAATATATACATAACTATTTACATCTTAGTTATACAACACACCATTTCTTTGACTCCGTATATTACATCACAATTGTTAGGTTTTAGTAGAGTTTTATTTTAACCTATTTCATCTTATTACATTTTATTAGGGTTTATTAAAACCATCCCATTTTCTTATCTCATCTTGATTTGGACCTCTATCAATCCTATTCTAATCATTTTGCAATTCACAAACGTGCAACACACACACAATGTAGCGTCCCTAATTTTATTTTAGTACTTATTCTCAGATAAGCCTAACACCCTATCATGCAAATTTTGAATATAATATGCCTATGTCATACCCTACTATGTAAATTAATCAAGGTGTAATCCCAATTAGATATAATAAGATAATTATTAAACCAAAAGCACAATTAAACCTAGTGGCAAAAATTAGCATCATTTAAATATTAAGGGTCATATTGTAATTTTTCTACAAAAACTATTGTCCTAAATGATAAATAAGTTACATCATATGGTTAAGTGTGTAATTGACCTAACTCATATCCATAATTAAGAATAAATAAAATTTATTTAGGTTAATTACAATAATAATTTCCTTCCCTCAAAATTTGAGAATGCAGTCCTTTTTGGATAATTTTAGGTGATTATTAAATTAATTTTAGATATGTGTCATCATCTAAACTAAAAAATAAGTTGATTTATGGATTCCTCAAATTCGAATTGGTTATTAACCCAATTTTGTTTAGAACTAAACCCTCCTTGATGGTTTGTTTGAGTTAGGAAAGGAATAACCTAAAATTGGATAATTTCCATAGTGGTCCAATCACTATAGGGTTGGACTTTAGTCCAAGTTCTTTAATGTGTGGATGATTTATCACATGGCCCTTTAAGTTATATTCCCCACTCTGAACCAAACTCTCATACCCAAGGATATTCCTGAGACAACCAACGTCTCTCTTACCCAACTCCTTCTTGCATGGGACTCTACTTCCAAAATCCCTTCTTATCAACACCAAATATCCTAGACACCTCATGTCATTCTCAGTGTGGGTCTTAACATAAGGAAATTGTCCAAAATAGTCTTCTCTCCATCTTGATTCTAAAAATCCCATGCCATGATAATTCTTCTAGCGGTATTTCAAGTTACCTTTGGCCATCACAATCCCAAGAGAGGGTGCCACAACACCTCCTAGGTCATTGGTTTGCTTCGACAGAGGGCTAGGAATATCCCCTGACACTCTATTGGGTTCACCCTTTCTCCCCTTTTCCTTATGTTCCGTGTATCATAGAGTCAAACTAGGTGATCTGATTGTTAATGTATTCATTCTCTTCTTTGTCCAACTTTGTAGTTTAAGTAGGATATATGGTAGCTTCGCTTCCTCTCAGTTTTGGTGTTTTGCAAAACTCTGACAAGATTCCCATATTTTCCATTATTCTTCTTTGGATGTGGAGTTTTCTGTAGTCCCTGACCTCCACGAGATCCAATTTTGGGCTCATCAGGTCCAACCGCAGATGTGGATGATCATGAGCTCTCTAATTTTCACCAACGTGATCTGGTCTATGGTCTAAATCCTAAAAACCAATCCACTAGAATTGTGCTTTGTCTTCTCTGTGGAGAAGAAAGATCTAAGGTATTGTCTTCTTATGTTTGCCCTCTGGTTTATATTCATATTGTCACATGCCATTATGGGCAAGAATGGAATTTGCACATTCTTTTTGTTCTTGCTGCTATGTTTCCTTGTAAGCATATTAAGGCCAAGTGGCCAGTTCTGGTTGGCCCACGACAGTGCAGACCCAACCACTGAAGTTTTTTTTCCAAATAGTGAAATTTATGTGGCTTTGAGGAATTACTTGATTGGTTAGAATATTCAAAAATTAGTATCTATTTGATCTTGCATCTTAAAATTTTACAAAAATATTCATTGGAAAGATAAAAACAAGAGGAAAAATAATATAATGGTTTTATAGCCTATTTTGACTCTAGTTGTCCCTGATTTTTAATGAACCATAAAATCACTAAATTCCATTTTTTATTAGAGAATTATAATTTACATAGCATTTGAAATTGGGTTTCAAACAAATTAAGGAAGAGATTAGGGTTGCTTCAACCTAATAAGAGAATCTAGGGTCTTATTTAAGAGAGAGGTAAGTGATGTATTTATTTACAATGTACGTAGAATTCTATGAAAGTATTACCTATGGTTTAGTTTATTATAGTCCATAATCTATAATGAACTAAGTATCATGTTTATTTTGTCAATTTCTATTGTATCATCTCTCGTGGACAATAAGAATAAAGAATAACATTTAAGAACAAGTTCAAAGTTTTCAAGGGAAAGAGAATGTTAAGAGAAAACTTATATCAGATTCTCACCAAGAGGCTCCTCGGAGCAAAACTAAGAGGCACTTTGGTGTAGAACAGAAGAGGTACTTTGGTGCAACCAAAGTGGCACTTCAATGCATAAGAGAAGATGCACTTATGTGCAAACCCAAGGATTCTTACGTAAGTAAAGATAAAAGAACTGATTTAAAAGCAATTGTGTCTTTTTTCAATGATGAATGTTATATAATATGTTTACCAATTTGTTTGACGCATAGCTGGGGGCACGACGACCGTAGATAAGGAGCAAGCATAGAGGACAAATCTATCTGACGTACAAGGAGTAACTCAAGGATCTTCAAGAAAGAAGGACTTGGTGGGGTTCAAGTATAATAGAATGATCACTTTAGTTTTCCTTTCAAGTATGAGAAACCTATATGAGTTTTAAGTTTGAATTTCATGTTATGACATTGAGATGTGGGAAATTGAAATTGTATCCCATGTTAGTTCAATAAATTATATTTTTATGTAATGATTATCATATTTGTGACATCCCCCTTGAGAATTGTAATTTTTCTTAAAAATTGATATCTCTAAAAAAAATGCGGTGTTACACACATATAAAACTTTAGTAATAGATATACTTATATTTTTGAGTTGTTCTTCCTTGTTATCAAAATACTAAATGGGATCTCTTCATATGTCAAATCTTCTTGTATTTCTAGTGGTTCAATTTGGATTACATGTGATTCATCATGTATGTATCTCTTAATCAGGGATATATGAAAGACATTATGAAGATTCTAATGAAGAAAAGGTAGATTTAGTCCATATGCCCAACTTCCAACTTCAGCAATGATTTCAAATGTTTCAGCATAACTTGGACTAAGTTTTTCTTTCTTTCCCCATATGGAAACTCTTTTTTAGATGATATCTTAACATAGAGTAGATCATCAGTCTTGAATTGAACTACTCTCATTTTTGTATTTTCATATTATCTCTTTCTATTTTGGGCTATTTGTAGTCTTTTGCATATTACTTTTCCATTTTTAGCACATTGATGTAATAGATCTGGTCCTAAAACCTTGACTTCTCCAACATCATCACAAGAGGTTGGTGACCTACATGGTCTTCCATATATTGCTTCATAAGAAGCCATTTGGATGCTAACTTGGTAGATGTTGTTGCAAGAGTAGACTTCTAGAGAACTATGTTCCTCTCAACTTCCCTTACAATCTAAAATACATTCTCTCAACATGTCTTCTAAAATGTGTATCACTCTTCTTACAGTCTATTAGTACAAGGATGAAAAGATATGTTGAAGTTGAGTTTTGTTCCCAAAGCATCTGTGACAAAGTGGATTTTAGCATAAGAATGAATTAATTACTCTTTCACCATCCTTCTGTTCACTCAGGAACTCAAATTGTTTTTCCTGGCTTCTAAATTAATATTGATACTCAAAATTGTAATATGGTGATCAATGTGAATTTTATACACAATATAACACCACAAACTATATTCAATCATCACTCTGTACAAAGAAGTAAATTTGTCCATAAAACCTCATATTTTGGCTCTCAAATGTTTTCTAAATATTCTTCACATTTTTGTGAAGCTATGGTCCGAATTTCATCCCATTTGGACATTCCTACAGTTTTCTAGGAATTTTGGAAGTTTTGTGCTCAAAATCCCTTTTTATTTGCCTTTTCTGACCTTTTCCAGGTCAGCAATCCGCGACCTAAGGCAAGGGATGGACCTCAGCTCTTGGATCGACTAGCCATGGATCATGGCCCCAATCCTATCATCAAGAGGTCATCCCCTATCTCCCACAATCAGTAGAGAAGGGAGTTGTCGACCAAGGTAACAATCATTTGAATACGACCCACTTTTGAAAATCAAAACATACGGATGTGTTACCCTCACTACTCCAAACTCACCCCGCCCCTTTCCCCCCTCAATTTGACCTATTTTGACATCAAATGGGAGCTTTCTCTCATGGCTGTCTCCATGGACATTGTGTCCATACGAAACCCTAAAACTAGACCTTATCAACTATAAAAAACCCACCCTCACCTTCATTTTGCTACTATGATCGTGAACGACAACTTGCCTTTCTCTCCCTCAGCCCCAAGCACCCCAATTTCCTCCTAGTCTTTTGTTGTTTTGTGTGTTGCCACTGCATGGCCCATTTTGCGAGTCCTCTATTCTCACAATCTCCCCCAAATACGACACCCGCCACCACTCTACATGGTCACAATGAACACAAACGGCTACTCGTCAGCCTCCACCTACTCCTCATTCCCTAAGCTCCCTTCCATCAGAGAGCCCCTCACCATCATGTATCTTGGCACTCACAGGAGCCTACACAAGGGAGGAAAGATCTCAGGCTGGCCGGTCCAGAGCACATCAAACCTGGTCCAAGGATCCATCATACCATCGTTTAAACTAATTAATAGAGGAGTTAACTAGACAAACCAAATATTGATCAAGATCCTTAGATAAGTGATCCAAAACACCTACACATCACAATATTGGCCATCTGATCGTGTAATCCAGCAATCACCCTTTTTCAATTTTAAGGTATTCTCCTCCTCTCTACTAAAAAATCTAATAGATGATCAAAATCCACAAAAATTGTATCTCTTGATTCCTAACACCAAAAATTATGTATAAATAGTCAATCTTGATTGGAAAAATCCAATGAACTGATTAAAAATTCCTTTGGAGCCTAATTACTTATGTATTTCACTAGTATTCCTATATTTGATCTCTTTCTTATACGATTTGTCAAATGGATCAATGATGGTGATTAATCCATGGAAACCATAATATTTGACTCTAATGATTATTTTGAAATACAAATCTAGATCTAATCTAGTTGAGTCATCTACTCTTGAAAATGAATCATGTATCTTAAAGTGATAAGCTTGGTGATGGGTCCTGACCCTAGATTTATGACTTGGTAATTATGATTATGCTAAATCTTGTGAAATTCCTAATCTAAACCCTTGAACTTCTTCCTTGATGATGATCTAAAAATTGATTATGACTTGGATAATGATCATAAAGTTTGGGTTAACACATATGATCCTAGAAAATCTAAGTAGGTCATCCACACTTGAATATTCTTGACACTTGAGTAATGTTGGGCATATTGAAATATTTTTTATTATAAGTGGATGATCAAACCCTAAGGTTGACATAGGAAAGTGTAACCCTAATATCATATATTGAAACATGATCTTAAAATATCATGATCTTGACCCTTGATCCATGATGCATGGGTTTTAAGTCATTTTTATAGGCTTATTTTATATCTGTTTTATGCATGTATTTGTCATTTTCTTGATTATGTTTGCATAATTCACTATAGTTGGCCTTTAAACTCTTTTTGCATCAAATTATACTTCTTTTATAATATTTATATGATTTTATATAATCCCCGGACTTATACACATGTTTCGGCACTTTTTCAGGCACTTTTGCATTGTCTGGAGTCAATACTATCGACCCCCAGGTCGATAGTATCGACATTTCATCAAAAAGGAACCCCAAAACGCGATCTTGGAAGGAATAACCTGTGCCATGGTCGATACCATCGACCTTGGGGTCGATACTATCGACAGCGTCGGGATCTGGCGATTTTCAGCACTAAAACGGAGCGTTTTAATCTGACGGTTGAGCTTTTTCGGAGCCGTAAAGTGGTCCTATGACCTAAGAAGAGCACAGACGGCCCGAGGGGGGGAGGACATTGTGTCGCACAACATCCAAGAAGGAGAGAGAGAGATAGGAGACGAGAGACGAAGGCCGTCAACCGAGCGATCCGGGCACCTCCGACGGGCGATTTTGCTGCCGGAAGATTGCAAAACGCACGTCTCTCGAGGAGGATCTCTAGGAACACCTTTGTATCAGGGGTTACACGAGTTTTCTCCATGTTTCCCATGTTTTTCTTCTCTACTCCTCTGTCTTTCATTGAGATGAACATGCGGGGCTAATCCCCTCCATCTTTAGGACCGGGAGTAGCCCGGGAATGCATTGTATGACAGTTTTATATTAATAATTCATATTTTATCTCTTACATCCGTGGTATGATTTCGTTTTCTCCATATATTGTTATGCTTGATCACAATAATAATAACCTAATGCCCTTAATCACTTTGACAGAAGGATTAACAGTTGAAAAGAGACGAAACCTACATTAATCGATAAATCCCTTGACAAAGGAGGTGTAAAATTAATGGTGGAAACTGAGAGATCATTCGTAATGCACTTAGTTTAGGGGATAGATTACTACGACGGTGGAATCAACCTAAACCTAAGTAGTGAATTACACCACGACAGTGGGTAATTCTTGTTTTCAGGCCACTACCCGGATGGAGAGAGAAGATTGAGGAATTATATGAAACCTAATACAATGATAACCCGCGGTGAAACCGCAATCCTAAAGATACTCTTTTGAATTGATTAAATTAACATTTAATTGATTGGTTGTTTTGTTTTATTTTTACTTTCTTTTAATTTTGACAACAAACCCCAATTTGTTATTCGGCTTAGCCGATCGCAAATAGTTAGTAGGAGTCTCCCATAATTCAGCGTATCCCTGTGTTCGACTCGGGCCTCACAAAGGCCTGTACTACTCGACGCGTATACTTGCGTTTTAGCGCGTAGTAAAATACACGTCAAGTTTTTGGCGCCGTTGCCGGGGATACGGTGGAATTGTTGGCACTTCGAGTGCTACGAGAGGCCACTCTAGGCCACAAATTTCTTTTTAATTTTCATTCAAATTCAAATATTTTTACATTGTACTATAATTGTTATACTCGTCTAAGCATAGTACTGAACTCGAATTTTCTTATTTCAGGTATTGTGTATGGTGCATACACGTAGTACAGACTACGGCAATCGCACACCCGAGGTTCCATTTCTGGGACCTGAGGACGAGGAGCATTCTGAGCACGAGTACCAAGAAGAGATAGATTCTGAATCTGAACCAGAAGACATGGCCGAGCCACAGACCATATGGGAGAAGATCAAAGCTTCTTCCTCATCAGCTTCAAAGGGGCCTATAAAAAAGCAGGCGATCAACATACCGACATATAAGATCGATCCAACATTGATTAATTTGGTAAAATCAAATGCGTTTCATGGGCTGAAGAATGAGGATCATGTTGCACACATCAGCCAGTTCGTTGAAAATTGTGACATGGTAAAGATAGACAGGTTTCCACAAGATGCTTTGTACCTCAAGCTGTTCCCAAGTTCCTTGGTAGGAGCAGCAAGAGAGTGGCTACATAATCTAGACGATGAGTTCGTTGAGTCTTGGGACCATATGGTGGAAGTCTTTTTTGAGAGGTTCTTCCCTCCTGAGAAGACTAACGACATGATCCGGAAGATTCACAATTTCACCCAACAGGCGGGTGAAACATATTCTGAGACCTGGGAGAGATTTCAGGTTATGCTGAGGAGGTACCCACATCATGGGTTGGATAAAGAGACGCAGGTGAAGATCTTTTATTTTTCTCTCTCCGAACACGATAGGAGTAATCTGGATTCAGCTAGGTCAGGATTCTTTCTTAACAATACGGACACCAGATGTTGGGAGATATTAAAGAACATGGCTAGGAAACAATCATGGGGTGAAAGAGGCGTTGTGGAGCAGGTCAGAGTTGCAGGTGAATCCAAAGTAATTAAGGAGCTGAACGACAAGTTAGATCTGCTACCCAAGAAGCTGCTAGCTAAGGAAGATTCATCTGAGGATGAGGAAGCCCAAGGAAAGTACATGCAACAACAGGGCTACAGAAACAATGACTATGCGTGGAGGAAGGACAAAAAGTTCTCCTGGAAGGATCCTAACCATTTTCTGCAGGATCTGGAGGCGAAGCCACAGCCTAGAGCTGAAGATAAGAACACCGAATTACTGAGTCAAATGGTGCAGCAGAATCAGGAGATGATGGCTATGTTTGGTAAACAATTGCAATCTCAAGGTGATATTCTAACCAAATTTGGGCAGACGCTACAAAGCCATGGAGCACAGATGCGGGCATTAGAAACCACCGTGGCTCAGATTTCAAGTGAAGTGGCGGCCATCAAGCACGCCAACCAGCAGAAACCGGCTGAGAGTGAAAATGTGGCCCAAGCACACCATCAAGTGAAGTACATGTCTATGGTAAGCAATGAGGAGGAATCTCAGGTGTCAGAAGCAGAAGATCAAAGCAAAATGAAGTTTGATATGGAAGCAACACCGGCGATACTGTATCCTCGTACTTATTATGGACTGCCGGGCGGAAACACTCTTTTCAGAAAATCCTGCCACGAGCACATGATAGTTGCGCCTACGCTTAGGCGAGAAGAGCAAAGTAAGACTGTCCGTCAAGGTGTTGATGCATCTATTGCAGGGGAGGAGTCACAACACATGATTAATGTTGATGATGTTCTGATAAAGCCCACGCCAGAGGGAGTAATTGAAGCAAGTTTAGGGGAGCTGGCCCCGAAAAGCTCATATGTGCCTCCTCACAAGCGTGTCAATGCGGCAGATGTGTCAAGTCGGGACAATCTGAAGCCGAAGAAGGAGCACCGACACTATAGGAAATTCTTGGAAATATTCCGCAAGATGCATATCAACATTCCGCTGGTGGAAATGATTGAGAAGGTTCCCGCCTATGGGAGGTTCATTAAAGATATAATCAACAAAAAGAGGCGGATCAAAGATATTAATGTATGCAAGATGAATGAAATGGTGAGCTCAATCATTCTTGGGAGATTACCAGAGAAGAAGAAAGACCCGGGGAGTTTTTATATCCCATGTTCAATAGGCGACCAACATTTTCCACAAGCACAGTGTGATTCGGGTGCCAGCATTAATCTTATGCCTCTGTCCACATTTCAAAAGCTTGGGTTGAAGGAGATAAAGAAATCGGCGGCAACGATTGAGTTGGCGGATGGGTCCATTGTAAGGCCATATGGAGTGTGCGAGGATGTACTCGTCAAGGTAGACAGGTTCATCTTCCCGGTAGATTTTGTTGTCATGGACATGCCACAGCTCCAAAGTTGCGAGATGCTATTGGGAAGGCCGTTCCAAGCTACGGCTGATGTCATCGCTGCCATTGGGAGAGGTACATTGACCTTGGGGATTGGACAGGATCGAGTTCAATTCAAATTGCCACATGACTCATTGGAGACATCTCTTGACAACCCAGGTTAAAGGTATCTTTATGTCAAGCCTAGGACATTAAACAAGGGCGCTTGTTGGGAGGCAACCCAAATTTAGGTTCAATTTTATGTTTGGGTATGTTCTTTTATGTTTATGTACTTAGTTTTTGCTTATGTTTTGATAATTTTTGTAAAAATGTTACCCTAACTCGTGTTTTGAAGTGTGCAAAATGTTAAGGTCGATACTATCGACACCCATGTCGATAGTATTGAGTTTTGAGAAGTAAACGCTGAAGAAAAGTCGATACCATCGACCCTAGGGTCGATAGTATCGAGATTCCTGAAGATTTACAGAAACATTGGTGCCAGTAAAGTCGATACCATCGACCCTAGGGTCGATAGTATCGACACTTTTGAGTTCCCAGGCTTTTAGATGTGTCGATTCAACAAAATCGCTGAGTCTGGGTCGATACCATCGACCTTGGTCGATGGCATCGACACCTGCAGGATAGCTACATAAAATAGGCCGTAAAAGGTATCGAAACGAGATTTGTTCGAACCGTTTTTTGCAGAGGAAAGATGGATGAAGCAAGTCACGTCTTAGAATCACTAAGACACAAAAATGGGCCACAAAAAGGAGGGAGATAGCAAGCATCACTTGGTCTACTTGAGCATCTAACCATCCTTCTTCACCACACTTCAAAGCGAATGGTACCGTTGTTCCACCTCTTAAGTGAGAATGTTGACTATGAGGCCATAGTCATATTCAAGCTTAGGGGAGGTTTTGGAACAACCCTCTATCTTAGTTTTTACTTACTTATTCATGTTGATTTTATTTTTGAATTTTTAGTTATTTTTATTTCTAGGTTTACCGCTTTTGTAGGATCCACATCTATCTAGTGTAATCTGTGGAGCAATAAATGCATGGTTTCAATTGTAAGTTTTACTCTTGGGTTGTGTGCACATGAAAATATGAGTATATTGAAAACTTTTTGAGCTTATTCTTGTGAGTAATTGAGTTGCATAACTGAGGAAGTGCTTGGGTGAGTCAGCTTCAGGACACGGGGACATGAATGACCATCTTTATTGTCTAAGGAAAAGTGATTGACAAGGATGTTTGAGCCCCAACCGACCAAACGCTAACGTGACCTTAGACTAAAGTTTAAGAGAGAAATCCTTCAGTTACCCTGTACACAGGTCTTTAGAGAGGGACATATGATATTTTCGAAAGGTTTTGTCAATTAGTCTTGTGATCTGATCCACCGCAATTTCATTCACACTCCACCATAAGAAATGGGAGCACATTATTGTCTTTCACTTTTTGATTGCATCTCATGTAGATAGGTCTTGCGTTATATCTATTTTCACATTTTTTTTGCATGAAAATGAAAAAAAAGGATAGAGTAGTTATACATGCACATTATCATTAGGTGCATGTCATAATAGTTGCATAATTGTCATTATGTAGTTGCATTTACATCTTTTGAGCATATTGTACACCATGTATCTTATGTTACTCTGAAAACATTAAAGGTGATGAACTTGTTCCATACCCTCCAAATAGAATGCTTCAGATGCACAAGTATGTAACAAGAAGTGAGCCCGACAAATAATTCATTGTCATCTATGAAAATAAGGGCTTGACAAAAAAAATTGAAAAAAAAAGAGAAGAAAAAAAAGAGAGAAAAAAAAAAGAATTGAGAAGTAGGAATGAGAGGGAGAAAGGAACATGTTCTCACTTACATACTAAGAAGAATAAGCACATGGTGTAGTTTTCTTAGATATTCCATCTCACCTTGAGACAGAATGATAGTGCATGCATCATTCCACCAAAAATGTAACATTAGGACATTTTCACTTGCATTTTGCATCATGATAGGTCATTAATTTTTGTATTGCATGATTGACTATTATGTGCTTCCATCTCTTCCACAACCACCTATCCCATCCACCCGTTGCTCTAATTGGTAGGCCACCCATGATATTCTCCTCATTCATTAATATCAGGAGATCTGCTTCCATTTAGATGGTAGTTAGGAAATGAGCAACGTAGATAGGAGATCACAAGATGCATCAAGTATGGACCAGATGAGTTTATCATATTAACTGCTTTAATTGATAGTGTTTCATTGATTGGGGGATAGACATCTTTTACATAGGTCTTTGGTCGCCTGGATGGCAGTTAGTGTTCAGTGGTCAATGAGGGCCGGTTTGTGGAAAGAAAGTGGGGATGATGTAGATTCATTTCATGTATTTATGTCCTGTTGCTGACTTATCTCAACCAGATCAAAAGTTTTGTTGCTCGAGGACGAGCAAGGTTTAAGCTTAGGGGAGTTTGATGCATGGGTTTTAAGTCATTTTTATAGGCTTATTTTATATCTGTTTTATGCATGTATTTGTCATTTTCTTGATTATATTTGCAAAATTCACTATAGTTGGCCTTTAAACTCTTTTTGCATCAAATTATACTTCTTTTATAATATTTATATGATTTTATATAATCCCCGGACTTATACACATGTTTCGGCACTTTTTCAGGCACTTTTGCATTGTCTGGAGTCGATACTATCGACCCCCAGGTCGATAGTATTGACATTTCATCAAAAAGGAACCCCAAAACGCGATCTTGGAAGGAATAACCTGTGCCATGGTCGATACCATCGATCTTGGGGTTGATACTATCGACAGCGTCGGGATCTGGCGATTTTCAGCACTAAAACGGAGCGTTTTAATCTGACGGTTGAGCTTTTTCGGAGCCGTAAAGTGGTCCTATGACCTAAGAAGAGCACGGATGGACCGGGGGGGGAGGACATTGTGTCGCACAACATCTAAGAAGGAGAGAGAGATAGGAGATGAGAGACGAAGGCCATCAACTGAGCGATCTGGGCACCTCCGACGGGCGATTTTGCTGCCGGAAGATTGCAAAATGCACGTTTCTCGAAGAGGATCTCTAGGAACACCTTTGTATCAGGGGTTACACGAGTTTGCTCCATGTTTCCCATGTTTTTCTTTTCTACTCCTCTGTCTTTCATTGAGATGAACATGCGGGGCTAATCCCCTCCATCTTTAGGACCGGGAGTAGCCCGGGAATGCATTGTATGACAGTTTTATATTAATAATTCATATTTTCTCTCTTACATCCGTGGTATGATTTCATTTTCTCCATATATTATTATGCTTGATCACCATAATAATAACCTAATGCCCTTAATCACTTCGACAGAAGGACTAACGGTTGAAAAGAGACGAAACCTACATTAATCGATAAATCCCTTGACAAAGGAGGTGTAAAATTAATGGTGGAAACTGAGAGATCATTCGTAATGCACTTAGTTTAGGGGATAGATTACTACGACGGTGGAATCAACCTAAACCTAAGTAGTGAATTACACCACGACAGTGGGTAATTCTGTTTTCAGGCCACTACCCGGATGGAGAGAGAAGATTGAGGAATTATATGTAACCTAATACAATGATAACCCGCGATGAAACCGCAATCCTAAAGATACTCTTTTGAATTGATTAAATTAACATTTAATCGATTGGTTGTTTTGTTTTATTTTTACTTTCTTTTAATTTTGACAACAAACTCGAATTTTTTATTTGGCTTAGCTGATCGCAAATAGTTAGTAGGAGTCTCCAATAATTCAGTGTATCCCTGTGTTCGACTCGGGCCTCACAAAGGCATGTACTACTCGACGCGTATACTTGCATTTTAGTGCGTAGTAAAATACACGTCAATCCAAACATTGTTATTTCGGATCTGACTTGAAGGGTTGACCTATTTTTTGATATGTACTATAAGTCATCGGTCAAAGGTACACTATTATACCTCATCCTTGGTTGTATTGAAGATATCTTTTATGTATCTCTTGGTTGTACACTTGGATATATGCTTGGTTGAGCTGATGTTCTCTGTTGATTAGTCTTCCATTTTTATTATATTATACTTTAAGAGAAACATGAGAACATAAATGATATTTCCCATCATGACTTTCCGTATATTGATAATGATGACGATGTTGATAATGTTGATATTGAGTACAAGCAAACTCCTCATTCAAAGGTGGAACTTGTACATTGGTCTCCTACCTCAGATGGAGAGAAGTATCCTAGTGACCTCCCCCATCACGTTGGGGTGATGAAGTCACATAAATTATATAAGCATGCTTCTTGATTATAGCATAATGGGAACTCTTAATAAAAATTGCATTGTTCGAAATAAACATATTGTCGAATAAATATTGGATTTGGAAAAATCACCTGTTATAATTTTTGAATATAAGTCCTGCCAAGTATACTCTTTTTCTATAAACTTTTACTTATTTTTGATAGTGTACTGTGCAATTGCATGATTATGTCTTAATTTTATTAATTTTAGGCAAAACAAATGGACACTGACTAGATTGCTTCTGCACTTGATGTACTCTAATGTCAAGGATAAAACTGCAAAGTCTCATAATTGGGTAGTTTATTCTTTAAATCTCCTATTTTTAAGTTATTATTGCTTATTGTATATGCCAGTGTGTGAGATCCTATCAGGCCACTCAGGGATGGGTGCTTCAATCCTTTTACTACTATCTAGGCAGTGGGATTGGGATTGGGGTAAGAATGGTTCCGTGATAGTTGATATTAGAGCATACACACTCCCATATACTTTAAGTAAATAATTTCTCAAGTCTCTTGAACCCCGAAAACCATAAATTCCATAATGGTGAAAATCGAGGTGTCTAGACTCAGGGTTTTGGCATAATTTCTCCTATCCGTCTTCACGGTGGCTGAGATTCCCCGCTCTACCTGGCCTTAATTGATCTAGAACTGGACCTAAAGGTTCTCTATTGAAACCCTAGAGAGTCTTCTAGCATATCATATCTTCTCTAAAGACTACCCTAAGCCACCCAAGTGGATGACGACTAGGTAGTATTCTCATCTCCTCATGTGGTCATTCTCTTGTGACCATTTGACACATGATGTCTCGATTATGGGTAACTTGTGTATGAAAAAAAACTACTAGAAAATTGTGAAAGTTGATGATGCCATGATCTGACCTTAGTATGAAAACTCGATTTTGATCAATGATAATTTTAAAATCAAATACTCATGCATGACCCTTTCATATCATGAAAACTAGACTTAACCAAAATTAGACTACCTGCTCCCTATGTTTGAGGTAAATGATAAAAATTATGATTTGGTGAAATAAGATTGATTTATACCGTACACCTCATTGTTGATGAGATCCCTATTTGATTAAGTCCACGTTTCCCTATTGTTGACTAAACCTCAAACATAGTTAAGAAAAAATTGTACCCTATTTGATACACATCATGAATGTCATCAAGTGACTAAGCCTAGGACTCAAAAAATCATGATATTAGACTTTAACCCAAAAAGCAATTTCCCTAGGAACTATTGATTCCTTTTGCAATCTCAATTTTGATATGTTGAGCATGGACCTAAATAATGCACCTATTTTCAAATTATATCTTGATCATGAAAGAAAGACAATACAATTATGACCCTGATCTTGAAAATACTTGAACTATATGCCCTATTATAATCTTGAATTTTAATCTTATGACCTTGTAGAATATGATTTGATCATTGATATTCTCCCTATTTGAATAAGATCAACGGATAATGACTAACGTAGGTAATGTGATAGATTAGGGTGGTAGTTGACTCATGAATCCCCTAACCTAAGTCACATCCCTATTATGACTACCTATAAGTTTTCACCTAGTTGATTATTTAGAGTTTGGAAAGATATCCCCTTTCACCGAATTTGGATTGGTTGACCTAAGCCTAATAGGTTTAACCCATGGTTGATACTCGATCTTGAATATTGATTTAATAATGACCTTGATATATGACAATGTTGATTATAACTTGTGGTTGACTTCCTAGATGGACCTAGGTCTAGATCATTCATTAACCTTGGATACCATGATAATGAAATATTGATATGTTGCTCAAATATTGCTTGAATATTGTTGCTCAAAATTGAATATAGATGAGTGATCTCCCCTAAGGTATAAATAGGAATCTAAACCCTATGTTTGGAATATTTATACATATGATCTTCATGTCTAAACTTCAACTCTCTATATTGATGTACAAAATCTTGAAACATGATATGGATCTCGAGACCACCCTTGATATATAAATAGTGACTTTCCTAATCCCAAATTTTGAAATTTTGGAATGATGACTATTTTAACTCTCTCGATTTATGAAATAGGGTTTAGCTCTCATTAGGACTAGGGTGGTATCTCCCATTGATTTTGATCTCGAAATCATGATATTGGAAGTATGTTGTTATCTTGAATTGTTAAAATATGAAATCTCAAATCATGGATGTATCACCCCACCTAGACTAATGTAGAAGCTAGGACCTTGAGATATTGGGATTGAAGGTCACCTTGTACACTTGATTCAGGAACTTTGTTTGTTTGACCTAAAATATGACGTCTCCATATTTGTGATCAATAGGATGCTTTCCATATTTGTGACTCATTGAATGACTTTGAACAATATATGCATTGACCTTGATACTCAATTTCTCAATGAGATGAAATGATATTGGTACCAGTTTGGTTATGATATGGAATAAGGAATCCCAATTATGATTATTGGACTATTTGACTTTGATGACATGATTTTGATTATATAGTATTTGAGGATATGATCTAGTATTTGAGGATATGATCTAGATTTGGATAACCCCAATTTTGAGGTTATTTTGAATTTTGGGTACAAAATTCCTTTCTAAGGCGGGAAGGATGTGACAAAGTGAATTTTAGCATAAGAATAAATTAATTACTCTTTCACCCTCTTCTATTCACTCATGAACTCAAATTATTTTTCTTGGCTTCTAAATCAATATTGATACTCAAAATTGAAATATGGCGATCAATGTGAATTTTATACACATTATAACACCACAAATTAGATTCAATCATCACTTTGTCCAAAGAAGTAAATTTCTTCATCAAACCTCATATTTTGGATCTCAAACATTTTCTAAATATTCTTCACTTATTTTTGAAGCTATGGTACAAATTTCTTCCCATTTAGACATTCCTACAATTTTCTAGGAATTTTGGAAGTTTTGTGCTCAAAACCCCTTTTTATTTGCCTTTTTCTGACCTTTTCCTGGTCAGTAATCCAAGGCCTAAGGCAAGGGATGGACCTCGGCCCTTAGATTGGCCATCCATAGAATGCGACCTTGCTCTTTTGCTCCAGAGGTCATCTCCTACCTCCCACAATCAGTGGATAGGGGCGTTGTCGGCCAATGTAACAATCATTTGAATGCAACCCACTTTTGAAAATATAAACATACAAAAATGTTGCCCTCGCTACTCCGAACTCACCCCACCCTTTTGCCCCTCAAATTGACTTGTTTTGACATCAAATGAGAGCTTTCTCTCCTGGATTCCTCCATGGACATTGTGGCCATACGAAACCATAAACTAGACCTAATCACCTATAAAAAAACCCCACCCTCACCTTTGTTTTGCTACCACGATCATGAACAGCAACTTGCCTTTCTCTCCCTCAGCCCCAATCACCCCAATTTCCTCCTAGTCATCTGCTATTTTGTGTAGTGCTACCACCTGGCCCATTTTGGGCATCCTCTATTCTCGTCATCTCACCCCAATCTGACAACCGCCACCACTCAATAGGGTCACGATGAACACAAATGACTACTCGATAACATCCACCTACTCCTCCTGCCCCGATCTCCCTTCCACTAGCGAGCCCCTCTCCGTCGTGTATCCTGGCACTCATGGGAGCCTACAAGAGGGAGGAAAGATCCCGGACCAGCTGGTCGAGAGCACATCTGACCCGGATCCTGCACGAGGGAGGAAAGATCTCGCATTGGCCAATCCAGAGCACATCTGACCCGGTCCAAGGAATCCATTGAACCAACGTTTAAACCAATTAATAGAGGAGTGAATTGGCCAAACCAAAGATTGAATTGGATCCTTAGATAAGTGGGCCACAACGCCTGCATGGTGCAATCTTGTCCATCCTATCGTGTAATCCAATAATTGCCCTTTTTCTATTTTAAGGTACTTCTCCTCCTCTCTACTAAAAAATCTAGTAAATGATTAAAACTTGCAAAAGTCTTATCTCTTGATCCTTAACTCCAAAAATTACATATAAATAGTCAATCTTGATTAGTAAAATCCAATGAACTGATTAAAAATTCTTCTGGATCCCAATTACTAATGTATTTCATTCGTATTCCTATATTTGCTATATTGCTTATATGATTTTTCAAATGGCTCAATAATGATGTTTATTCCTTCAAAACCCTAATATCTGACTCTAATGATTATCTTGAAATAAAAATCTAGATCTAATCTAGTTGAATCATCTACTCTTGAAAATGAATCATGTATCTTAAAGTGATAATCTTGATGATTGGTCCCAACCCTAGATTTATGACTTGGTAATTATGATTATGCTAAATCTTAAGAAATACCTAATTTAGACTGCTGCAGTAATCAACAAGTCAGGGGATTCTGATTACCTAAGTAATAAATCTCGAGATTCTTAATTACATTGTTTGGCTGAGTGGTTATTCAAAAATGCAATAATTATGATTACTGACATTCCAGATTATGTTGTTTGGTAATTATGTATTTGAAATGCAACATTTTTTATTTTTTCATAAAATCAATACATAATTATATATTTAACCTGCTACATGGCACGAGGCATCCATATCCATATTTCTGTATTAATATAATTACAAGGTACACAACCCAATTGATAATGTGCGCAATCTGAACATACATATCAACCTTTGCACCAATGATTTTCCCATACGATATGCAAATTGTGACACGATCATTCTCGAATTTTAACCATTCAACTGTGTAATCAAACATACAATTTCACACAAAGTAAAAAACGTCATGTGATCAACCACATCACTATCACCACACGAATCAACTACAAATTCAAATACAACAACCACATCAAAAGAGTGAAATAGCACACCACGTTTAACCCCTAACCATTCCAAACATACTACATAATTGCACAAAATAAAACCACACATTCTACCATGTCTAAACATAGAATACAACCTCTTCACATAAAATTTCATGGTGCAACAACTTGAGATCAACCCCTAACAAAACACCAACAAAATAGAAAACGGGCTAATTAGAAACGGGTAGCAGCAATCCATGTAGTAGCAGCTTGGATTCTCAGTCCATGCAGCAACTGCTTGGGTTCTCTTCACTCACCTGAACCAATTAGAAAATGGGCTAATTAGACAAAATGGGCTAATAGAAACAACCAATATTGTTGCTTGATAATTAAAAACTATATGGCTAACAACTAAGCAAATGAGTGAGTAAGCAACCAACAATAAGTAAGCAAGTAGACATGGATTTGATGAAACTTCCAACACCAAACCAACACCCCCACCAAAAAACTAGCAACCCCACCACAAAACAGCCAGCAAACACATGCACATAACAGCCACCATCAGAAAATGTAGGAGCAACATTCCAAATGAAGACACCATTGCAAGAGAGCAAGAACAACCCAGAGATTAGTTAATAACTGCCCAGATTCAGCTAAGTAAAAGTGGGGGCAGGGGCCATGTAATAATACAAAGTGATGGAATCGGATCGTGAAGAATAAGAAGAAAGAGATAGAAAAGCATAGATGAACTAGTAGCCAAGATGGGAGAGGAGCAGCGATATGTGGGCGGTGTTTGAGGAATAAAGAGAGGGGAAAAATGGAGAAAAGCTCTAAAACAAGGATTTGTTTACTACAACAACAAAAGGACAAATAAATCCAAGCTGAAGTTCCAATTCGGTGGTTAAACTGACCTGAACATACCACATATCTCGTACATAAACAGACGAAAGGAGGAATAAACGCCAAGTCAATGTGAATCTTCTCAAACCACACAGCAACCAGCGTTTCTGTGCTACAAATTGCGAAGGGGAAGGGGACTCGGGTACTGGGTGGTTTGAGTGAGGTGATGAGGCTGGTGGTTTGGAGCTGACCTTGGGCACACCGGGGTGCTTTTCCTAGGAGAATGGAACAGAAGAGAATGTGGAAGGAGTTGGGAGGGGATACGACGGTGCCAGGGTGGCGTGGCCTATGTTGATAGAGGAAAAGTAGCCCTTTACCAGAGAGGAATGCTACGATGCAGCTACGGGTTCGGTAGATGTCGGCTTTGTTGGGCCGGTGGTGGTGGCAACAGTACTGACTGGTGCTAGAGACGGTGGTGCCTCCTCCTCTCCCATGGCGATCACAGCAACTGACTGACGTGTTCAGGCAATCGAGCGAGATGTGGGGAGCGCAAGAGCCAAAGAGAAGGGAACAGAAGATTCGTGGTGGATTGGAGTGCAAAGGAGCCATAGAGAAGGGAACGGAAGATTCGTGGTTGTTTGGGTGTTGCTCGTGGAGAAATTCCTGGGACAGGATGATAGGTGGAGAGGAGGAACAGAAGAGGGAGGAAATCAGGTGAAATCGAGAAGCGTGATCTAGAAGCAGCAAAAGGGGTGAAATCGGGCGAAATCGGAGAAACCCTAGCACACAGTTCTAGGGCTGGAAGCAAAAGGGGGTGAAATCAGGAGAAATCAGAGAAGACGAGAAAGTCAGAGAAGGAACAAAGGTAGAGAACTAACCTGCTCCGTGAGGAAGAGCGAGATGCACCAAACCCTCGAACAACAGTCGGATCACGACTCCCAGTGAGCCCAGCAAACACCGTAGCAACGCGAGCAGCCACCTGAAGACTTCAATCGCGAGAAGTGATGACTTCAATTGTGAGCAGATCTTCATCGAGGAAGGAGGAGATGATGGGGAAAGGAGAAGATGGGGAAGGAGAAGAGGTTAGGGTTAAAACCCTAGTGACCCCAGAGAGGATTGGGTGCAAGGGAGGGCGACGAAGATCGCATGGTGCTGGTTGTGGTGGTGGTGGAAGGATGAGCCATGGTAAGTGGAAGGATGTGGGGGAGAAGACGACGGGGTGGGAGTCGGGGGCGACAGAGTCGGGAGTCGGGGGCGATCGGGGTTGCAGCCCTCGCTCTGTGATTTGCAGAGTTCGCCGATATTGGCGGATTTTGTGAAGTTTGCTGAATGTTAGGTGAGGGAAATACTGCATTCCAACTGCTAAATTTCATAAATCCCATTCCTCTACCCAAACGATGACTTTACAAATGCGGTAGTCCAAGTACCACAGTGAACTACAATACCGCCCCGAATTACCGCACCCAAACACAACCTTAAACTTCTTCCTTGATGATGATCTACAGATTGATGATTACTTTGATAATGATCATAAAGTTAGGGTTAACACATATGATACTAGAAAATGTGAGTAGGTCATCCACACTTGAAATATACTTGACACTTGAATAATGTTGGACATATTGAAATATTGTTGATAATAAGTGGTTTACCTAACCCTAAGGATGACATAGGAAAGTGTAACCCTAATCTCAAATTTTGAAACATGATCTTCAAATATCATGATCTTGACCCTTGATCCAAACATTGTGATTTAGGATCTGACTCAAAGGGTTGACCTATTTGTTGATCTATACCTCCTCCTTGGTTGTATTGAAGATACCATTTATGTTTGTCTTGATTGTATACTTGGTTGAGCTATTGTTCCCTATTGATTAGTCTTTTATTTTTCTTATATTATATTTTGAGAAAAACATGAGAACGTAAATAATATTGCCCATTATGATTGTCGGTATATTGATAATGATGATGATGTTGGTAATGTTGATATTGAGTATAAGAAACATCCTAATTCAGAGGTGGAACTTGTACATTGGCCTCCTACCTCAAATCGAGAGAAGGACCGGGTGACCTCCCCCATCACGTTGGGGCAATGGAGTCACAAAACATATATAAGCATGCTTCTCTATTACAACATAATGGGAACTCATAATAAAAATTGCATTTTGAAATAAACATCTTGCCAAATAAATATTATATTTTGAAAAATCACTTGTTATATTGTTTGAATATAAGTCATGTCAAGTATATTCTTTTGCTATAAATTGTTTTACTTGTTTTTTACAGTGTATCGTGCAATTGTATGATTGTGTCTCAATTTTCTTGATTTTAGGCAAAACAAATGGAACACTAACTAGATCGCTTCCGCACTCAATGTAATCTGATGTCAATGATAAAACTACAAAATCTCATAATTGGGTTAGTTTTTTCTTTAAACTCCTATTTTAAAGTTATTATTTCTTATTGTATGTGCCAGTGTGTGAGTTCCTATCAAACCACTCAAGGACGGGAGCTTCAATCCTTTTACTATTGTCTAGGTAGTGGGATTGGGATTGGGGTAGGAATGGTTCCATGAAAGCATCTCACAGTCACCTCCAAAACTTGGATATTAAATGAGAGTCTCTATTAATGATCATGGAGGTAGGGATTCTATGTACTCTAAAAATTTGATTCATTTATAGTTTAGGTAGACTATCCATTAAACTAGTCATCTTCACAGACACGAAACAGGCTGATTTGGTAAATTTGTCTGCAACGACATTTACATTATCACTTCCTTTCTTTGTTCTAGGTAGGCTAGTAGAAAACTCCATTATTATGTTCTCCCACTTCCATTATGGTATTTATAGTGGTTTCAAAAGTCCCCCGAGTCTTTGTTGTTTGACTTTTATTTATGGTAATTCATACATCTAAGGACATATTCAGCTATTTCTTTTTTCATGTACGCTACAAGAAACTTTTTGTATATTTTAATATAATTTAATTTTTCCTAGATTGATAGAATATCTTGGTAAATGTACTTCATCAATAATGTTTTTATTCATCTCTTGATACTTTTGTACCCAAATTCTATTCTAAACCACCCCTTTGTTCTCTAGATATCAACCTAGACTGTCTTTTTTGCCCCCTTTTCATGCTTTCATGCTCATAGTCCCACTTTTATGCTTGCAGGATTCATCCTTTGGTTGTGACTTTATCGACAAAATATCTATTCAAATAGTTTCTTTCTCTATAATAGATCTTCATGCTGTCATTTCCTTCGTGATCTTCCATTATTGAATCAATATAACTGCTAAAGATAATACTTTCTTCCTAATCAGAGCATAAACTACCAAATTTTCTTTTCTTGGGTGATAAGAAATACTGAAGTCATAGTCTTTTAGGTATTCTATCCATGTTCTTTTCCTTAGACTTTGATCTTTCTGGGTCCTGAGATATTTTACACTCTTATGATTTGTAAATTTTTCAATTGGAAATCCATAAAAGTAGTGACATCATATTTTTAGGGCATCTATAATGGAATGCAATTCCAAATCATGTGTTGGATGATTAATCTCATGTGGCTTTAATTGACGGGATGAATAAGTTGCAACATGATCTTCTTGTATGAGTACACATCCTAGGCCAATTCTTGATGCATCTGAGTATATGACATATGACTTACCATCTTGTGGTAAAGTTGAATTTCACTATAAAAAAAGAGGATTTTAGTGAAGGATAGTTGTGAGGGATGAGAGGCCTTCAAAATAAAAATCTATTATTGAGGGATCCTCCCCAACCAACAAGACTTTGTCCCTCAATTGTGTTTTTAATAGAATTTCAAGTTCCTTATGACCCCCATTCCTTCATAAATAAATTTAAACTATAATAGCCCCTCACAATAATGATAGAGTGTCTCCCTATCTTATTTCCCTCTAAAACCACCTAATACATTAGTTGTTTTCTTAGATATATGGGGGCAAGATAGGGATCCATGAATTGGACTTAGGTGCAAATCCCAAAATTCACACATATAAGCAATTTCCCTAAATTTCTAGGTGCTTTCAAGCACAAACCAACAAGAAATTCATGAAGAGTGAAATAGGAATAGAACATGATCATGAGCAAATGAAATTATAATGGAGAAGGTAGAAGAAGTCATGGAGCTCAATGTAGAAGGAGCAATCCACCTCTTTAACTGTTGAAAGACATCCTCATTCATCCTCTAAGGCGTAAGGGGCATGGAATGATGGTGGAATAAGGTCAAAACACTAGGAAACTAGGGTTTTGGTAGTGGAAATGGTGAAATGGAGGTGGAAATGGAATGGATAGGGGGCAAAAATGGGGTGCTAGGTGTGAGATAGGGATTGCCAAGGGTAAATTGCAACTACCACCTAGGTATATATAGGTGTGGGTGAAGCAATAGGTCAAGTAGGGGTAAAGTGGGAAATGTAGTGCAAAGTAGATAGGTTTTTGTGAGTAGCACCGCTGTGGTGGACTGGAGTGAGAACGGTTGTGGTGGTGGAGCGACCGTGGTGAGAAATGGGGAAAAATCACAGTAACTTGGTCAAGATTGTACATGA
This sequence comes from Alisma plantago-aquatica, assembly GCA_963693085.1. Lineage (NCBI taxonomy): Eukaryota > Viridiplantae > Streptophyta > Magnoliopsida > Alismatales > Alismataceae > Alisma > Alisma plantago-aquatica. Next base: position 622,196,621 of record OY856412.1, read on the forward strand.
AGTATCATGGTCATGGTGGTCATCATGGCCATGGTGGGGTAAGGGTAGCGCGGCCGTGGTGTTCACCATGACCATGGGGGCTTGGATTTGGCTTCCCGTTATGTGCTCCACAACCATTCTAGATCTACTACAACATGGTCGTGCAAGGTGGCATAGTCGTTCTGTGGTCTCATGGCATGGCCATTCTTTGTGGCACGGACGTTCTGATCTCTACACTTTCTTGACTTGACTCTGTTGTCTTTGAGTGAGCTAGCACGGTTGTTCTAATACGCCATGGTCATTCTAGTCTCGATCAGCACTTTGAGATTTTTCCTTGGATTTTCTTGGACATCTTTTCTTCAATGGAGCTTTGTCCACTAGGGGTAGGTTGAGGGAGCCTCAGACTTTACATTAGGCCTCTCTAAGGGTATAGAAACCCTAGGATCACTCCTTCTCTCTCTTTCATTCAAGTGTGGTATAAATGCCTAAAAACATGTAAATAATGTCCATAAGTGAATTTTATACAAGAATGCAATTTAGGGGAAATAACATGTAATCCAACAAGTATAAATGTGATTGAAATGCAATATGAAACAAGATGAAGCCCAAAGAATCACCTACTAAGTCTAAATAATCTAACAAGTATATTTCAACCCATGATACATTGAAAATCCTAAACTTAGATCTTAGATACTTAAAACATCAAATGATAAACTAAGGCAAAGCACATTTTGTGCATTGTTGGTTTGAATTCTATAAAATGATGGTAAAAGATAAAATTCTACTCTCCTCTACTTATGTTATAGATACTAGTCATGATTTTATCATTTCTCTATCTGGTTCTCATCTTGCTCAGACTTAGTTTGGGACAATATATTCAAAACAAGCCTCCTTCAGGGTACATCCAACCCTTTTCATGCAAATGAGCCAAATAAAAGAAGAAAAAGAAGTGTCAGAGAAGTTAAAAGCATTGGTCAATCCTATCATTGACTTTTTTCCAAGAAATAGGGAGATAAACAAAGTCTAAACCATTTGATTTAGTCTTACCTCAAAGAATATATGGTTAAATCTGATATTTTCCCCTGTTTCTCTAGTGTAGATTTAAAGGCATTGTTTGGGTAAAAATTTGAGAAATGAAGCTAGGGAAACAAATTTTATTTAATAATAAGGTTTCTAATGATTAGTTGTGTTAGGGGATAGTGATGTAGTGAAAAGAGGCCACATCAAGCTGCACATGTCAGTTTCACATGTTAGACCTTACACACATATTGATTGTGCACATTGGACATTGCAAACATATTGATTGAACGTGCCAGATGATGTAGGTTCATCACTAAGCGTGGAAGGTAGATACTAGATCAATTTATCACACGATCAATCTTACATGTTTTAGAATTTTTTCTTATTTGAATGCTGATTACATATACTATATCTGTGCTGGTTTTAACTCAATTTCCAACAACTATACACTAAAATATTGATAGGAAGTTCAAATAATGAAATAAACAATTAGTTATTATTAAGACCTTCAATTCTTGAAGGCTCTACAAGTTACATATTTTAGCTATTCTTGTATTTTTTTGCCACATTTAAGGAACAAATCCCAATGATGTGAAATTTTTTTTGACTCAATCATGCAAAAGTATAAGCTAAAAATTAAGACTTAATGTGTAAGATCCTCAAATTTGGTAAATTTTAATTCAATGAGTATAAGGTTTGATTTGACAATATTTCATAATTTTAATAAGGATAATGTTATCCCAATTCCACTTTGCAGCATGGTTCAACCCATGGCTCAAGTTGGGACAATGATACTATTTTCTTTACAAATAGGTCCTTGTGGTAGAAGTTTAAGAAACAAAAGGAATTCATTCATAAATAAAGGATCTCGGTTTTATGCTTTGTCAGAAAATGGAATTGTCGAATAATATATGAGTTTTCAAAATATTCTAAGATAATTTGTAATTAGATAACTGATGGAATAATTATCTAACCATGAATGGCAACACAAGTTCTGAGGCATCAAATAAGGATAACTCGATTTCAATTTTGGAACACTTAAACTTAATGAAGAAACTAAGACAATTCTAGAATTTGAGATAAAAAGGATATTCCATGTGATGTGGATTTCGTTAAAGGAACACTTGAAGAACAAGTTTTGTATACAAAAATTATCTCAACAAATTAAAAAAAATCAATATACGTTGGGAAAGGTATTAATGAGTTCCTCTACAAATTTCATAACAAAAGGATGATTCTCGAAGTGTATGCAAAATCATGAAGGATGAGGGATCTACTTGTAATTATTAAATGTTCTTCTTTTGTTTGAAGTGAGAGAGAAATATATTTAGTAACATTCCTTTATTACCAAATTTGGCTCAATGGGAGATTATAGGATTATAAGTAAAGTCTCCTAATTGGGGACCAACCATAATAAAGATGGAAGAGATATGGATTTTATAATATTTACATAAAGTTTCTTGCTAAATGTCCTAATGAATCAAAGTATTATATTTTGGTTCCTTAACACATCAACTCTAAAGACATCTTTGCTTCAATTGACCTTTGGCCACTAGGGGTAGGTTGAGGGAGCCTCAGACTTACTTTAATTTAGGCCTCTCCAAGGGTATAGAAACCCTCAGATCACTCCTATCTCTTCCGCCCAAGTGTGGTCAAATTGCCTAAAAAACATGCAAATAATGTCCATAAGTGCATTTGATACAAATATACATATTAGGAGAAATAACATGTAATCTAACAAGTATAGATGTGATTGAAATGCAATATGACACAAGACAAAGCCCTAAAATAGGGTTGCATCACCTACTAAGGCTAAATAATCATAATAGATATATTTCAACCAATGATACATTGAAAATCCTGAACATAGGTCATAGATACTTAAAACATCAAATGATAATCTAAGACAAAGCACATTTTGTGCATTGTAGGTTTGAATTATATAAAATGATGGTAAAAGATAAAATTCCACTCACCTCTACTTATGTTCTAGATACTAGTCATGATTTTATCATTTCTCTAACTGGTTCTCATCTTGCTCAAACATAGTTTGGGACAATATATTCAAAACAATCCTCCTTCAAGGTACATCCTACCCTTTTCATGCAAATGAGCCAAATAAAGGAAGAAAAAGAAGTGTTAGAGAAGAGGAAAACTTTGGTCCATCCTTTCATAGACTTTTTTCCAAGAAATATGGAGATAAATGAAGTTGAAACCATTAAATTTAGTCTTACCTCAAAGAATATATGGTTAAATCTGACATTTTCCCCTATTTCTCTAGTGTTGAATTTTTTTTTTTTTTTTTTGGAGAAGTCAGGTGGCGATTTTATTCATCTTGCCCACCTCGTGCAAGAAAATTCAAACTAGTGTTACATATTTTGGTAAATTGCATGAAACTAAACATGGTCTTACTATGACCATTACACAGGACACTCTCTCTACTACTAGGAGTACTATTCGGGAACCTGGCATACTCCCAGTTTCCAGTTTTAGTTTTAAGGTGAAACTTAGCCAGAGAATCAACTAGATAATTTCCTTCTCTCCTGCCAAATCTTAGAACAACTGTCTTGCATCTGTTCTCCTATATCGCCTTAATCTGATTTGCATACTTGGGGTTTCTTCGGTAATCCTTGTTAACCATTGTAACAGCCTATTTACAGTCAGTAACGATAATAGTGTTGTTAAGATTACACATTGTGCAGATTTTGTAGGCCAACTCCAGCGCGTGCATCTCTGCTTCAAGAGGGGACCTTGTTTTGATCACTTGTCCTATACCTCCCATCCATTCTCCTTTGTTATTTCTAATTACTACAGCAATAGCACCTTTACGCCCCTTGAAAGCAGCATCAGTATTAATCTGCAAGGTGCTTGGAGTAAGATTCGTCCAACCTGCTTGGGTTCTGCCATTGTCTATTCTGCTCACAACCTCCCACGCTTGTCTACTGAGTTTGACCTCAGCTGTGATCGAGTGGATTTGATTATGCACGATGTTCTCCTTCTTCTCGAAAACCCACAGATTTCATTGATTCCAAATGTACCAGCAGAAAATCATAAACTTGTCCTTATGATCATCATAGTCTTTCAGATTAAGGGTAAACCATCTCTCCAAATTATCCTCTGTCCAGAAATTAGGAGGCGTGTGCAAATGTAGCACTTCCGTCCATATAGGTTGAACTTTCCTACAATCCCTCAAGGCGTGTAGAATATCTTCATCGCTTGAGATGCATCTGGTGCATGTGGCATCAGTACTCATGGTGTTGTTTCTGGCAATCCAAATAAACATCCGCACTCTAGCAGCCACTTTTCTCTTTCAAATGATACTCCACTGGCCATTCCGTCTGACCTCCTTGCTTGTTCTCATGGTGTTGTAGACCAAAGCAACTGAAAACCGTCCTCTCGGGTCTTGGCGCCACACCCTAGTATCCTCGCCTCCCTGGTCAGTTGGTGTAGGTATTTCCAAGACTTCCCACACGATCTCCATAGAAAACCAATTATCCAGGAATCCACGGTCCCAATCTCCATTCAAGTTCACTAAGATGCTCACCTGTAGGTCCTCTAAATCAGTAGGTATATGTTGTGTTACATAGTCCTTCAGGCGTTTCCCACTGGGCAGCCATATATCTCTCCAGAAGTTAATAGAGCTACCGTTGATAGGGACAATGTAAGAGTTATACTCTACGAACTCCTTGTTGAGGATGACTGATCTAGCTAAACCAGAGAGATGTGTATTGGTAGTATCAAGATTTCCTGCCAGTCTGACTGCCATGGCTTTACTCCAAACTGACCATTTGCTGCTCATCACATCCCAGGTATATTCCATAATTAATGCATTGTTCCGTCCCTCATAGTCTTTATACCCAAACCACCATTGGAGTTGCTTCTCACCATTCTATCCCAAGATATGAGATGCACTCCGTTCTTGCTACGACCTCCACTCCAGATGAATTTTCAAATGGCTCTGTCAATTCTGTCACACAGGTGGAGAGGGAGTTTGGCCATTTGCATGACATAAGTAGGAATGGTTGTGAGAGTGCTCTTGTCCAAGCACACCCTCCCGGCCATAGATAAGCTGCGCGCCACCCATGAGTTCATTCTTCCAGTCACCTTCTTTAAAATCTCACTGTAAGTGTCTTTGTTCACTTTGCTATGCAAGATCAGAACTCCGAGGTATTTACCCAAATCCAGCGTTCTCGTTAATCCGCTTATCTCGCAAATGGAGTCCGCTTCCTCTTTGGTAACTCTCTTAGAGAAATAAATTCTAGTTTTATCTATGGATATAGCTTGACCCGACACCTTCTTGAACTTACTGAAACATTTCATGATAGCTTTGATGTTTGAAGGATTCGCCTTGGCAAATAGAAGGATGTCGTATGCAAAGCACATATGTGCTATATGTGGACCTTTCTGCCCCAGCTTTAGAGGATTCCAATCCTTTTCCCTGACCGCATCTTCTATCATCTGGCTTAACCTTTCAATACATAGCACGAAAATGTAAGGACTTAGGGGATCCCCTTGCCTCAGTCCCTTAGTAGCTTTGAACACATCTGAATTTTCTCCATTCCAAGCAATAGAAGTGCTTCCTTGCTTAATAGAATTCATCATGTATTGGCAGATATTGTGGGGTATGTCTGTTTTCTTGAGTGTGTCTTCAATGAAGCTCCAGTCCATCATATCGTAGGCTTTAGTAAGGTCAATCTTGATAGCCATAGCTTTGGTAGATGTCCTCTTCCTCATCGAATATATGAGCTCCTGAGCTATGACAATATTATCAGAAATTTTCCGTCCTGGAACAAATGTGCTTTGCGCAGGGATGATCCACTTTGGAAGCCACAGTTTTAATCTTTCCACCACTACCTTCGAACAAATCTTCATGATGGTGTTATTTAGGGAAATAGGGAGAAATTGGTTGCTCGACACTGGCTTGGGTACCTTAGGTATGAGTATGATAGTCGAGTCGCACATACCATCCTCCATGATAGAACAATGAACAAAATCATTGACAGTTTTCAGAATATACTTATCCATAACATTCCAGTTAGATCGGATGAAGTGAGTAGTTGTGCCATCTGGCCCTCCTACCTTGTGCGGGTTCATCTGTTTAAGAACTTCCTCAATTTCAGAAATCCGGACTTCTTTAGCCAACAAAGCTTGTTCCTCCTGGGGAATAGCCATAAAACGTGCCGGTATTCTGTCAAACAGATTCTTATGAATCCTACTCGGGGATGTGAAAATGTCGATGAAATATTTAGAGACAATTTTGAAGATATCTTTAGCTTCAGTTGCCCATCCTCCTTGCGGATTTTTAATGGCGCTCATACGGTTTTCCTGTTTCCTTTGATTGATAAAGGCCTGATAAAATCGAGTATTACTGTCACCTCCTTTTAGCCAAGTTATATGGCTGCGTTCTTTCCAGTCTTCCTCCTCCTTCTTGAGAAGATGATTCAACTTGGCCTGCATATTGATAATGAACTTGTCAGTGATACTATCATATCTTTCCGCCAGGTTCTGTTGAAGAAGGTCAATGTTGCGGTGAAGCCGCATCTTATGAGCTGATCTAGTTTTGTTACACTCTGCCTCCCATTTTCTTAATCGGGTCTTTGCATTTCTGAGAGCACTCGTGAAGCTTTGATCGCTATGCCAACACTCCTTCTGCATGGGTGAGAACGATGATTCCAGATTCCAAGATGCTTTTGTATAGAATCTCCCCACCTGTTTAACCTTATGTAAGGTTCTAACTAACAGCGGGAAATGGTCCGATTCAATTTTAGGTAGGTGAGTAACTGTCACTCCTGTGAACTTCGAAAGATAAGCATCATTAGCAAGAACCCGGTCCAAATGGCTTTGCTTAAGCCCATGTCTGTAAGTGTATTTCTGGCCCGAGAACCCCAAATCAGCAAGACCAGCTTCAAGAATTGTTTCAGAGAAAGTGATGGCTTCCTAGTTGTTAAAAGATTGATAACCCATAGTTTCCACTGGAGATATGACAGTGTTGAAATCGCCTGCCACTATCCATGGCTCAGTAAAATGATTTCCCAAATCAATAAGATGTTTCTAGATCAAACTCCTTGCTTGGATGTGCGGATTAGCGTAGATGAAAGTAGCATAGAAGGAATTGTTAAACTTGCAGGTTACGAACTATCGGTGAGTATTAACAATCTCCACCTTGGTCTGATTTTCATTCCAACAGACCCATATTCCTCCAGAAAAACCACACGCTTCAGATCTATGAGAGTTTGAGAAACCAAGACGTTTTATGGTTTCCTTGGCTCGATCAACACTTATTCTCGGTTCTAGAATAACGGTGATACAAGGTTTATATAAAGAGATATACTCCTTCAGTACTCTGCGTGTCTCCTTATTAGCAATCCCACGCACGTTCCAGCAGATAAAACTCACCATGGACTTTTGTAAATTGGACTTGGTGATCTGTAGTAAGTTAAACACCTTCAGGGGTTTTGTTCTCCTTATTAGCAACTTCATTCAACGCCTCTATAATGGCATCTCTGGTGTGTGCAACTCTCAATCTAAGGCTTTTCCTCCTCCCTTCTGCCGAAAACAAATTCTTAGAATTCCCATGCCTTTTCATTCTAGTTCCGCTTCCTTTTATTATCTTGCTTGCAGTGACTACTCTAGGAGTAGAGGCGTTTCCATCCGTAGCCAACTGTGGTTGTTCTTCAACCAAATCTACAGCTACATGGTTGATTATGTGTGTGTCCTCATGCTCTTCTACGTCTACAATCAGTTCAATGACTTCGTCGACTTCCAGGTTTAAGGCAGTGTGTCCGTCTTTGTCATTTTGGAATGTGCCTTTTCCTTTGTAAGAAGATCTACTATGCATTGTGTTCTTTATGTCTCTTATGACCTCCTCTTTTCGTGATTCTTTTTCCGGATTATTGTTCACCTTCTTCTTCCTCCAGACTTTCAGTGTCGCATAAGTAGCTGAATTTTCTTGTGTGGTCTGATGTCTAGGCTCCCCTCCTGTTCTCTCTGAGACCTCTCCACCCTCGTCCTCCAACTCCTGGAACGGATTTTTAGATGTTTCGTAGGTGTCCGGAGGTTTGTCCTGTTTATAACCCCTTCTCGTGTTAGGATTTCTTCTTCTCCTCTGTACCTGCCAAGTTTCAGTGACTCCCACTTGCCCGTTGTCTTGCCTTGTCATCTGATTGTTATCTTGAATTTTAGTAGCTAATTCGTTCTCCTTCCTACAACCTGTGGATGTGTGGCCCGCTTCTCCGCATACGGCACACGCAAAAGGAAAACCTTCGTACTCTACTTCATATTCCATGCCATTTATGAAGATCGTAGGATCAAATCTTTGTCCGTGTCGATTTCTATTGCAAGTCTAGCGAACTTGCTTCTTTTTCTATTGGTCGTGTGTTCGTCCACATTCACCAGCTTTCCAAGCAAAGCTCCTATGCTGTTGAACATAGTCTGAACGTAGAGATGCAGTGGCATGTTATGAATTTTCACCCAGCAAACTATATGTCGTGGCATGTCATTAGATGGGATGAATGTTGAGTACCAATCCCATACTATTAAGTGATAACCAAAAATCTTCCACGGACCTCCCACCATTGCCATATCGTAATCCCTTCTGCAAGACAGTTGAACCATGAAGTGATTTAGGTCTAATTCATAGATGTTGAATCTCCCCACCAAGCTCCACATTGCACGCAGTCTGTCTCTGAGTGTCATGTAACCTAACTCTGTACCCAAGGCCTTGACAATGACAGAGTATTTCCATGGCCGTATCACATGTTCCTCCTCCATAGGATCGATAATAATGGAAGGTTTTCCTTCGAGTTCTCCCATGCTTAAAGCTTCCGGTTCCAGGTGTTCCTTAAAAAGTTTGCTCAGAAACATATCAGGCTCCGCTCTCCTTGTGCCATCTTGTTCAGATCTGCCATTGCCTAAACCCTAGCATCTGCGATTTCCGGATATTTCCTTCTCATGTGCTGTCACATCCTGCGCACTCAGCAGAGAAAACAAGCTGCCGCTATTGCCCAGTTCTCCCTCGGTTGTAGGTCCCAATTCTGGGGTATTTGTTTGTTACGGCGGAGTCTTCTCTGTGGATCCCCTCATACCGGCATACTCCAAGTTCAAACCTACTTGTTCTAATGTCGAGTTTATGGTTCCTTGGTGCTTGCCCTATAAATTCATAGCCCCGACCGTTCCATTGTTGTTTCGTTGAGAACCTGGGCTCCTGGACCTTCGTCTTCCGCAACCTTCCTTATCAGTTGCTCGATCATCTTCCAGATCTTCACTACTGCACACTGTCATATCGCTCTCCCCTCGATCGCCTTCCGCCCCTCTCCGCGCCGCCGCTACTTTTTGACCTCCTTTTCAAAAGTGGCTTCTATTGGCTTGATCTTTGATATGGTGTTTCTAATGTTGATTTATAGACATCTATTTGGGTGGAAATTTGATAAATGAAGCTAGGGAAACAACATTTATTTAATACTAAGGTTTGTAATGGTTAGTTGTGTTAGGGGATAGTGATGTAGTGAAAATCGGTCGCATCAAGCAGCGCATGTCAATTTCACACGTGTTAGACCCTGCAGACACATTGATTGAGCACATTGGACATTGCAAACATATTGATTGAGCATGGTAGGTGCTGCATGTACATGACTAAGCATGGAAGGTAGCTACTTGATCAATTTCTCACATGATCAATTTTACATGTTTAAGAATTCTTTCTTATTTGAATGATGATTACATATACTATATCTGTGTTGATTTTTTGACTCAATTTCCAACAAAAATACACTAAAATATTGATAGGAAATTTAAATAAAGAAATAAACAATTAGTTATTATTAAGACCTTCAATTCTTGAAGGATCTACAAGATACATATTTAAGCTATTCTTATATTTTTTTTGCCACATTTAAGGAACAAATCTCAATGATGTGAAAAATATTTTTTGACTCAATCATGCAAAAGCATGAGCTATAAATTAAGACTTAATGTGTGAGATCCTAAAATTTGGTAAAGTTTAATTATATGCATATAAGGTTTGATTTGACAATATTTCGTAATTATAATAAGAATAATGTTATCCCAAATCCACTTTATAGCATGGTTCAACCCATGGCTCAAGTTGGGCCAATAATACTATTTGCTTTACAAATAGGTCCTTGTAGTAAAAGTTTAAGAAAAAAAGGAATTCGTGCATAAATAAAGGATAATGGATTTATGCTTTACCATAAAATGAAATTGTGTAATAATAGACAAGTTTTCAAAATATTCTAAGACAATTTGTAATTTAGATAACTAATGGAATAATTATCTAAACATGAATGGCAACACAAGTTCTGAGGCATCAAATTAGGATAACTGGATTTGAATTTTGGAACACTTAAGCTTAATGAAGAAACTTAGAGAGAGATAAAAAGGATATTTCATGTGATGTGGGTGATTTCTTTAAAGGAACACTTGAAGAGCAAGTTTTGTATGTAAAAGTTATCTCAACAAATAAAAAAAATGATACATGTTGGGAAAGATATTAATGAGTTCCTCTACAAATTTCATAACAAAAGGATGCTCCTAGAAGCCTATGCCAAATCGTGAAGGAAGAGGGAGCTACTTGTAATAATTAAATGTTGTTATTTTGTTTGAAAAGGGAGAAAAAGATATTTAGTAACATTCCTTTATTACCAAACTTGGCTCAATGTGAGATTATATGATTATAAGTAAAGTCTCCTAATTTGGGACCAACCATAATAAAGATGGAAGAGATATGGATTTTATAATATTTACATAAGGTTTCTTGCTAAATGTCTTAATAAATGAAAGTATTATATTTTGGTTCCTTAACACATCAACTCTAAAGACATCTTTTCTTTAATGGAGCTTTGGCCACTAGGGGTAGGTTTAGGGAGCCTCAGACTTTACTTTAGGCCTCTCCAAGGGTATAGAAATCGTAGGATCACTCCTGCTCTCTCTATTTAGTCCAAGTGTGCTCTAAATGCCTAAAAAACATGAAAATAATGTCCATAAGTGCATTTTATACAAATATGGATATTAAGGGAAATAACATGTAATATAACAAGTATAGATGTTCTTGAAATGCAATATGACACAAGATGAAGCCCTAAAATAGGGTTGCATCACCTACTAAGGCTAAATAATCATAATAGATATATTTCAACCAATGATACATTGAAAATCCTGAACTTAGGTCTTGGATACTTAAAACATCAAATGATAAACTAAGACAAGGCACATTTTCTGCATTGTAGGTTTGTATTTTATAAAATTATGGTAAAAGATAAATTTCCACTCACCTCTACTTATGTTCTAGATACTAGCCATGATTTTATCATTTCTCTAACTGGTTCTCATGTTGCTCAGACTTAGTTTGGGACACTATATTCAAAACAAGCCTCCTTTAGGGTACATCCTACCCTTTTCATGCAAATGAGCCAAATAAAGGAAGAAAAACAAGTGTCTGAGAAGAGAAAAACTTTGGTCAATCCTATCATTGTCTATTTTCCAAGAAATAGAGAGATAAACGAAGTCTAAACAATTTAATTTAGTCTTACCTCAAAGAATATATGGTTAAATATGACATTTTCCCCTATTTCTCTAGTGTTGATTTATAGGCATCTGTTTGGGTGGAAATTTGAGAAATGAATCTAGGGAAACAAATGTTATTTAATACTAAGGTTTCTAATGATTAGTTGTATTAGGGGATAGTGATGTAGTGAAAAGTGGTTGCATCAGGCTACTCCTCTCAGTTTCACACGTGTTAGACCCTGCACACACATTGATTGAGCACATTGGACATTTTAAACATATTGATTGAGCATGCCAGGTGTTGCAGGTGCATCACTAAGCTTGGAAGGTAGCTACTTGATCAATTTCTCACATGATGAATCTTACATGTTTTAGAATTCTTTCTTATTTGAATGATGATTACATATACTATATCTGTGTTGGTTTTTTAACTCAATTTCCAACAACTATACACTAAAGTATTGATAGGTAGTTTAAATAAAGAAATAAACAATTAGTTATTATTAAGACCTTCAATTCTTGAAGGCTCTACAAGATACATATTTAAGCTATTCTTATATTGTTTTTTCCACATTTAAGTAACAAGACTCAATGATGTGAAAATTATTTTTTGACTCAATCATGCAAAAGTATAAGCTAAAAATTAAGACTTAATCTGTAAGATTCTCAAATTTGGTAAAGTTTAATTCTATGAATATAAGGTTTGATTTGACAATATTTCAAAATTGTAATAAGAATAATGTTATCCCCAATCCACTTTGCAACATAGTTCAACCCATGGCTCAAGTTTGGCCAATGATACTATTTGCTTTTACAAATAGGTCCTTATGGTACAAGTTTAAGAAACAAAAGGAATTTGTTCATAAATATAGGATAATGGCTTTATACTTTGTTAGAAAATGGAATTGTGGAATAATAGAGAAGTTTTAAAAATATTGTAAGATAATTTGTAATTTAGATAACTAATTGAATAATTATCTAACCTTGAATGGCAACACAAGTTCTTAGGCATCAAATAAGGATAATTGGATTTAAATTTTGGAAAACTTAAACTTAATGAAGAAACTAAGAGAATTATAGAATTTGAGATAAAAAGGATATTCCATGTGATGTGGGTAATTTCTTTAAAGGAACACTTCAAGAGAAAGTTTTGTATATAAAATTTATCTCAAAAAATTAAAAAAACTGATATACGATGGGAAAGGTATTAATGAGTTCCTCTACGAATTTTATAACAAAAGGATGCACGTAGAAGCCTATGCAAAATAGTGAAGGATGAGGGATCTACTTGTAATAATTAAATGGTGTTCTTTTCTTTGAAGAGATAGAAAAAAAAGATATTTAGTAACATTCCTTTATTACCAAACTTGGCTCAATGCGAGATTATAGGATTATAAGTAAAGTCTCCTAATTTGGGACCAAACATAATAAAGATGGAAGAGATATGGATTCTATAATATTTACATAAAGTTTCTTGCTAAATTTCCTAAGAAATCAAATTATTATATTTTGGTTCCTTAACACATCAAGTCTAAAGTACTCAACCACCCTTTTTGGATTCAACCTTTAAACCAACATGGGATCAATGTTAGGTAAAAATAAAGCTAAAACTTTAATATGATACCATATTGGACTCTTAAAACAAGTCAAGTAGTTATCTTATTAAGTAAAACAATTTGTATTGTCAAAGGTTAAGGGAAGATTTTACCTTCTAAGTAATATAGCAGTAAAGAATTCTTATCTCCTTGCTATTTGGAATACAAATAAATAAGTTTCCTTGTAAGGACATCAATCTTTTAGTTGTAGTCACAAACATTATTCATACACCAGTGAACACCTTATATATGTGGACTGTAGAAAACCCCCACACACCCTCATGGACTTTTGAGAATAACCTTGAGCCCAGAGAAGGACTATCATCCTTCCTATTATTATGTCAAGAGAAACCAAGCCTTGGGATTGAGAACCCTACGCTTTGCCTTCTACCATCTACTACTGACTAGATTGGGTACAAGCCTTCTTCCATGAACATCAACATTAGAGAAAGGAGAAGCAAGAATAGGACACCACACTCACACAAAGGCCAATTGATAAAGCTCCTAGGGTAGCATGTTTCACCTATATGTTGATAGTCACATGTACTCTCACTGCCTTAATGACATTGGAGTTGGAGGCCAGCAAGTCTCTACCACCTGAAGCAACCAACATGGGTTGGCAACTTTGCTTCCCTATGCCGTCTAGTGGCCCAACTCCCATTAGGATGAGGGGAGGAAGGATGGACAAATGCATTGATCATCCATTGGCAACCCAATAGTCATTGACATCCAGTGGAGTTGGAAAAGAGGAAGAGATGTAGAGGCATCCAGAGAGAATGAGATGTCAGTTTGCTAAGGAATGGTTTGGCCTGGGGGTCAGCCCACTCTAGGTTGGTGGTGGTGGTAGTTGGAGTCAGGGCAAGGTGGCACGCGAAGGAATATGGTCGTGTAGATTTGATTGCAACATCTACGTGATGCCTACACACGGAAGCACAACACACAAGGAAGGAGGATGATGATCCAATTCCAAGTAACACGTGATGGTTCAACCTCGTGAACTGAACCATTATGGCTAGTCTAAAGAAGAACATGAAGACTTGAATCATGCCCCTAACTTAACAGTGTGGTGTTGTGTTCTCTTAGTGCTGACCAATGAGAAGGTACCACATGACCCATGCTTAAGGTAGAAGTGTTTATTTAGTATAATTCTTGAAGATTTCCAAGATTACCTAAACATGGAAAAATTATATATTAAATAGATCAAGAGAATTATTAGAATCCAAAAAAATAAAGTATCATGGCCTAGATCTAATCCTAATTTCAAAAGTAAGGCTAGTATATTATTAAGTGGTGATTAATATTTGGAAACCTTAGAATTGATGAATATGATGCTTAAATCAATAAATCTATTTATTTTGAGATATAACCTGATGTTTCTTAATGTATTTGGAATCCAAGATGATGATAATAATGATGAAAAATTAGGGTTTCTAGATCAATAATCATACATATGATGATTTAGGGTTTTGAAACCAAGATCATAACTTGCTATAAAACTAATGCACATAATCTAATCTAGGTGGTCATAACACATTGGTATGATATATCTGACAATATGGGTTTATTAAATTGATGAGTCATGGTGTTTCAAAATTAGGGTTTGTACCCTTATTCCTTATCCAAACTCGCTACAACACTAAACATTGATCTATAACATATGTTAGATTAGTATGTCTTGAATATGTATGGTGACACTTTAGAGTATACACACATGTAGATAATGTTGCTTGATTGTGTTGAATGCTTAAATGTTTGGATATATGCTTGAAATACATATTGCATGGATTCTACATGGAAATGAGGTACATGTTTACAATTATGGATCTCGCTCTTATTGAATTCTAATGTTTTTAAAGTTTCACGAATGTATTGCAATTAAACTGATTGGTTGTTTATTTACTTCCTGTAAACTATAAGGCCATATGTGTATCACAATATATTAATATAACTTGCTCAAGCCCAAGACACTATCTCTGAAGGGTTGGATGTATGGAAATAAGTCATTATAGAGTCTACCCCCAATGAGTGAGTATACTATTGAATTTACCCCCAGCGAGTGGGAATGCATTGAGATTACCTTCAATGAGTGGGTATGTTTAGAGATTACCCCCAATGAGTGTCTATGCCATTGAAGTTGTAACATCCCTGACCTGGGTTATGAGTTAACCCTAGGTGTTTTGCCTAAATATGTAATTAAATCCTTGTGATTAACTTTGGGAATGTAATTAAGTTTCTCAGAAACATATATTTCAGATTTTGCTCCTTTTTATATAAAATTTTAGCATTGTTTTGTTATGCAGGGACCTATGTGCAATTTACCCAATTAGAAGGGTTAACTTGCAATTTGCACATGTTGAAATGTTCCTATGATGTTGAGACATCACGAGAATCATTTTGGTAAAGTTGGAGGGTTTTCCCAAGCTTGGGCACCAAGGTGCAGCTGTGGAAGCAATCCCAGTGCTTAAAACCCTAATTTGGAGTAAAATGCAATTTACCCAAATTTAGGGATGCAATTTGTAAAATACATCATCTAATGTATCTTTTAAGATTCTTATCATCATTTAGAGAATAAATGATGAAAGGTCACTTCAATTGATTAATCAAGTTATGAAAAACACCTTTGTGATTGAATAATCAGGGTGTATGTACTATAGCCCTTTTTATGTGTGTGCTTTAGTAATAGGTTGATCTTCTTTGCCCTCATTTCTTGGCCCTATAAGAAAAGTTGTCCTTAGAATTAAGAATAGAGGACGAGCAAAGAAGGATGGAGGGACTTAGTTGAAATTATGGAAAACTCATGAGCTAATGTTGAAAATCCCACCCCAAGTATATATACCCTCAACTTCACTTAGCAAGGAACCTCTCCCTTCGTTCCTTTCACTGTTCTTTTCAACCAAAACGACTAAGGAGAGCTTGGAGCTCAGGAGGACGACCAAAGGTGTGCAAGGTAGGTTTGGATCCCTCCTTTTGCCTAATTTCATGGTTAGAACTCGAATTCAAGGCCAAATTGATGACTAGCTCCCTTAACTCTACCTTTCTAGCCATCTTTTCTCAACTTTCCTTGGAAGGATCACCTTGGCCGACCTGTGGAAGCTCAAGGACTCCATTAAAGCTTGGAGCTCAAAGAGCAAGCTTTAGGCGGGTTTTATAACTCTAAACCCATGCTTTGTTATATACATCTTGTTCATGCTTTTAGATGATAGTTCTTCTTCTTCTCTACTTTCCTTTGCTACCTTGCAAGCAAATCCGTGAGAAATCCTTGCTGTTCTTGAGATAGGATATGAAGACGTTATTTCCAAAGTTAATCCACTACTTTTTACTTTACCAAACGGTCTCCACCAAGTGCTCACACGGTTTGCAAAACCGTTTGGTGAGCAAATGGTCTCAAGACCGTGTAAGGGCAAACGGTCTTCAAGACTGTTTGGCCGCGTTGACCGAGTGTGAAACGTATAAGAAATCTGTTCATAATTATGTAGGCTAATCACCCACAAAATTTGAGATGATAACTCCAAAGGAATCGTGAGATATGGCCTTTTTAATCAACAACTTTAATTGAATTTACTCCTGATTTCCAATCTGTTGAAATCGCCCTTTTTGGGAAAACGGTCTCAAGACCGTGTAAGAACGTTGACCAAGCGTTGACCGTATGAGATTACTGTTCAAAATAATGTTGATTAACAACTCACCAAATTTGATGGACTAATTCCAAACGAGCTAAGAGTTGAAGGGTGATTACTAGGGCAAATCCTAATTGAAATCAGTACTGAAATCTCAATGGATAACTTAGTGTTTTAGGGGTTGATTGACCTAAATGGTCTCAAGACCGTTTGGGGATCAACCAAACGGTCTCAAGACTGTGTGATGGATCACCCAAGACCGTATGGAGGTCTGGGGTCAAGTATAGTTGATCAATTGAAGGTACAAACATACCAAATTACATTGCAATTAAGTATTGATATGATCATCCACTCAATGGATCCAACCTTGAAGAATTTTCACTAGAATCCTAAAGTTGGCTGGGCAAACGGTCTCAAGACCGTTTGGAACTCATCCAAATGGTCTCAAGACCGTGTGGTGACAACCCAAGACCGTTTGAAGGTCTAGGGTTAAGGTAATTTCATCAATTGAGAGCCCAATTGCAATAGGTTATCGAATTAATTAAAATACTGATTTGAGACTCAATCAAGGTTCAACCCCTATCAAATCACAATAGATATTGATGAAATCTTGGGCAAACGGTCTCAAGACCGTGTGGAGTTCATCCACACGATCTCAAGACCGCTTGGTCCAAGTTTGGGCCCAATTGGAGCTCAATTGAAGGGTTCAACCTTGTGTTGATTCACATTGTTGAGTGTTGATGGTTGAACGTTGATGGACCTTAATTGAACCAACTTCAACCCTAATTTGATAACAATTGAGGGTCAATTGAGTGACCAATTGGTTAAGGATAACCCTAATTGTCTCAATTGGTAAGTGGTTAGCAATCTTGAGACCAATGGATGGCTTCAACATAGGAACCCTAATCGACTTTACTCTTTGGATCACCTTGGAGGTCTATACGATGTTCAGTTTTTGAGGGCACTCGACCTCAAGACCGTGTGAGGTCTCTCGACCTCAAGACCGTGTGAGGTCTCTCGACCTCAAGACCCAATGAGGGTAAACGGTCTTGAATGTTATACGGTCTTGAAGTCAACACAAGCTCAAACGGTCTACAAAGCATAAACGGTTTGCAACCTTATACGATCTCAAGATCGTATAAAGGTTGAAGATGTAAAACCTAACAAAGACTTTTGAGGATAAGTCTGCCTTATGCCTTGAAGGCTTAATTAGTTTGATGATTGTTCAAACTAAACCCTAATGATACCAAGAGACATTAAGGGTCCAGTGATTAGTAAATTAACCCATGATGATGATCAATGTGTAATTTACCATAATACCCTTGAAAGGTTCAAATTGAGTGAAACCTTGTTCTAATCAAACTCTAATCACTCAACAGTGGTGATTTGGTCTATGTTAATCAAAGTGGACTTCACCCAACCTGATCTAGAGTGGTGCTATCACCATCTACTAGTATGAGGAGAGAGAAAGTACCTTAGAGAGAGAAAGTACCTTAAGAGAGAGAAAGTACCCTCATATGATGGAAAGTCAAGTAAAGAACCTTCAATACACATGAATGTGCATGATTAGGGTATGATCCACCTATGTGAGATCATGGAAACCCTAATTATGATATATGATGAATCTTAAGCCAATCTGAGAGCATCAATGATGATGTTCCTCATACATGATGATGTTATGAGTTCAATTCAAGGGTGATGATATGTAATGTGAATAGTAAACCCTAATTCAAGGGTAATGACATGCAATATAAGTATTAAACTCTAATTAATGAGAATCAGAGAACTCAGCTCTTATGACAAGAGTGGAAAATGTATTCCTTGTTTTGAATTACCTTTATCAGTTGAACTAACCATGTAGGTTCTGATATGAAGGTGATCATATTCAGGTATGGATGATGATACTGTATTCATTGAAAGCATGTTATAAACTTTATGAATAAGTAAAATATCTTGATGCCTTGTCAGTGGCATCCTATGATTTAATGAGCTGTGTGAGCCATGAATACTATCAAGGTCATGCTTTAGAGATGACTTGTGATGAGTATAATGAGAAATGATGATTGATGAGAGTTAGGCTTGTTACATTTAGTATTCTCCTTTCATAGATGCTATGCTACTGTTATTGTTTGAAGAACAATGTTTAATGATAAAAGAATACTAAATGTACCTAACTAATCAAGTATAATGTAGAGCCCTGATCATAGATCCATCATTGTCAGAGATCAAATGATGGGGAAATAGGTTTTCCTAATGGAACTCCTAGATCACATACTATTGAGTATGTGGGGTATATGGATGTGTAGAACTTTACATCCTAGTGTAGGTGATTGATGTAGATGTGCAATCCGTCAACCCTTCACTACAAAACCCTACCATATCAGTGGATGGTAAACATGAAACCTCCTAATGACGAAGAAAACATAGATATCTGTATTAGTAGAGATAAACATGAAATCTCCTGATGACGAAGAGAGTACAGAATGCCACTGTAACTCTAAAATAGCGAAGGACCAGTTTACCCTGGTGAGCTATAATAGTAGAGACACAAGATGTCCTACAAGTGATCCTCTTACTGACTGAGGAAGGTGAAGGTCATGAGAATCCAGCTCTCTTAATGACCTATGTATGATACTGATGTGACTTCTTAGCGATCAGTTGGAGTATGAGTGGTATGCCTCATCTCCACAGGGCATAATGTTGTTTGTAAAACATAATCAACCACGTAGTATACCTGTTAGAGATAACTACGAGTTAGTGGATTGATGATACACTGTGATAGTGCTTATATTTCTTCATATCTCATAAATGTTAAGCTCTTGTTATAGCTGCAACTGCTATTGAATACTTTGAAAGCTTTACTGCTTAAGTTTTTCTTTGATGTTACAATAAAGCTTCTGGAGGAGAGTTATAACTCTCGCTGGGACAATTATGTAAAATTGTCTCACCCCGTAGACTTCAATTTTTTAGGTGGACGTCGGAGACGGAGGAACCAGTCTACAGGTGACCAGTCTCAACAGCAGCAGCACCAGGAGCAGCAGTGAAATCTCAGGTGGAGATTTAGCCTGCCATGTGGTGTAGTTAGAGTCAGTCCTATGTGTCCTCTGTACTCTCAGGTCTTGGAGTCTTTTGTTATGTGTTCTTGAGATTTTGTATCTTGATGTATATAATTACTCAAGAAGTAATTATCATGAGATGTAAACAGTTTATCTCTTGTTATGAAAGAAGCTCTTAAGGATTCAAGCTCTTGTCTCGAAAAGTTTTAACTTCCCGTGATTTTTGTCTTCCGCTGTTTATCGAATCGCTTCCGCTAAGTTTAAATCGTGATTATATCATGGTTTGGAGATCATAGCTCACAATTAGTGGTATCAGATTTCAGGTTTAGTTGAGTCTACAGAGGCATAGGACTTAGGTTGTTGAGTCTATCTTTAGTACTCTTTCCCTATCTAATAGAATCTTCTACTCCTCAGGAGAAGAAGATACTTAAGGATAGTGACATATCCAAGTCTGCCTTTAGGACAAGGTATGGTCACTATGAGTTCACGGTTATGTCGTTTGGACTAACCAATGCACCAGCTGCATTTATGGAACTCATGAATAGAGTTTTTCGACCTTTCCTTGATCAATGTGTTGTCGTCTTCATAGATGACATTCTGATCTATAGTAAGGATGCTCAACAGCATGAGCAACATCTTCGCCAAGCTTTGACCTTGCTAAGAGAACATAAGTTGTATGCTAAGTTTAGCAAGTGTGAGTTTTGGCTACCAGAGGTATCCTTTCTTGGACATGTGATATCTGCCTCGGGAATTCGTGTTGACCCTACAAAGGTAGAATCTATTCTACAATGGGAACAACCGAAGACACTGACGGAGATTCGAAGTTTCTTGGGGTTAGCTGGCTATTATCGAAGGTTCATTAAGAACTTTAGCTCTATAGCCTTACCTTTGACCAAGTTGACCCGGAAAGATGTTCCTTTTTCTTGGAGTGATAAGTGTCAACAGTCTTTCCAGTTGTTGAAAGAGAGGTTGACAAGTGCACCTGTGCTTGTACTACCTGAACAAGGAAAAGGATATGTAGTTTTCTGTGATGCTTCCAAGAATGGACTAGGATGTGTGTTGATGCAGGATAAACAAGTGATTTCTTTTGCTTCCCGACAACTTAAGAAACACGAGGAGAATTATCCGACACACGATCTGGAGTTAGCTGCCGTGGTTCATGCCTTGAAAATCTGGAGACATTATCTCTACGGAGAAACATTCCAGATTTTCACAGACCACAAGAACCTTAAGTATATCTTCTCTCAGCACGAGCTTAACATGAGGCAACGTCGTTGGATGGAGTTAATCAAGGACTACGATTGTACAATTGATTACCATCCGGGCAAGGCCAATGTGTTGCAGATGCCTTGAGTAGGAAATCAGCAACATCAACCATGGATAGAGCACAACTAAACTCTTTAGTATGCTCTAAGAGAGATATGTTTATCTCTTTAAGGCAAGACAATGTACAGTTAAAGGTGTCATTGTTAGCCGGGTTGTTAGCTGAGATGCATATTAAACCTACCCTTAGAGAGCAGATTAAGGAAGCACAGCTAGGTGATGCTGCAGTTCAGCAGATTAGATCAGAGTATGGAAATGAGAAGCAAGATGGTTTCCATGACTCGGATGATCATGTAGCCTGTTATAATGGAAGAATGATAGTGCCGGATGTGGATAACTTGAGGAAGTTAGTCCTGGAAGAAGCTCATTCTTCCATGTATGCTATGCATCCAAGGAGCACCAAGATGTATCGGAATTTGAAAGATCTGTATTGGTGGCCTCGAATGAAGAAAGATGTTGCAGAGTTTGTTCTGAGGTGTCCTGTGTGTCAGCAAGTTAAAGCTGAACACCAGAAGCCTACAGGGACAATGCAACCTTTACCCATACCACAGTGGAAGTGGGACCATGTGACCATGGACTTTGTTGTTGGCCTACCCAGGACAAGCAAAGGACATGATTCCATATGGGTAGTTGTTGATAGGTTGACTAAGACAGCGCATTTCTTACCTATCAAAACAACCTATTCTGCTGAAAGGTTATCACAGTTGTATGTGCAAGAGATAGTGCGTTTGCACGAAGTTTCTGTCACTATAGTTTCTGACAGAGGTCCCCAGTTTACAAGTCATTTTGGGAACAGTTACACAGAGCCTTAGGCACCAAGCTAAGGTTTAGTACGGCCTTTCATCCACAAACTGATGGACAGTCAGAAAGAACTATACAAACCTTAGAAGACCTGTTGAGAGCATGTGTTCTCCAGTTTACCGGGAGTTGGGATCTACACCTAAGCTTGATAGAGTTTGCCTATAACAATAGCTATCAGCATAGTATTGATATGGCACCATATGAAGCCTTGTATGGTAGCTGATGTAGATCGCCTTTGTGCTGGTATGAGACTGGTGAGCATCAGTTGTTAGGTCCTGATCTTGTGCAGCAGACCACAAAAAAGATTAAGGTAATACAACAACAGATTAAGACTTCACAGGATAGGCAGAAATCTTATGCTGACAAGCGTCGTAGACCCTTAGAGTTCCAGGTTGGAGACAGAGTGTATCTCAAAGTCTCACCTTGGAAAGGGGTCCTTCGTTTTGGAAGGAAAGAGAAGTTAGCTCCTAGATATATGGGGCCTTATCCAATCATTGAATGAATTGGAAAAGTAGCATATAGACTAGAGCTTCCACCAGAGTTATAGAGGTTACATCCTGTGTTTCACATTTCTATGCTGAAGAAATGTCACCTAGACACCGAGTCAGTTCTACAACCTATGGAGGTAGAATTGAATGATGATATATCCTATGAGGAGGGACCAGTGTCAATCCTTGATAATAGAATTAAAAGGTTAAAGAAGAAAGATATAAGTCTTGTGAAAGTCCTCTGGAACCACCGTGGTGTTGAAGAAGCCACTTGGGAATTAGAGGATGAGATGAGAAGGAAGTATCCTGCCCTTTTCTCTTAGTATGTTTTATCGATTTCGGGGACGAAATCCTTGTAAGGGGTGGATAATTTGTAACATCCCTGACCTGGGTTATGAGTTAACCCTAGGTGTTTTGCCTAAATATGTAATTAAATCCTTGTGATTAACTTTGGGCATGTAATTAAGTTTCTCAGAAACATATATTTCAGATTTTGCTCCTTTTTATATAAAATTGTAGCATTGTTTTGTTATGCAGGGACCTATGTGAAATTTACCCAATTAGAAGGGTTAACTTGCAATTTGCACATGTTGAAATGTTCTTCTGATGTTGAGACATCACGAGAATCATTTTGGTAAAGTTGGAGGGTTTTCCCAAGCTTGGGCACCAAGGTGCAGCTGTGGAAGCAATCCCGGTGCTTGAAACCCTAATTTGGAGTAAAATGCAATTTACCCAAATTTAGGGATGCAATTTGTAAAATACATCATCTAATGTATCTTTTAAGATTCTTATCATCATTTAGAGAATAAATGATGAAAGGTCACTTCAATTGATTAATCAAGTTATGAAAAACACCTTTGTGATTGAATAATCAAGGTGTATGTACTATATCCCTTTTTATGTGTGTGCTTTAGTAATAGGTTGATCTTCTTTGCCCTCATTTCTTGGCCCTATAATAAAAGTTGTCCTTAGAATTAAGAAGAGAGGACAAGCAAAGAAGGATGGAGGGACTTAGTTGAAATTATGGAAAACTCATGAGCTAATGTTGAAAATCCCACCCCAAGTATATATACCCTCAACTTCACTTAGCAAGGAACCTCTCCCTTCGTTCCTTTCACTGTTCTTTTCAACCAAACCGACTAAGGAGAGCTTGGAGCTCAGGAGGACGACCAAAGGTGTGCAAGGTAGGTTTGGATCCCTCCTTTTGCCAAATTTCATGGTTAGAACTCGAATTCAAGGCCAAATTGATGACTAGCTCCCTTAACTCTACCTTTCTAGCCATCTTTTCTCAACTTTCCTTGGAAGGATCACCTTGGCCGACCTGTGGAAGCTCAAGGACGCCATTAAAGCTTGGAGCTCAAAGAGCAAGCTTTAGGCGGGTTTTATAACTCTAAACCCATGCTTTGTTATATACATCTTGTTCATGCTTTTAGATGATAGTTCTTCTTCTTCTCTACTTTCCTTTGCTACCTTGCAAGCAAATCCGTGAGAAATCCTTGCTGTTCTAGAGCTAGGAGATGAAGACGTTATTTCCAAAGTTAATCCACTACTTTTTACTTTACCAAACGGTCTCCACCAAGTGCTCACACGGTTTGCAAAACTGTTTGGTGAGCAAACGGTCTCAAGACCGTGTAAGGGCAAACGGTGTTCAAGACCATTTGGCCGCGTTGACCGAGCGTGGACCGTATAAGAAATCTGTTTATAATTATGTAGGCTAATAACCCACAAAATTTGAGATGATAACTCCAAAGGAATCGTGAGATATGGCCTTTTTAATCAACAACTTTAATTGAATTTACTCCTGATTTTCAATCTGTTGAAATCGCCCTTTTTGGGCAAACGGTCTCAAGACCATGTAAGAACGTTGACCAATCGTTGACCGTATGAGATTACTGTTCAAAATAATGTTCATTAACAACTCACCAAATTTGATGGACTAATTCCAAACGAGCTAAGAGTTGAAGGGTGATTACTAGGGCAAATCCTAATTGAAATCAGTACTGAAATCTCAATGGATAACTTAGTGTTTTTGGGGTTGATTGACCTAAACGGTCTCAAGACCGTTTGGGGATCAACCAAACGGTCTCAAGACCGTGTGAGGGATCACCCAAGACCGTATGGAGGTCTGGGGTCAAGTATAGTTGATCAATTGAAGGTACAAACATACCAAATTACATTGCAATTAAGTATTGATATGATCATCCACTCAATGGATCCAACCTTGAAGAATTTTCACTAGAATCCAAAAGTTGGATGGGCAAACGGTCTCAAGACCGTTTGGAACTCATCCAAATGGTCTCAAGACCGTGTGGTGACAACCCAAGACCGTTTGAAGGTCTAGGGTTAAGGTAATTTGATCAATTGAGAGCCCAATTGCAATAGGTTATCGAATTAATTAAAATACTGATTTGAGACTCAATCAAGGTTCAACCCCTATCAAATAACATTAGATTTTGATGAAATCTTGGGCAAACGGTCTCAAGACCGTTTGGAGTTCATCCACACGATCTCAAGACCGTTTGGGCCAAGTTTGGGCCCAATTGGAGCTCAATTGAAGGGTTCAACCTTGTGTTGATTCACATTGTTGAGTGTTGATGGTTGAACGTTGATGGACCTTAATTGAACCAACTTCAACCCTAATTGGATAACAATTGAGGGTCAATTGAGTGACCAATTGGTTAAGGATAACCCTAATTGTCTGAATTGGTAACTGGTTAGCAATCTTGAGACCAATGGATGGCTTCAACATAGGAACCCTAATCGACTTTACTCTTTGGATCACCTTGGAGGTCTATACGATCTTGAGTTTTTGAGGGCACTCGACCTCAAGACCGTGTGAGGTCTCTCGACCTCAAGACCGTGTGAGGTCTCTCAACCTCAAGACCATGTGAGGTCTCTCGACCTCAAGACCGTGTGAGGTCTCTCGACCTCAAGACCCAATGAGGGTAAACGGTCTTGAATGTTATATGGTCTTGAAGTCAACACAAGCTCAAACGGTCTACAAAGCTTAAACGGTTTGCAACCTTATACGATCTCAAGATCATATAAAGGTTGAAGATGTGAAACCTAACAAAGACTTTTGAGGATAAGTCTGCCTTATGCCTTGAAGGCTTAAGTAGTTTGATGATTGTTCAAACTAAACCCTAATGATACCAAGAGACATTAAGGGTCCAGTGATTAGTAAATTAACCCATGATGATGATCAATGTGTAATTTACCATAATACCCTTGAAAGGTTCAAATTGAGTGAAACCTTGTTCTAATCAAACTCTAATCACTCAACAGTGGTGATTTGGTCTATGTTAATCAAAGTGGACTTCACCCAACCTGATCTAGAGTGGTGCTATCACCATCTACTAGTATGAGGAGAGAGAAAGTACCTTAGAGAGAGAAAGTACCTGAAGAGAGAGAAAGTACCCTCATATGATGGAAAGTCAAGTAAAGAACCTTCAATACACATGAATGTGCATGATTAGGGTATGATCCACCTATGTGAGATCATGGAAACCCTAATTATGATATATGATGAATCTTAAGCCAATCTGAGAGCATCAATGATGATGTTCCTCATACATGATGATGTTATGAGTTCAATTCAAGGGTGATGATATGTAATGTGAATAGTAAACCCTAATTCAAGGGTAATGACATGCAATATAAGTATTAAAATCTAATTAATGAGAATCAGAGAACTCAACTCTTATGACAAGAGTGGGAAATGTATTCCTTGTTTTGAATTACCTTTATCAGTTGAACTAACCATGCAGGTTCTGATATGAAGGTGATCATATTCAGGTATGGATGATGATACTGTATTCATTGAAAGCATGTTATAAGCTTTATAAATAAGTGAAATATCTTGATGCCTTGTCAGTGGCATCCTATGATTTAATGAGCTGTGTGAGCCATGAATACTATCAAGGTCATGCTTTAGAGATGACTTGTGATGATTATAATGAGAAATGATGATTGATGAGAGTTAGGCTTGTTACATTTAGTATTCTCCTTTCATAGCTACTATGCTACTGTTATTGTTTGAAGAACAATGTTTAATGATAAAAGAATACTAAATGTACCTAACTAATCAAGTATAATGTAGAGCCCTGATCATAGATCCATCATTGTCAGAGATCAAATGATGGTGAAACATGTTTTCCTAAGGGAACTCCTGGATCACATACTATTGAGTATGTGGGGTATATGGATGTGTAGAACCTTACATCCTAGTGTAGGTGATTGATGTAGATGTGCAATCCGTCAACCCTTCACTACAAAACCCTACCGTATCAGTGGATGGTAAACATGAAACCTCCTGATGACGAAGAAAACATAGATATCCATATTAGTAGAGATAAACATGAAATCTCCTGATGACGAAGAGAGTACAGAACGCCACTGTAACTCTAAAATAGCGAAGGACCAGTTTACCCTGGTGAGCTATAATAGTAGAGACACAAGATGTCCTACAAGTGATCCTCTTACTGATTGAGGAAGGTGAAAGTCATGAGAATCTGGCTCTCTTAATGACCTATGTATGATACTGATGTGACTTCTTAGCGATCAGTTGGAGTATGAGTGGTATGCCTCATCTCCACAGGGCATAATGTTGTTTGTAAAACATAATCAACCACGTAGTATACCTGTTAGAGATAACTACGAGTTAGTGGATTGATGATACACTGTGATAGTGCTTATATTTCTTCATATCTCATAAATGTTAAGCTCTTGTTATAGCTGCAACTGCTATTGAATACTTTGAAAGCTTTACTGCTTAAGTTATTCTTTGATGTTACAATAAAGCTTCTGGCGGAGAGTTATAACTCTCGCTGGGACAATTATGTAAAATTGTCTCACCCCGTAGACTTCAACTTTTTAGGTGGACGTCGGAGACGGAGGAACCGGTCTACAGGTGACCAGTCTCAGCAGCAGCAGCACCAGGAGCAGCAGTGAAATCTCAGGTGGAGATTTAGCCTGCCATGTGGTGTAGTTAGAGTCAGTCCTATGTGTCCTCTGTACTCTCAGGTCTTGGAGTCTTTTGTTATGTGTTCTTGAGATTTTGTATCTTGATGTATATAATTACTCAAGAAGTAATTATCATGAGATGTAAACAGTTTATCTCTTGTTATGAAAGAAGCTTTTAAGGATTCAAGCTCTTGTCTCAAAAAGTTTTAATTTCCCATGATTTTTGTCTTCCGCTGTTTATCGAATCGCTTCCGCTAAGTTTAAATCGTGATTATATCATGGTTTGGAGATCAGAGCTCATAGAAGTTACCCCCAACAAGTGGGTATGCCATTGAGATTCCCCCCAATGAGTGGGTGTGCCATAGGGATTGAACAATTATGGATTGAGAAGTCATAACAGAAAATGCATCTTCAATTTTTTAATAAGAGTTTCTGATATGGTTGTTTATGTTGTTACACCTACATGCACATATTTTGTTTGCATCACGTACATAGTATAACAATCTACTGATCCACTTTTTAATTGTCAGCATTTTAGGTAGTTGCAATATATGAAAATCTCAGGACATGGTGATTCAAATCAAAGACATTAAAGCTAAATAAAGGAGGATTAGTTAAATGATTCTTCTCATATCGTTCTCAAGTTGAAAGTTTATGTAACTCCTTAGAGAAGCATAATTATGCATCTTGTAAACAATATTTTTGAAATGGTGGAAATTATTTGCTATTATTTGTTATTTGTAAAATCTAGATCTTGGGAATTCAGCAAATGGATCTTGACTTTATGATCCTTCCTTGATTGGGGGACACTGAAAAGTGAGATCATTACATAATGAATCACAAATTCATGCAAGGTGCTAGTGAGATTGTTGTAAAGAATTGATTCTTATAGTCAAATATTTACACAATAATATCAGAAAATATAAACAAATCTTTATCTTTACAATCATGCTTTACATCAGAGTCTCAGAAGCTTTACATAGCATGACAAAATAAGTATAGATTTCTATATACTCATCAATAGTGGGAAACTCTTGTGTTCTCTTCAGTGTCTCCTCTGGTCACCTACCCATAAGTTCCACGAAGGAATAAAAGCCACACATGGGCCTCAACAAGGGTAACTAAGGTCAACAAAGTTGGTACAAAATTGGTATTTGGAAAGAAAAACAATATGAAGCTATCTACAAAGATTAAATATGACAAAATGAAAAGTAATGACCAATATAGGATAGGATAAAAAAGGTAGCAATGGATTTTTATATTCAACAATATTCAATATCCAAATTTTGAAGCGAGTCATTCAATTCAATAGTTAACACATGTCAATGTCTAGTTGTTGGGGAAGCCATATGTTCTCTCCTATGGAGAACAACAACAAACAAACTAAAATTCCCAGTATACTAAGGGACTCTATGTCCTTTAACTCTACACAGAGGCGTGGAAGCATAATTCCACTAAATTAGGGGCACTAACCTACCCTTTTTTGACGTTTAAATAGTGTGCTACTATTTTCCAGAAATAAGTGTTTGTAACGACCCCGCCTCCCGGTAACCCCCAATTAAGGGAGACCGAAAGGTCAGAGCCATTAACCAATAACCCGGATCAAAGGTTCGAAAAATTCAATAATTAATAAACTTTACCAACCAAACTAAAAACTGGTATAAAATAAAAAATTTCTTACCTTTTAAAAACTGGGATTTCTAAACTTCTAACCATGAAGATACTGATCTAACTAATCCTCCCGTTAATGTTAATTATCATTTAAATCCACATATGACACTTTACTATTTGTTCTTTTCATTGTACCTAAAACACCGACAAACAAAACGTCGATCAGCAAGAAATTGGTATGTGGGTGAAACAATAATCGTGCAACTATAATAACAAAGTAATCAGCCAATTATCATTTAATACCCAAGATTATGTTTTTAACCATACTATTCAATCCTTTCCTATCCCATATCTCTGTGTTGTCCCTACAGTGGACTGAGATACTACCTCTCTCTAGATAGATCCTTATTAAACCCCGCATGATCCTACCTAATAGGTAGATCGATATCTAGGGTTGAGTTGCATGGCACTACCCATAGGTAGTCCAATCTCTGACTCAAAGTGACTTGCTGGACCTACCCTCTTGGTAGCCATTTACTAAGTCATCTAATGATCTGATGGGCCTACCCCATTGGTAGCCATGTACTAGGTCAACCCATTAAGCTACAGAGGGGACTAGGATCTGAGCTAGTAGGCACATCTCTTATGTGATATTCATATTCACATTATAATTTGCATGAATTAAATTCATCCAACAATTAATTCAAGCCACGATGTAAACATCGATAAAATCCTCAGAAAACTAATGCAGAATAATCATAAGCGTAACCACATACCTGTCAAGTTGATGTGAGACAGAAATAATCCAATCAACCAATAGGCAATCAAGCATTCAATAAGATCTTGAAAAAAATATACAATTTCCTTTTATTACTCATGTCATTGAGATCTATTAAATCTAGCTCGCTTCCTAGGGTTTCTAGTCCACTTTTAGGGTTTCCATTGCAGTTAGGGTTTCCCTTCATCTTTTACTATTTCAAACCCTAATTTAACGCAATTGATCACCAACCCTAATTATTTCAACATCTAATCCTCAGTTTCGGATTAAAGGCATATTTAACCATTAAATAAGTCCATTAATCCTCTTTTACATTAAAGCTATTTTTTATCCTTTTAATCCATGACAAGATCATTATGCTCATTTATCATCAATTCAAAGTTCATTATAGTCTAATTCGCATATGAACTTGATTTACCATTAATTCTATCTTTTATTCATTAGAAAACCCTAATTACTACCTTTAGGGTATTTAACCACAATTAGGAACTTTAATGCTCGAAATAGCTTAAAATTATCATCCCTTAACTTTATTCACAAATTTCAATAATTATTGTTATTAAGAGTCAAATTTGCCAACATTAGGGTTTCAAGGCCCATTAAAGTATATTCCTGCAAATGAAACTCTAAATTAACTAATTATGTGAAAAAATTCATCTTTTTCGATCTTAATGTATCTCTTTATGATTAACAGGTTAATATCAACTTTAAACATCAATTAAACCCTTCTAATCACATTAATCATATCCAAATAGGGTTTCTTAATCACCATTACACTAAAGTTAACAACTTCCATTACTTTTCGAATTGCAAGTAGAATCAGGCTTCAATTACATTTTTAATGGATTCCCCTAGTTTTTCTAAACAAAATTCATGTATAAACTTTTGTCATCCGAGCTACTATTAAAGAGTTATGATTTTCGGAAGAAATACCTCACTTGGGCCAATCATCAAGCGACACATCATTTTCTTCATGCAACGTGCTTGCAGGTTCGAAACATTTCAAAAACACTCATATACCCCCACGTAAGCTGCCGGCTCTCCATACCCACGAGGGGTAGAACCGTCCAACACCCGATCCTTCTTCTTCCTCCTCACGATGTCGTAGATGCGTAGACCTGTAGCCCTAGGAGCGGCTTCTACCTCCCGAAACTGGACCCTTCGGCCACCATGGCTCCTCCCACCTCCTCCGTTGTGCCCTCACAGAGGTGATGGTGCTCCTGGTACACGGCTTGGTCGGCTGGAAACGAGCCCAGCAGGTCTGCCGCCATGACTAACCTACAGCCAACCCATGGTGCTGCGCAGGTGCTAGGCCTAAGGGATGATGGTCGAGCTTCTTTCCCAAGGACATGGGATCATCGTGCCCCCATCAAGCTCCTGTCCAAAGATCTACCTTGCTCCGGGTTGTACTATCTCCCATGGTTAGGGTTTTGTGTGCAAGAAACAAGAAGAAGGGAGAGAGAAGTGCACCAGATCCTTCCTGAACTTGCATTGGAGGATCTACCCTCTTATATAAAGGTGAGCAACGAAGTCCTAACGTGTGCCTTCACGAGGACTCCAATTCTTTTCCCAAAAGGAAACTTATATTCCTTAGTTAAGAAGCAACCTTTTCTCTCATTATTATCCTTTGATATAACTATATTATTTGGGTATTCAGAAAT
The DNA here is from genome assembly GCA_963693085.1 of Alisma plantago-aquatica. NCBI lineage: Eukaryota > Viridiplantae > Streptophyta > Magnoliopsida > Alismatales > Alismataceae > Alisma > Alisma plantago-aquatica. The sequence continues at coordinate 622,228,033 of OY856412.1, forward strand.
TTGAAAACATTTTACCTTATATTCTTTATTCTTGGCTTTTAATCCATTAGCCATGAAATTTATATTTCCTTTTTGTAGAAAATACCACTTCTTTAATAAAACCATGAAATTCATTAATATAGTATCACTTTATCCTCTTATTTTGCAATCTCGGTATTTTCTCTTTCCTCTTTCTTCATTGGGACTCCTTGGATCCCAAGAAACTCTAATAATTCGAAGTTCCTTTTTAAGGAATACTCATTATCCTTAAATGCATCAATATGCATTATTTCACATTATCTTGTTTATTTCTTATTAAAATATCACTTTTTGAGGATTTCTCTTTATTTCTATTTTATTTTCCTCATTGGTATTCCTTTTATCATTAGAAATCCTTGGGATACGAAATTCCACTAAGGATAACTCAATTGTACCTCTTTTTACTTATTTTCCTCATTTTACCATTGTTTTCAATTTCTTTCTTAATAAAGAAATACTTAATTACTCTTTTCTTTTCTTATTTCCTTTGCTTTGCAACTTTGGACTCCTTGGAACCCAAGGAACCCATGTGGCACGAAATCCCTCTTTGGATTTGCCTTCTAGAGGTTTTCACATCTTTCTTTTCTCAAATTCTCAATTATTCATTAATTAATTGAATTTCCTTGTTATTGGGCCCAATAGCCAACAAAGCCCACAACACAATCATCAAGTCTATTGTAAACAAAATCCATTTATTCAAAACAAATTATATCATTATTTTTTCCAATATCTTTAATGTGAAAAATTACATTCCTCACCAAAGGAACCCAAAAATTGGGGTTGTAACATCCTTCCCGTCTTATAAGAAATTTTCCCTCAAAATTCCATCAAGCAAGCAATCAGACAGGATAAGCCTTTCAGATGTCCATCATGGCTCCCATGTGGTTTCACCCTTTCCATAGTGCTTCCCAAGAACCTTCATCATCTCATATTCTTCCATCTGAGTTCTTTCTTACCTTGGTATATCATACCCTCATAGGTGACTCAAGACATTTCAGCCTCTCAAAAGCTGAATAGGTTCAAGGCTCAGCACATGGCTTGGGAACCTCACATAGTGCTCTAGATCGGACTCATGTAACACATTACCCATCATGTTATCCTAAGGGGAAAGGATAAACACAACCATCTCCACCAATCCATCTCAAATGGACCCATATATCGGGGACTCAACTTTATTAACTGTAGCTTTGAGGGGTCGGATTTTCACATCACATATTCTCCCACAGTGAGCTGCATGTCAGTTTTCTTTGCATCAGCTCATGACTCCTGTCACCACTAGGCTCTTTCTCATCCATTGCATGATCAAAGCGACTTCATCGCACACACTGAGGTTCTTTTCTGACCTTCGCGAGGCCTCCTTCACCAACATCATCATAATGAAGTGGTGACCGACACAACCTCCTTATAGAGCTTCTTGCATCCCGACAAAGGCTATGGTGGTTAACATCACATCTTAAGAACTTTCTCTATGTATCACCCTGAATGAGCATACATGCTCTCATCAGACCCTCTAGTCTGGATCATAATGTCCATTAGTTAGGGGTGATAAGCGGTACTGACACCAAGTTCTTCATGTACCTACTTCCACCTCATGGAAGTGAACCTTTAGGTCATGCTCAAGAACTTTTGAACTCGCATCATGGTGTAGTTGAACCATCTCTCTTTCTTATTTAGTTCAACAAAATCTGTCTCTTGACAGTACTCCTTTCTTCCTCATGTCATCTAGGTAAGGCGATCTAACATAACCCATATTGCATCTTGATCTTCTGGGTCAAAGGGAGACTTACCACAACATCCATAGTGGATGAACTCCATTCCCTCTCGGGGATTCTTAATCTCTAAGTCAAAGTAGTGGGTTACTGGTGTTCGTCCTTCACCCTTGTCTTGCATGGCCACATGCTACATGCAACCTCACATCAAGCAGCCAAAGTGCTACTATCACTTACTATCTTTGTACTATCACGGTGTTTGGTGATCTTAAAACCATGAACTCCGGTATGTCATGATTCCTCAAGATTGATATCTCAAAAACCCTAAACTACTCTCATTAGGGCTTCTTCACTTTCCTTTCCAAAGAAGTACATCTGCGGTTCTACAACCATCCTTTCACTATATCACAGACTAGACTGGCTAACCAAACAATCATTTACTTGATTAACCACTATTGTTACATATAGGTGTTAGCCAAACTTATCTCTTTTTCTCAGCTTAAGGTTAGCCTAGCAACCTCAACTTCTTCTAGCTTCCAGCTAACTAGGCAGCTATATCTCAACCAGAACATTCATTACCACTTCTTATCCTTAGGTGTTAAGTATTGTTGATGACATACACCTCCATGTATTATACTTATCATCTCATCTCAAACTCTAGTTTTATCTTCATCAAGAAACTCTGAGCTCATCCACCTGGTGATTAAACTCAACCTTGTATAACTTGCAAATTCCACAAAGCTTCTACTAGGAACATCCTTACAAGGTGATTATCTTAATACTTTTATCATTTGTACCTATCCATGCATCATTCACTTCACTAGGGCACATTATCATCTCTGTCCTCATTCCTTATAGCAACGTTCCAACTCACGTCGTCTTTACCCTTGGTGTATGGCATACGTACTGTCCTATCTCTCACTTCCAAAACAAGAAGAAATAAGCATTTGGCGGCCGTCCAATTACAAAGTTCTTCCTATTCCAAGAGTAGAGATGATACATCCCACATTGCCAGTACACCTTCGTTTCTAAGTTGAAGCATGCAACTCATGGCTCTACATCACAAACATCATGATATTAAAATTGATTCCATGGAAAACTTGTCTGGAACCTACTTGGGTTACTACACAATCCTTGGTCATCTCCTCTAGGTCTATAGGGTACCGACACTTTTGGGTTCATCCATCTTCCCTCATGCATCAGAGAGTGCCCTACTCATCTGCCCTTTGGGTCCCATGTGTAATGCCTGGGCCCGCTGCCCATGTCTCTAGTAGAGTTTTAGGAATGACGATTGGCCCCACAAACCACCACTAGCCTTAACTGCGCACTTTGTCCACACTGACGCGCAAGCCAGGATTAAATTCCCGACTGGTCACCCATCCTAGTACTACTCCAAGCTGAGCACGCTTAACTATGAAATTCTTTAGTGATGGGCTCCCAGAAAAGGAGGTGCACCTTGGTGATATGGGTAGTCCAATCATTCCTTATAAGATCTTTTCATCTGAGGCCTCAAATCCTGTGATGTTACAATCTCCCCCACTTAGACTCTTGACGTCCTCGTCAAGGCTCAACTATAAGGCCTCATAATCTCTTCCCCATTTCAGTGCAGACCCACAATGGCACATGGACACCCAGCTCCCGATCACAGAATACCAGTGCAAGGGTGGCTACGTCAACCATGGACAACCCTTTCCTACATGCCTGGACCGCACGGCTCAAGACTGGCATGCTATTCCCATGTGGGCCCCACCCACTGGAGGGGAATCGGCTCTGATACCATTTGTAATGCCTGGGCCCACTGCCCATGGCTCTAGTAGAGTTTTAGGAATGAAGACTGGCCCCACAAACCACCACTAGCCTTAACTACGCACTTTGTCCACACTGAAACGCAAGCCAGGATCAACTTCCTGACTGGTCACCCATCCTAGTACTACTCCAAGCTGAGCACGCTTAACTATGGAGTTCTTTAGTGATGGGTTCCCAGAAAAGGAGGTGCACCTTGGTGATATGGGTAGTCCAATCGTTCCTTATAAGATCTTTTTATTCGAGGCCTCAAATCCTGGGATGTTACACCATGAGTTTATGAGGGTGATCAATCTCCTAACCCATGGCCCTCAGACAATGATAGTTGTTACCTCCTGACCCTATGGTCATGTGCAACTAGGAAATTAGGCAACTCCTACTTCCATCAGTCTTACCCCTACCTGACCCTAGGTTAGACTTAGGATTATATCATAGTAAATGTTCAACTTAGAACCTTACCCAATCCTTCATCATCTCTCTCTACATTCTTGGGCTGTCTTTCATCCTTTCTCAGGGATCATGGCTACCTGCCTACCCTGCTCATGCCCCATACCGGTTACCTCCATGGTAACACCTCCATATGCACATAGAGATGGTTATCTATGGGTCTATAGGTTCATCCTCATACCATGTACTTTTCACTTAGCTTCTCAAGATCCTATGAAACCGCTTTAGGTTACCTCAAAACCAAAAAAACTGGTATACACCCTACCAAAGGGTCCCTCTCCCAGGATGGGAGGAAACTACAACTCTTGACAACAAGGTCACAACTGTCCTTAGGGTTTACATCCACATGAGCATGCTTTACCCTAGCAAGCTACTAAGGCACAAGGAGACCACCTACTAAACCATACTAGGTCATACTTGTTCTCTTTCCTCAACATTAGACCAACTTAGTTGTGAGGGGTTCATCAAACATACCCTTAACTTAAGGGATTTCCTTTACCTCTACACATGAGGAGTACCATGCTCAAAACTATTGAGACTCAAATCTCATCATGAGCATCAGATACACTACTTCCCCTCTTAGGCCTAGGAATCCTAGGTTCACCTTTGGGTGTCTGACTGCATGCTCAATCTCTTAACCAAAAATCAAGCATGTCCAAGGTATGTCATGTACTTCCATGATCCTTCTACTCGAGAAACACTTCGGAGTTGAGTCATCTTCCAGGACAACCAACTAGGTAAAAAGCCTCACAATTGGTTACTTAAACCTCCTAAGGGTCTAAAGCACTCTTTATATCATCCAGCAGGTAATCACTTATACCATAGGTACTAGAAACATCATCCTCTCTCTCGGGTTTGGTTCCTCTAAAGGAAACCAAGATATCATCAACCTCTAGGGATTAAGCGTAAGGCAACCACTATCATCCACTTAGGTCGCATCATCCTCAACTCCCCACTATTCCTCATGTCTCAGAATCTAAGCTTCCAACCTTCTTTCTTGGGTCCTACTTTCTCTCTCTAGATCTAATTCCACATCCAGCCTCACTACATGAAGTTGGATCAAGCTTACCAGCATATCTCTACCTGGGTGAAGCCTTTTCTCAACTCATGTTTGGCTCAAGATTATCCTTAGCTCTTTATGTTTATCTCATAAGACATCCATCATGATTCCTTGTCCAGGGTTTCATCCTATGTCAGCACTACTGACGTACTCTGGGTGCAAGCTATACCCTACTTGCACAAGCCCATAGGGTTCTATAGGTTCTTCTCTAACTTCATCCATGAAGGAGCTATCCTTTGCTCAAACATGCATGACCCTCTCCAGGGTTGGGTCTCCAAAGGTACTAGGTCATCTAACCTCTTATGGCATCCCAAAGGCATGTCCAGCCAAACACTCGGTCAACCATGACATTTAACTCATCATGTCATCTTTCTCTCTAACCTTCACTTAGGGTTAGGGTTAACCTCATCCTCCGAGGATGTGCTAGGTCTCTACTTTTAATGGAGGTCTCTACCTCCAAGACTAACTCTCTCTACTCATCCTCCTAACAAAGAGGTCTATCCTCAAGTTTCTCCTGAGAGCAATGACAACTCGTGTCATACGATCTAAGCATGTATCTATTCTTTAGTTTGTGCTTAATCTATTAAGCTTATGTCCGTGACATCTTATTTACATACTTTTCATTAATTTGGTGGAGGATTCCATAGACCTTATTAACCTTACCCATACCTCAAGATGGTGAGGAGAAGAGAGAAAACCGTAATCATTAAGGTCCTTAGAGAATTTTGAGTTGAGAAAGGATGAACAAGATGAGAGAGTCCTAAAGGTATCTTATTTCGAGTCAGATCCTAAGACATCAGCCAGGCAGTCACACAATCCGGGAGTCCTTGTATTCCGACTAGCGGTGCGGAGGAAAATATTGCCAACCCCCGAACGTGATCCGTTTCTAGACACCTCAATCTTTTAGACAATCCTCTAATAACTCCCTTGGTTCTATGAATTTGTAAAATTTAATAATTATTAAAGATTAAGTGAGGAACCTATGCTTTGATACCAATTGTAATGACCCCACCTCCAGGTAACCCCCAATTAAGGGAGATCGAAAGGTCAGAGTCATTAACCAATAACCCGGATCAAAGGTTCGACAAATAATCCATAATAATTAATAAACTTTACCAACTAAACTGAAAAATGGTATAAAATAAAACTTTGCTTACCTTTTAAAAACTGGGATTTCCAAACTTCTAACCATGAAGATACTGATCTAACTAATCCTCCCGTGCACATTAATTCTCATTTAAATCCACATATTCCACTTTACTGTTTGTTCTTTTCATTGTACCTAAAATGCTGACAAACAAAACGGCGGTCAGCAAGAAGCTGGTATGTGGGGGAAACAATAATCTTGCAACTATAATAACAAAGTAATCAGCCAATTATCATTTAACAACCAAGATTACGTTTTAAACCATAATACCCAATCCTTTCCTATCCCCTATCTCTATGTTGTCCCTGCAGTGGACTGAGACTACCTCTCCCTAGGTAGATCGTTATTAAACCCCGCATGATCCTACCTAACAGGTAGATCAATATCTAGGGTTGAGTCACATGACACTACCCATACGTAGTCCAATCTCTGAGTCAAAGTGACTTGTTGGACCTACCCTCTTGGTAGCCATTTACTAAGTCATCTAATGACCTGATGGGCCTACCCTATTGGTAGCCATATACTAGGTCAACCCATTAAGCTACAGAGGGGACTAGGATCTGAGCTAGTAGGCACATCTTTTATGTGATAGTCATATTCACATTATAATTTGCATGAATTAAATTCATCCAACAATTAATTCAAGCCACGATGTAAACATCGATAATCAGAATAATCATAAGCGTAACCAGATACATGTCAAGTTGATGTTAGACATAAATAATCCAATCAACCAATAGGCAATCAAGCATTCAATAAGATCCTGAAATAATTATACAATTTCCTTTTATTACTCATGTCATTAAGATCTATTAAATCTAGCTCGCTTCCTAGGGTTTCTAGTCCACTTTTAGGGTTTCCATTGCAGTTAGGGTTTCCCTTCATCTTTTACTATTTCAAACCCTAATTTAACGCAATTGATCACCAACCCTAATTATTTCAACATCTAATCCTCAGTTTCGGATTAAAGGCATATTTAACCATTAAATAAGTCCATTAATCCTCTTTTACATTAAAGCTATTTTTTATCCTTTTAATCCATGACAAGATCATTATGCTCATTTATCATCAATTCAAAGTTCATTATAGTCTAATTCGCATATGAACTTGATTTACCATTAATTCTATCTTTTATTCATTAGAAAACCCTAATTACTACCTTTAGGGTATTTAACCACAATTAGGAACTTTAATGCTCGAAATAGCTTAAAATTATCATCCCTTAACTTTATTCACAAATTTCAATAATTAATGTCATTAAGAGTCAAATTTGCCAACATTAGGGTTTCAAGGCCCATTAAAGTATATTCCTGCAAATGAAACTCTAAATTAACTAATTATGTGAAAAAATTCATCTTTTTCGATCTTAATGTATCTCTTTATGATTAACAGGTTAATATCAACTTTAAACATCAATTAAACCCTTCTAATCACATTAATCATATCCAAATAGGGTTTCTTAATCACCATTACACTAAAGTTAACAACTTCCATTACTTTTCGAATTGCAAGCAGAATCAGGCTTCAATTACATTTTTAATGGATTCCCCTAGTTTTTCTAAACAAAATTCATGTATAAACTTTTGTCATCCGAGCTACTATTAAAGAGTTATGATTTTCGGAAGAAATACCTCACTTGGGCCAATCATCAAGCGACACATCATTTTCTTCATGCAACGTGCTTGCAGGTTCGAAACATTTCAAAAACACTCATATACCCCCACGTAAGCTGCCGGCTCTCCATACCCACGAGGGGTAGAACCGTCCAACACCCGATCCTTCTTCTTCCTCCTCACGATGTCGTAGATGCGTAGACCTGTAGCCCTAGGAGCGGCTCCTACCTCCCGAAACTGGACCCTTCGGCCACCATGGCTCCTCCCACCTCCTCCGTTGTGCCCTCACAGAGGTGATGGTGCTCCTGGTACACGGCTTGGTCGGCTGGAAACGAGCCCAGTAGGTCTGCCGCCATGACTAACCTACAGCCAACCCACGGTGCTGCGCAGGTGCTAGGCCTAAGGGATGATGGTCGAGCTTCTTTCCCAAGGACATGGGATCATCGTGCCCCCATCAAGCTCCTGTCCAAAGATCTACCTTGCTCCGGGTTGTACTATCTCCCATGGTTAGGGTTTTGTGTGCAAGAAACAAGAAGAAGGGAGAGAGAAGTGCACCAGATCCTTCCTGAACTTGCATTGGAGGATCTACCCTCTTTTATAAAGGTGAGCAATGAAGTCCTAACGTGTGCCTTCACGAGGACTCAAATTCTTTTCCCAAAAGGAAACTTATATTCCTTAGTTAAGAAGCAACCTTTTCTCTCATTATTATCCTTTGATATAACTATATTATTTGGGTATTCAGAAATTTGAAAACATTTTACCTTATATTCTTTATTCTTGGCTTTTAATCCATTAGCCATGAAATTTATATTTCCTTTTTGTAGAAAATACCACTTCTTTAATAAAACCATGAAATTCATTAATATAGTATCACTTTATCCTCTTATTTTGCAATCTCGGTATTTTCTCTTTCCTCTTTCTTCATTGGGACTCCTTGGATCCCAAGAAACTCTAATAATTCGAAGTTCCTTTTTAAGGAATACTCATTATCCTTAAATGCATCAATATGCATTATTTCACATTATCTTGTTTATTTCTTATTAAAATATCACTTTTTGAGGATTTCTCTTTATTTCTATTTTATTTTCCTCATTGGTATTCCTTTTATCATTAGAAATCCCTGGGATACGAAATTCCACTAAGGATAACTCAATTGTACCTCTTTTTACTTATTTTCCTCATTTTACCATTGTTTTCAATTTCTTTCTTAATAAAGAAATACTTAATTACTCTTTTCTTTTCTTATTTCCTTTGCTTTGCAACTTTGGACTCCTTGGAACCCAAGGAACCCATGTGGCACGAAATCCCTCTTTGGATTTTCTTTCTAGAGGTTTCCACATCTTTCTTTTCTCAAATTCTCAATTATTCATTAATTAATTGAATTTCCTTGTTATTGGGCCCAATAGCCAACAAAGCCCACAACACAATCATCAAGTCTATTGTAAACAAAATCCATTTATTCAAAAAAAATTATATCATTATTTGTTCCAATATCTTTAATGTGAGAAATTACATTCCTCACCAAAGGAACCCAAAAATTGGGGTTGTAACATCCTTCCCCTCTTATAAGAAATTTTCCCTCAAAATTCCATCAAGCAAGCAATCAGACAGGATAAGCCTTTCATATGTCCATCATGGCTCCCATGTGGTTTCACCCTTTCCATAGTGCTTCCCAAGAACCTTCATCATCTCATATTCTTCCATCTGAGTTCTTTCTTACCTTGGTATATCATACCCTCATAGGTGACTCAGGACATTTCAGCCTCTCAAAAGCTGAATAGGTTCAAGGCTCAGCACATGGCTTGGGAACCTCACATAGTGCTCTAGATCGAACTCATGTAACACATTACCCATCATGTTATCCTAAGGGGAAAGGATAAACACAACGATCTCCACCAATCCATCTCAAATGGACCCATATATCGGGGACTCAACTTTATTAACTGTAGCTTTGAGGGGTCGGATTTTCACATCACATATTCTCCCACAGTGAGCTGCATGTCAGTCTTCTTTGCATCAGCTCATGACTCCTGTCACCACTAGGCTCTTTTACTATTTCCCTTCATCTTTTACTATTTCAAACCCTAATTTAACGCACCCAACCCTAATTATTTCAACATCTAATCCTCAGTTTCGGATTAAAGGCATATTTAACCAGTAAATAAGTCCATTAATCCTCTTTTACATTAAAGCTATTTTTTATCCTTTTAATCCATGACAAGATCATTATGCTCATTTATCATCAATTCAAAGTTCATTATAGTCTAATTCGCATATGAACTTGATTTACCATTAATTCTATCTTTTATTCATTAGAAAACCCTAATTACTACCTTTGGGGTATTTAACCACAATTAGGAACTTTAATGCTCAAAATAGCTTAAAATCGTCATCCCTTAACTTTATTCACCAATTTGAATAATTAATGTCATTAAAAGTCAAATTTGCCAACATTAGGGTTTCAAGGCCCATTATAGTATATTCTTGCAAATGAAACTCTAAATTAACTAATTATGTGAAAAAATTCATCTTTTTCGATCTTAATGTATCTCTTTATGATTAACAGGTTAATATCAACTTTAAACATCAATTAAACCCTACTAATCACATTAATCATATCCAAATAGGGTTTCTTAATCACCATTACACTTTAGTTAACAACTTCCATTACTTTTCAAATTTCAAGTAGAATCAGGCTCAAATTATATTTTTAATAGATTCCCCTAATTTTTCTGAACAAAATTCATGTATAAACTTTTGTCATCCGAGCTACTATTAAAGAGTTATGATTTTCGGAAGAAATACCTCACTTGGGCCAATCATCAAGCGACACGTCATCTTCTTCATGCAACGTGCTTGTAGGTTCGAAACATTTCGAAAAGACTCATATACCCCCGCGTAAGCTGCCGACTCTCCATACCCACAAGGAGTAGAATCGTCCAATGCCCGATCCTTCTTCTTCCTCCTCGCGATGCCGCAGATGCGCGGACATGTAGCCCTAGGCGCGACTCCTACCTCCCGAAACTGGACCCTTCAGCCACCATGGCTCCTCCCACCTCCTCCGTCGTGCCCTCACGGTGGTGATGGTGCTCCTAGTACACGGCTTGGTCGGCTGGAAATGAGCCTAGCAGGTCCGCTGCCACGGCTGACCTACAACCAACCCACGACGCCGCACAGGTGCTAGGCCTAAGGGACGATGGTCGAGCTTCTTTCCCAAGGACCTGGGATCATCATGCCCCCATCAAGCTCCTGTCCAAAGCTCTACCTCGCTTCGGGTTGTACTATCTCCCATGGTTAGGGTTTTGTGTGCAAGAAACAAGAACATGGAAGAGAGAAGTGTGCGGGATCCTTCCTGAACTTGCACTGGAGGATCTACCCTCTTATATAAGGGTGAGCAACGAAGTCCTAACGTGTGCCTTCACGAGGACTCAAATTCTTTTCCCAAAAGGAATCTTATATTCCTTAGTTAAGAAGCAACCTTTTCTCTCATTATTATCCTTTGATATAACTATATTATTTGGGTATTCAGAAATTCGAAAATCTTTTCCCTTATACTATTTATTCTTGACTTTTAATCCATTAGCCACGAAATTTATATTTTGTTTTTGTAGAAAATACCACTTCTTTAATAAAACCATGAAATTCATTAATATAGTATCACTTTATCCTCTTATTTTGCAATTTCGGTATTTTCTCTTTCTTCTTTCTTCATTGGGACTCCTTGGATCCCAAGAAACTCTAATAATTCAAAATTCCTTTTTAAGAAATACTCATTATCCTTAAATGCATCAATATACATTATTTCACATTATCTTCTTTATTTCTGATTAAAATATCTCTTTTTGAGAATTTCTCTTTATTTCTCTTTTATTTTCCTCATTTTACCATTGTTTTCAATTTCTTTCTTAATAAAGAAATACTTAATTACTCTTTTCTTTTCTTATTGCCTTTGCTTTGCAACTTTGGACTCCTTGGAACCCAAGGAACCCATGTGGCACGAAATCCCTCTTTGGATTTGCCTTCTAGAGGTTTCCACATCTTTCTTTTCTCAAATTCTCAATTATTCATTAATTAATTGAATTTCCTTGTTATTGGGCCTAATAACCAATAAAGCCCACAACACAATCATCAAGGCTATTGTAAACAAAATTAATTTATTCAAAACAAATTATATCATTATTTGTTCCAATATCTTTAATGTGAGAAATTACATTCCTCACCAAAGGAACCCAAAAATTGGGGTGGTAACAGTGTTGGTGACCTTTCAAAGAGGTATGCTAAGGTACAACGTCAATATTGGCCAACCAACCTATCTAGTCATGCATGCAATCAATAAGGGAAATAACTTTTCAAATATAAATAGAAATTGGTACCTTTGTATCAAAGTTTCCAAAATATAAGAACTCCAAGTATTGACTCCATGAATTAAATCAAGATAGAGAGAATCTACAAATGTAGAGGAATATTTGTCACTATATGGCTTGGAATCATTGTGTCATTTGATTTAAATTTGACAATGTTCTATCATAGGTTATTAGGATTTTCCATCTAGGACTATTATATCTATTTTTCATTACCTTATTTGTAGGGTTCTTTATTTATAATCAATATTATATATTCATGTGTTCTGTTTTATTTCCCCTAGATTAGATGCTATATTAATGTATACTTCTATTTAGTTATTAGGATTCAAGGTGTTTCTTTATTAAAATATCCTTATTAGGAAGACATATAGGGTTTAAATTATACATAAAATCATACGTGATTACGTTGTACTTATGGAAAAACCGTCACATATATGTGAGTATACACGTCTAGGATTTAAGTTCCATATACATCCAAATTTAAATGCATAACTATTCTTATTGTACATATTGGTAACTGATCATGTACAATACTACGACTATGGTCCTTTAATATGCATATTTAACTTATTCATGGTCATGATTAGTACATTTAGGTATTATGCACTTATCCTCTTGCAATGTCACCGTTAACTTATGCGTATTAATACTCCACCTGATTAACAATAACGCAATAGATCGACTATGATATATCATTCTAATACCCATGTTTTATATGTATGGACATGTCTTGATAACTATTTATCTTTTGTAATATATATTTGTATTAGTTGACTTCCTCAAATTAGGTCTTACAAGCCTAGTACCTATTAATATTAATGTCCTACTAGTTGAACTAATATGGCTGGCATTAGGGAAATTGATCAAGTGATATGATTATTGTCATTATATTGAATACCTTGATCTAAATATATTAATGTCATTAAGTTACCTATAATTATCCTTATAGCTGAGTTCTTAGTAAACCGGATCAAAGAGGAGCGTTAGCTATTTACCTGCAGGTCGTAAATGCACCTACTCTTCTCAATGAGGCAGTTCTTCACGTTGAACTAGTAGTTCCAGGTTCTGTGGTCACCTCCTCTTCAATTGATCATGGTGCCTATTGGATCACAGTTGGGGTAGTTCCATCTAGTGATGGCTGTGCAATGGTGGAGGCAGATCAATGCCAGGCCAAAGGATCTGAGCATACAGGTGGCTGATTCAGTTTGCAAGTCGTGCTGGTTGGCTGGAGTCCTTGTCGGAGTTTCTGCCAAGGCAAAACAGGTGTCGACGGAGGTTCCAGGGTTAGTGGTGGTCAAGGCGTCGTTGTTGCTTGCTGGTTAGAGGATCGTGCAGTACTGAGTCCTGGTTGTCGGTTGCTTATTTGTAGGTTATCAATCTACATCGGTTAAAACCTGTTTGTAGCCCCCCGGTTTCTGATCATCACTGGCTATGGATGGAGGTTTGCAAGGGGATCGAATCGCCAGGGGATGGGTCATTAGAGAAGCACGGATATGAGCTCCAGTGGCTATTTCGCTTGGGTGGTTGTCGTCAAGACTCCCAGGTGACTGCCAGGATTGGTGCCATCCACAAACACCGAGCTGCTATTGGACTGTGGTTGCAGGCCGGTAAGAATGGGGATCAGATTTGGTGGTGGTGAGAGAGTAGAGCTTCGTTGGTCTGACACGTTGATTCATCTTCATCTACTGGCCTCTGTGGGCATTGCCGAGGCTGTGATGGTGTCAGGGAGAAACAGGTGCGTCTGAATATTGGACATGGATGATCATCGTAGAAAGGTGGGTGATACATCGAGGAGTCAGGGAAACTAGCCAGGTATGGGTGGAGGCGCGCGTCAGGTCTGAATTGTTATCGGCGGTTGCTGAGTCTTGGAGACCGGGTAAGAGAGGAGGAGATAGTTGCAGGGTGAAGGAGAGGCGGCGATGAGGGTTTTCGCTCAGGATGCAGGTGGGTTCGTAGGTCTTGGACACATCTTGGTGTCTAGTTGGCTACGATGGTGTACCAGAAGCTTGGCTGCGACAGGTTGTCGGGTTCCAGGTTCGTGGACATAGACCAGGCGATCTGCAGAGAACGCCTCGCCGTCGTGGATGATAGAATGAGGGCAGAAGCTTGAAATCTCCTGGGATTCCAGTAGATCCATCCATTGCTACGATCTCAACCGGCGGTAGCTTAAGGGTGGCTGGGTGACGGTGGGAGAGGGAGGTTAGTGTTTTTGGCATGCAGTCTAGGGGGTAAAGGAAAGGTATAAGTAGCCAGAAGGAGAGGAAAAGTCACGATAGAGGGGGCGTTCAGTTCTGACCAGGGAGAAACGGTTCCCTATAATTCCCCATCACCATTGGCGTTGCGTTGACGACGGTGATGTGTGAGCGGCTGAGTCCAGGGGGTTACGGGGGTTAATACTGAAAATGTAACAAAGCAGTCTTATCAAGCCATGATCAAACTTTTAATTAACCTCATACTAGCTGTTAATGATGACTTTGAAATATATTGTCATATGATTCCAAGTCAATGTTTGACAAAGTAGTTGTATTACTATAATACAAGGGGATACCATTGTACATAAAAGTCACTATAGTACCAAATGATGTCAAGGTGGCACATGAAAATAATTTGAAGGATCCAGCTGTAGATATTTTTGAAGTGAAGAAAATGAATCTATTTATATACAAGAAATAAAAAAGGAGGTAAACTCATATCCAAGAACATGATAATTGACCATAACCATCAAAAGAGGTATAGACTGAGAGACGAATTTGTAAATGGACTCAGATTTTGAGAGAATTACGAATAATAACTCAAAAACATTTCAACACTCAAAATTGGGTATGTTACAGTTGTACGCTAAATTAGGGTTTTCCTTTTCTTTAGTATTATTATTTTAACAAGAACCAGATAGAAACTTACCAAATCTAGTTTTGTCAAATCCTTATAATTGATTATATTCATTATAAATTAGATAAGAAAAGAAAACCTTTTGTCATACTTTCTAGTGGTGCTAAAACAAATAAAAAATCCTACTGACCCACAAAAACCTTAGTCCAAATATGTATCCCGCATTACACACTCTTATATTATAGATTTGTAGACGCATGGACTTGGGATGTAGTATAAGTTTGGTGAGCCAGGATCAAATCCATAAGGACAGTGAAGGCTTTGGAACTATATTAATTTTGTAGGTCCCTAGATATAGAGGCTAGGGTTTTTAGAGTTTAACTTTAGGTTGGCGATTAAACTAGGGGGTCATGAAAACAAGTAAAATAAGATGGAAACTTAGTTAACATTATAAATAGATAACTAAGAAATCAATTATCATCTAAAATAGAAGTGGCAGTAGACTACTTTAGACTAGCAACCCTAATCAATACTTAACAAAGAAATTAACTAAGAAAGGGAAGCAAGGACTACACTAAGAAATTAAGTAAAGGAGAAAACACAAGTAACTACAGGAAATAACTAAGCACCTTATAAAAAAATTCACCATCAACTAATAAATTATCACCAAGTAAGAGAAAGCAAGACAGACAAGTACTAAGCTATTAGGGTTTAAACAATTAATGATTGAAGTGGGCTGTTTGAGGGATATGGGATGGTTCAACCATGCACAAGGGAGATATTCAATAAACACATCCAATTATAAGGATACCAAACCAAACAAAAAATGGAGATGTTGGTTACAAGATCTACTCTACTAGTGTGCCATGGATGGCATAAATTGAACATAGAAAAAATAGTCTACATATCATAATCTATCCACCGTTGTGAGACTCACTTCACTAATGGGAAGGTGGATCTATGTCAAGACCAACCCTAATATAGGTTTCTAGGTATCGTTCTCGTAACTTACTTGGTTTTAAGGGGTGATATTTGTGGTAGGAAGAGGAATTTTTACCTCCTATTATCCACTATCCAACATGTAGAAATGCTCTTTCCTAATGAAGAGGGAGATCGATACCAATCTACTTAGGTCCCGTTTGGTTTGATGGATGCTACGCAAGATAGGATCCTTATCCTACTAATAATTAAAACCATGTGTTTGGTTGCATAAAATTCAAATTGGGATTTCATTTTGACTAATTTATAATCATATATCATCCAAACTTTCATGTTGAGCACAACCCTTAGGTATTTGTGCAACACAAACCCCACACACCCTGGTGCCCATTCCCACCCGACTTGCATCTAAAACTTCACCTGCACCCTTCCTCTTCCGCCTTTCTCTGGGCCTCCACCACCCTATGTGCCTCTCCATTCTCTTGACTCTCTCCTTCAACTAGGTATTTCTCTATTCTCATCCTTGTGTCATTTGTTACTAGGCTTTTTGCTATTTTCCCCCTCCGATATTCCATCCGATCATGATGGTTCCTCTCCCTCTTCTCCTCTTTTCTTATCTTTCCCTATATCTTCTCTGCTCACATGGTTCCATCTGATGGTTCTACACCCACACTTGGAGTTGTCAAGCTTGCCCTCTTTATTGCCTTCTACTTTTAGACATCTACATGTTGTGCATTAAGCTGCTCCCACACAATGCATTTACCTACCCAGCTCAACTGCCGTGTTTTCTTATTTTTCTATCAACATCATCATTACAAATTGTTCTTTTGTGATCTGCAATTAACAAATAGTCATCAATATCTAATACAAAAAAATACAAATTCTAAATCAGATTTTTAGTAATCTCATACGTAGTTTCAAACATTGGATCGGAAAGTATGCATGCAATCTTGTGCATCTACCTTTCTATCCTTGTAATTTCCACATTCTATTTGAATCTTTTCCATTGAACCAAATATGGTCTTAAATCTACCACCTAGGCTGGTTCACCACTTCAAGAATCTCTTCATCTATCACTTACTTACACAGTTGGGAGATTCGATAGTCGTTTAGCTTTGGCATATTGAACCAGTCATGTTTAGGTCTAGTGACTCACATACTTGAAGAGATTGGTATAGTGTAGGTCAAACTCCTATTTGATGTTCTCCAAGCCATAAACTTGTCTATCATTACATTTCCCATTCTTGATTTGATTCCTAATTTTTCTTATTTTCATGGAGGTGAAGAAAACTTTGTATTTCTATCTCCTTGTTTCAACCACTAGATTCTTGAATTTTCTCTAAAGATAGACTTTTTAGCTGCTCTGGCCATTAATGTTCTTTTTTGTCTCCCCAAGGAGTTCGTCAGTAGGATTTTTTATCTATATCCTCTTGAGCTTGTAGTTCTTCTTTCTCTTTATTTTTTGCTAAATCATACATGTCACCAAGCCTCTCCCAGTTCTAGGTTTGTAAAGCATTTTTTTCACCCTCAATTTATAGCAATGTTTTTACATTGGACTGCCTTCATTTTTAGTCTCCCATTCTTTTCTAACAGTTTCTTTGAATCCCTCAAAACCAACCCACACATTGAAGTATCTGGTCGGTACCTTTGTGGGGGGATAACATCATCCATTTGAAGAATGAGCTATTGTGGTCATTGTAGATGGTGGACATAACTTCAAGATAGAGGTTGGGAAGCTCCAACATAGTTTGGAGTTGACAAAAGGCCCTATCAAACTTGCTCCTTGTAGTGTTTGCACCTGACTATTGGTTGTTCCATGTGAAGTAAGGTCCTTTGGCAGGAAGCTCAATCATATTAGTGTTCAAGATGAAGTTATTAAAGTCTATCATTGATCTTGTTGAGGGGGTTGAATGAACAAGTCTTTCATTATCTTCTCTAACTGCATTGCAATCACCAATCATAATCCATGGGTCAGATGGATGAATGGCTCGAATATCATCCCATAAATGAGCTCTCTTACGGTCATCATTTGCTTCATAAACAACGATAAGATTGAAACTCTTATGGTCCACTTTAATCTTACAATGGATATATTGTTTGGATTGACTTATAGGAGTGATGGTATAGTTTGGATTTTCCCATAGAGCAAGAATCCTAACTTTGTTATAAATAGTTGAGTTTTCTAGCCATTTGATGTTGGGCCATGACTTGTGAATTATCTTCCTAACCTTACTTCTCTTGACTTTAACTTCAGTATGGATGGAAATATCAGCCTCAGCCCTCTTTATTTCAGCCTGAACATGGTCTTGTTTGTTCGTTTGAGATAAACCTCGGACATTCCATGCTACAATGGTTTGAAGATGAATCATTGGGGATGGGGGAGATTGTCTGCTTCCTACCCTTGCAATGTTTTTGTGTTGGTGGTCTAGTGGTTGGTATCGGTTGCCTTGCTTCTCCTTTGATTTGTTCTTCAAAGTACTTTGAACTCCTAGTATTTGGTCTTCTCTGTGGGCTTGTAGTCCTTCTAGGCTGCATGAACCCATCTACAGCCAAGGACTCTTCCTCTGCCTATGCCAGCTTTTTAATCTCTAATATTGGGTATTTTATCAAACATGTTAGGTGCAGGGGACTTCTCTAGCATTAGTCGAGCCCCTTTCATAATGCACCTCCACATTGGATTCAATAGAAGCCTTCTCTGGCATCCTACAAAGAGACTTGTCATGCCCGAAGGTCCCACATTGTGGGCACCTTTCAGGCCTGCGCTCATACTCTACATGTACCAAGTATGGTTTCCTTTTGTTTGTTCTATGTTTCATCTTGGTGGGTAATGACGGCGAAGCTGATAGGAAGACATTGACTCTAGCATAATCAATGTTCTTTCTCACTTTAGTATGTCTATCCAAGCACTGCAGTTTACCCAGGAATGAGGCAATGTAGGCGATCAACTTTTGACTCCATAGCTCAAGGGGGAGGTTGTGGAGTTTGATCTAGATAGGGATAGAGGTCAACTTTTCCTTCTCTAATAGTTCTCCCTTCTATTAGTTTTTCAAGATCATTGGCTCGCCATTGACATACCATGGTTTGCCTCCCAGGGCAGTGTTCATATCAGTTTTTGATTGGAATTTGATGATAAACTACCTCTGCTTCTCCCTAGCACCTCCATCATGCCTGTTGGCTTCCAGATCCTCGAAAGGTGATCGTGTAGAGTGGGAATATGGGAATTGAAGCCTATATTTTAGCCTGCAAGTGTGTTTCTCGCCATGGCTGCTATTGGTAAGGTATGCCCATAGAGACAATCATGTTATGATTGACATGGAATATACCGTAAAGGATTTGATTAATATTCATAAAGGTAAGCTTCCAATTCATTATATTTCATTTAGTTATGAGATAATGAGGAAACACTATGAATGTCTAGAGAATCATGTTACTCAATGACGTATATATTCAAGTTACTACCCTTGTGGTTGAGATCATACAGATGTTAAGAGTACTTATACATATTCTCATTATGTCCCTGATCGATTATTATTGTGGAAGGTTGGTAGACAACAATAACACATAAGATTAGAGTGTGAGTTGGTTGATGACTAAATATCATTAGTCATGATATGTCAATCTCAAACCAAGCACACAGATACATGTTAGAGGAATGTGTATCGGATAGACCCACCTAGAGAGTGACACATAGTTGTGGTGGTTACAGTCATCTCTCATAGTGAAGGTGGTGATTGTGATTCTTAGACCTAAAATCACTACACTCATCACATGTTATTGGGTGCACTTTGACATCATCAAATATAGTGCTAAAACATGGGTTGTTATAATGGTGATGATTGGGTAACTTTGACACATGAGGATAGACTGTGAGTGATATATATGGGATTTTTCCCACAAACTAGAGTATGATATCCTGACCACTTGATAAGTGATACTGAGAAACGCATGTGCATGAACATGTGAATCAATATATGATATTGAGCTCACATTATCTCAGACAGTCTACTCTTGGTTCAAGGAACATGATTTGAATGTTGAGAGGATGACCTTCCATGCCTCGAGTTCATCCTGGATACCAGAGACAAAGAAATTATACAATCACTGCAACACCTTACACAAATTGTAGGTTGTAGTTTTTCTCCAACTTTCTATTCACTTGGGTAGCATTGATGTGAGACTAGGCACCACTCTCTGCTTGTGATGTTATAAGCTAGTTATGAACACTCACTTCCAACATGATATGGGACCTATAGGGCCACACACATAGGAACTCATCTAGATGAGGAGTTTGATCTTGAATGAAAATTAGATTGATTACTAAAGTATTTAGGTATTCAATTCATGCAATAGATCACTTGATTGTATGAATGAACTGCCAAATGATAATCCCACTAAGTGAGACAGCCATTTGGGTTGTCAGACTAATCAGAGTTCAAATTGGCTAAGTTCTGCCCTTGAACCAACTGGCTCAATGTGATTGAACCGACTGATTCAACTCAACTCACCATATGGTCATCTAGGTGAGTGAGACAGGTGTTTCGCTTGGGTGAGATGGCCCGGTTGGGTCGAACAAAGGTTTGATATGTTTCTCAAATTGTCTCAATTGCATAAACTTAGAGAGAAAGTAAAATAAATATGTGATATTAATTGGAATCAAATTTGCCAAATTCATGTGCAATTGGAAAATGTTTGATAGTGCAAGACGACCGTCTTGCACACCAAACGACCTTCTAGGTGTTCCATATGACCGTTTTGCATCTCGTGGGTTGTGAAAGTTCAAGTTCTTTCGGTCCTTTCCACTCCCACACAATCCCGTACAGATTGGGAACCCTGACCCTAGACTCTACTATAAATAGAGAGGTATTAGGGGCTTCCTAGAGTACAACACACAACACTGACAACTAAGAATCAGTTCCTTTGACATCTGTTGTCCTCTCTAGTTGTGGTAACCAAGAAATCTCAGGCAAGTACTACCCGATAGGAGGTATAACTAATGGGAGAGAACAACTGAGAAGTTGTTGTGGGAGAGTAGGGGTTCTAGTTGGTCTGTGTGGACTACTCTAGAGGTAGGAGACCTTTTCCTACTACTCAAAGAGCAAAGTGAACCTATAGTCCATAGCGAGACCACAAGAGTCACAACAGAGGTTGCGTAGACAGTCGTTCATGGTGAAGACTAGGAACTACACAACCACCATCCAAGAGCATTTTGTCAGTAGTTGCAAAGAAGTGAGTTTTGTCACCGGCCTTGCTCTAGGACCAGGTATGACTCTCTAAACCATCCTTCCTATTTCATAGTATTTGACACAATCTTTCTGTTATGGGAATACATATAGATAAATTTTTATTTCCACTTCTATACTTTGTGCCTGTATTTTGCAAGAGTGGTATCAGAGCCATGTCAAGTAACTATGTTATAGGATAATCGATATGATCAGATTTTTGGTTTCATCATTTATTTATTTATTTATTTATTTGGTGGAAACTTCAACTTTTATTATTCACCTACTCCAATCAGTACATCTGTCAAATTTACAACAGTGCCATTACATCCTTCCTTTTTTAAGATATTTTTGATATCCGGAGGTTCCTCCTCGATCCATCCATCAAGGAATCGTTTGATTTTGAAGTGTTTTGCGAATTGATTAGAAGCTTGGTTCCTTTACCTCTCAATGTAGCAAATAGTATTCCTTCTCATTCCAATCGTCTGGATGAGCTGTACCATGCGGGTAAACCTAGGTCCAGCATCTTCCTCTTTCCCATTTGTCAGCTTGACTGCTGCGAGACAGTCTGATTCAAAAATGACCTTGTTCCAATTTTTATCTCTTGCAAGCTCTACCGCTTTCAGAATACTCAGAAGTTCAGCTGCTGTCACGTTGTTCTCTTGAGTCTTCCTCACAATACTCCTCTCCAAGCTCCTTCCCAATCCCTAGCCACTCCGACGATGATAGCTCCGCTCTTCGTAGTAGCTACATCAGTGTTGATTTTTATCCAGCCTTCTTCTAGTGGTTGCCATTGTTTTAGTTGCTTTGTTGTTGTATTTTGGACCACCATTTTCCTTATATGGCAGATTAGTTGAGCTTGTTTTTTAATATGTAGCTACTGATGACTGACTGGTTTCTCGTTGTTATTGAATATCGCCTCGTTCCTACATTGCCAGATATAGTGGCAAGCCACCATAAATTCAATTGATGCTACTTCCTCGCTTGTTGAATGTTGATGGTACCATTTCCCCGCTTCATTTTCCTACCAGAAAGCCTATGAATGGCTTTCTTTTAGCTTGGCCCATACTGGTTTTACTAATCTTCAATCCCGTAAAGCATGGAGTATGGTTTCATCTGCATCTTTGCATCTGCTACAAGTACTATCATCTGTCATATGTCTTTCTTTTCTTCTAACGTTGGTCATGAGTGCTTTATGCTCTAGTAGCCAGAAGAAAAGGCGTATTCTACTTGGTACCTTCAACTTCCATATAAACTTCCATTTCCCCTCCGTTCTTATGTCTTTACCCTCTCACAAAATGTTGTATGTTGATCATGTAGTGAACCTTCCATCGACTATGTGATTCCAGACTCTGATGTCATTTTTATCAGATATTTCAGGTGGAGGTATTTTTCTAACCTCGGTCACCATTTCCGGACCAAACCACTCCTCCACGAACTCCTCATCCCATTGTCCCTCGAGATTGATCATGCTGGAAACCTGTAAATCCTCCAACGTACTTGGTATCGGATTTTTTGCGAGATTCTTGAGTTGCAGATGTTCCTTAATCCAACAGTCATCGCATACATTAGTTGTGTTTCTACTTCTTAACTCCATTTTGGTGTTCTCTTTAATACATTTATTTCCCTTGCAGGCTGCTCGACATAATCTGGACAAATGTGTTCCCCAGTCCTCCTTATACCTCCTATATTTTTCCTTTTGACTATTGCACCAGATACTATCTTTCCCAATGTCTATATCCCATGAGTGCTTCATTAGGAGATCTTTGTTCCACTCTTTCATTGCTTTGAGTCCAAGACCTCCATGCTTCTGGTCGCATACTATCTTGTTCCATGCAACTAATGCCATGGGATGGACTTTATGTGCTCCCCCCCAAACGAAGCTTCTAATAGAACGATCAATCCAGTTGCACAGGTTAGCTGGTAGGATAGCCGTCTTCATGACGTAGGTAGGTATTGCATATAATAAAGAATAATAAAAAAATCTTTTACAAAGTTTACAAAATATGGGTTCTAGGATTTATCAAGAAATAGACTATCTATCTATATCCTTTGGGCCTTACTTCATTTATTTTTCTTCAATGCCTTCTTTCTTTGAATATCCAATTTCCAGCAAGAATATCCTAAAAACTTCGACAATCAAAATATTCGTCAGTATGACAAGTCATACATGTCTTAGGCGTAACCACATACCTGTCTCGGGAGAATTTGTAATCCAAACATGAATAGTCATCCTTTTTTACCTAGATGTCCCACATTTTGGACGTCCATTCAGATTGATATAGTCTTTTTGAAACAACACACAGTCATTTGGGCATGCATGTATCTTCTTAGAATGCATTCCCATTGGGCACATCTTTTTCATTGTGTATGTTGAGAGTGGAAGCTCATTGCCTTCAGGGAGAATATCTTTCAACAAAGTCAACAAAGAAGTGAAGCTTTTGTCGCTCCATCTATTGTTAGCTTCAGAGTATACAATCTCAAGATAATGCTCAACTTTGTAAACTTAGTACAACCTAAGTATAATAGTTTCTTAGCATCATGCACAACATTTCAAAATAAGGGAGGTGTGTCTGTAAGAAGTAGCTTGCATTTTTTTATCAAAATGCATATATTATTTGCTACTTTTAGACAATCAAACAATTTATTATGATTTTTGCAAAATAAATCCTTTTAGACCAATCACAGGCTGCCACGTAGGCATCCTTCTCATGCGGAAAAACAATTATTCTCACAAGGAGAAAAGGCAAAATGACCAAAAAGGCCTTACCTTTCATTGAAGCGGATCAGGGCAATGCTGTCTTTTTGTGGTTGGTTGTCTTCAACCTCCGCCTAACCTTTCTCGCGAGCAGCACTCCCAACGAGTCAACAACGAGGTTGACTCTGGACCTCAGGACCTCTGAGTGGCAGATGGAAGTATGCAAAGCATCGCCGCGCCTGGACTAATTCCCCCATGGTGCCAATTGACCATGGAGGAGTCAGAGCAGCTGGGTCGAGCAACTGTTTTCCAGTGAGATGCAAGGTGGATGAGGGAGGATGAGAACGGGGTCTAGGGTAGAATTGAGAGTAGGTTTGAGTTTGTAGATCTGTGGCGTTCTTGTGATAATAATGATGCATAACAAGAGGATCTCTAGTCGTCCTTTTTATAGGTGGGATCCCGCGGGCAGTTCAGCTGCCATGGGGTTTAGGGAGAAGCTTCTAGGGCCCTCAAAACCCCAACAAATCTACAAAGAAATAGTTCAGTTTCTTACTATGAAATTTTTGAGAAAGTTCCCAATCTTTTACATGGACCGAATGTAGATAAATTGGATTGGAATTGAAGGTTCCCTGTTCTTGTTTCCCAATACAGCTGATGGTAGGAGACAAAAGCCCACTATTGGATCTTGGATCCAATGGCCCACAAATCAAGCGTCCAAAATATAATCTTTTATATATCCAATTTACATGTGGCATTTAATAATTTCCCAAATTATTTCCAAACCTTAGGGATTTTTTTAAAATCCATATCTCCTAATCCATTAAGCTTTTTATTCCCAAATTTTGGGGGAAAGCGCTTGATGACAGTATATCATTGGACACAATTTGGGATTGAAAACTCGAAAAGAATAACTCTTTTTATTTATATGCAAGTCATGCACAAAAAGTCATATATAATGCATTAAAACTCATATTTCCTCTTTCTTCCTTTTCCATTCTCTTAATATTAAATTTTCTAGATATTAGAATGCAAGTGGTACTAAGACCATCCTATTGTGGCCACTTATGCCACCTTCTAGAGAATTCCATATTTTCTTATATAAAACATAAGTTATTTACTTCCTTCTTGCCTTTTCCCTTATTAAGGATTTTTCTTTTATTCTTTATCCATCCATTGACTTATTAAAATAGGGAAAAGAAAAAAATTCATAATTCAAGACAATTTTGCAAAGAAACCCAAGTTGTAAAACAAGGCACACAAATTGTCAACCAAACCCATCTGTATTAAATAATTGCATAATAATACAACTAAAATTGGGGTTATAACTTCCTTCCCCACTTATAAGAATTTTGTCCTCAAAATTCACCTAATCATACAAACAATTCTGAAATTGAGCTTTCCATGTTCGTCTTCAGCTCCCATGTGGCTTCATCCTCTCCATGGGGCTTCCAGAGAACCTTTACCATCTCTATTTTTTTGTTTTTGAGTTCTTTCACCTTATCTTCTAGTACTCTCATAGGTGACTGAGGATATGTCAGGCTCCCTTGGAGATCAATAGGTTCAATGCTCAACACATGGCTTGGATCCTTCACATATCGCTTCATATTGGACACATGGAACACATCATGCATCATGTTATATTGTGGGGGTAGGGCTACATGGTATGCTGCTTCACCAATCCGTTCTAGAACTTAGAACGGACCCAAATATCAGGGACTCACTTTTCCTCTATTATTGGTTATAGCTCAGAGGGGCCAGATCTTTAGAAACACATGTTCATCCATAGTGAAATATAAATCAGTCTGCTTTGCATCCACATACGACTTCTGTCGATCCTGGGCTTTCTTCAGCCTCTGCCTGATCAAAGCGACTTTGTTAGTGTAAATCTAAAGTTCCTCTAACCTTAACAAGGTCCTCTCACCAATATCATCCCAGTGAAGTGGTGACTAACACGACCTCCCATATAGAGCCTCATACAGAGGCATCCTGATACTATCTTGATAGCTATTATTATAGACAAACTTAGCTAAAGGAAAGTATTGCTCCCATGATCCACCCCCAATTGAGCACATAGACTCTCAATAGGTCTTTTAAAGTCCGGATCATTCTCTTTGACTATCCATCAGTCTAGGGGTGGTAGGTGGTACTAAATTTCAGCCTTGTCCCAAGTTCTTCATGCACCTACTTCCATATCTTCGAGGTGAACTTGGGGTAACGATCAAAAATAATCGAGCTCAAAATACCATGCAACTCCTGGATATATATCTCAACTCAGTCTGTCACTTTTGCGGTAATCTTCAAGGCAAGGAAGTGTTTCGACTTGGTTAAGCGGTCCACCACAACCCATATAGCATCATTCCCTTTCTTGGTATTGGGGATATCCACCACAAAGTCCATGGTGATATGGTTCCATTTCCACTCAGTAATCTCAATCGATTGCAGTAATCCTTTGGGTCACTGGTGTTCATCCTTAATCATTTGGCACGTTATACAACTAGCCACATATGCTACTATGTCCCTCCTCATTCTAGGTCACTAGAAATACCACTGCAAGTCCTTTAACATCTTGGTAGTGTTGGGGTGTGCAGTTGTTACAACCCCAAATTTTGGGTTCTTTTAGTGAGAAAGGTGATTTCTCCTATTAAATATATTTGAACAAATAATGGCATAATTTGTTTGGAATAAAGGGATTTCGTTTACAATAGCCTTGATGATTGTATTGTGGGCTTTATTGGCTGTTGGGCTTAAATAACAAGAAAATTCAATTAGTAAATGAATAATTGAATATTTGAGAAAAGAATGAAATAGAAACCTCTAGAAGGCAAAATAATGTAATCCAAAGATGGATTTTGTGCCTCTTGCATTCCTTCAGTTCCAAGGAGTCCAAAGTTGCAAATATAATGCAAAAGAAAAGAAAAGATCAATTTGATATTTCTTTATTAAGAAAGAAATTGAAAATAATGATAAAATATGGAAATAAGTGAAAAGAGGTATAATTGAGTTATCCTTGGTGGAATTTCATATCCCAAGGATTCCTAATGTTAAATGGAATGCCAATAAGGAAAATAAAAAGAAAGAAAAAGAGAAATCCTCAAAAAGAGATATTTCAATAAGAAATAAACAAGATAATGTGAAATAATGCATATTGATGCATCTAGAAGGATAATAAGTATCCTTATGAAGAAATTTCGAAATCTTGGAGTATCTTGGGGTCCAAAGAGCCCCAATGAAGAAAGAGGAAGAAAGAGAAAATACCAATAATATAAAATAAGAAGATAATATGATGATTAATGAATGCATTTTGTGTTATTATTAAAAAGGTGGTATTTTCTATTAAAAGAAAACATGATTTCATTCTTATAGAATTAAAGTCGAGCATAAGAGAGAATAAAAGAAAGGTTTTTCGTATTCCTAATTATCCAAGAAATAGGAAATATCAAGGAAGTAAATAGGAGAGAGAAGAATTACTTCTCCTTGAAGGAATATGATTCCTTTTGAGAAGGAACTTCGTTTCTTTGTGACAATCCATCTTAGGGCGTCAAACCCTCCCTTATGTAAGGGGTAGAGCCCTGGTTCAAAGGGAGGAGAGAGATCCCACGTAGCCTCAGTTTTTCTTCTTCTTCTTCTTTGTTCAAAATCCTAGTATGGGGGAGTAGCATGGCCATGGAACCACGAGGAGTTGTAAATGATCTTGATGAAGGAAGGAGGCACCCACGACGACCTAGGAGAGATCGGCCATCCTTCCCTGCCCTAGACCTTGCATGATCTCTCGCAACAGCAGCTGCACGGCTGCAACTCGGTCGTGGGTTGCAGCTCTCCCCAGCCTAGGCCAGCCGTGTTGGTCGTGGGCTATTTGGCACCCAAAGGGAGGCAGAGAGCGACGAAGCTAAGGAGGGGGTCGGCGGCGGCCATCAGGCTCAGGGAAGAGGAGAAGAAGCTGCGCCTCGCACGGTTAGGGTGGAGCGGCAGCACCTGCGCGAGGTGGAAGAAGGCAGAGGTCCCTTTGGACCATTCTGCCCCTCCTTGTTATAAAGAGATGGCCATTTAAGTGGGGGTTACAACCGTCTTTTGATTCTAAATTCGCAAACGGGCCTCTTTGCATGGAATTGATGACGTGGCGCTCTCAGATTGGTCAAAAAGGTAATTCCTTTGATAATTTGTAATTAATTATGGGTAACTCCGATTAGGAAAAGTAATATATGAAAATTCATCCTCGGAACAAGAGGAACACAAAGAAATTATTGTTGAAGCCTAATTCTGATTGAAATTCAAAAAGTGTATAAAGTTATCATCTTTAATGGTTTAATTAATGAGAAACCTTAATCTTTGATGATTAATGAATTGAGAAAGGCTATATGAATGCTTAATGTTGATATTAAACTATTAATTGTCAAAAGGTACATTAAGAACAAAAAGGATGAACTTTGCATGTAATTGGCTTAATTTAGGGTTTCATATACCTAAGTTTGCATTAATGGGCTTAGAAACCCTAATTTAGGAGAATACGTCTCTTAATGGTTTTAATTGTACAAATCCATGAATAAGACAGAGTTATGTTGTTATAAACCCAATTTGGGTACAAAAGATCATTAATGTGGATAATTTGGCTTTCCTAGTATATAAAGTGGAATTCATGATAAATTGGGGTTTGCTGACATAAAAGATGAGATATGTAGTAATTAGGGTTGCTTTGGGAATCGAACTATAATTCTTTGTTGAGTTGTCAATTCAAAGAAACCTGAACATGATAATTGGCCTAAATGATCTTAACATGACTTAAAAGGGAAAAGATGGTAGTTTTAGTATAAAAGCGATATATCAGATTTAATTGACTTTTAAATTGTGCCTATGATGTTGAAAGTAGGGTTTGTGGTTTCACAGCGCATTAAAAATAGTAAATGCATAATAAAACCCTAAAGTCGGCCTAGAAATCATAAGGTGGAATCCAAGTTGATCCTGAGAATGTTTTGAAAAAAATAATGACACTTCGATGTTATGCATTGTTTTCAGGATATTGTTGATTTCTTGTTTGACTGTATTGAATATTAATGCTTGGATATCAAGTTGCTCTGGATCAGGTATGTGGTTAAGCTTATGAATAATCATTTTAGTTTCATGACAATTTCCGAATGTTTTATCGATTGCTTGGAAATAATTGTTGGATGCCTTTTATTTCATGCAACTATAAAGTGACTATGATTATCACTATGTATATATATATATATAACTGGCTTAGATCCGAATCCACCTTTGTGGCTTGTAAAGGCTAAAAAGGGGTAACCTAGAGTAAGGTTTAGGTTATCGTGGGTTAGAAACTGGGATACCATGAGACCCTTTAGCATGCCATGAGTTAAGGAGTGGGCTACTTACGGGTAGTGCCATGTGACTCAACCCTAGAAACTGGTTCACCTATAGGTGGGACCATGAGGGGTTTAATGGGGATCTACTATAAGGAAAGTAGCATCCAGGTCCACTGTAGGGACAACACAGAGGATAGGGAATGCATGGATCACGCAGTTATATTTAAAATGTAAAATTGTTTGTTAAATGGTAATTGGTTGCAATACATTGTTACGAATTATTGCATGATTATTGTTTCCCCCACATACCATCTTCGGCTGACCGACATTTTGTTTGTCAGCATTTTAGGTACAAAGCCAAAAGGACAAACAATAAATCGTCACACCGAGGAATACATGAATTGAAATACAAGGAGGATTAGTAGAGTAGAAATTCATATGTGGATAGAAGTTTAGAGATCCAAATTTTCAACAGGTATACAAAAGTTTATTTTCTTATAGCTTTCCAGTATAGTCTCTTAAAATTTAATAATTATTCTTGGTTAAATGTCGAACCTTTGATCTTGAAATTATGGGCACGGATTCGACCTCTCGATCTCCCTTAATTGGGGGTTAACGGAAGGTGGGGTCGTAACATTTGGTATTAGAGTGTAGGTTCCTCACTTAACCATTAATAATTATTAAATTTTACAAACTCCATAGAACCCAAGGGAGTTATTAGAGGATTATCCGAAAGACAGAGGTGTCTAGAAAAGGATCACGACCGAGGGTTGGCAATATTTTCCTCTGCACCGCTAGTCAGAATATGAGGACTCCCAAATTTCTGTAACTGCCTGGCCAAAGTCTTAGGGTATGAATCAAAATAAGATACCTTTAGGACTTTCTCATCTTAGTCATCCCTTCTCATCACAAATTCTGTTAAGGACCTCAAGGATTAGGGTTTTCTCTCTTCACCTCACCCTCTTGAGGTATGGGTAAGGTTAATAAGGTCTAAAGAATCCTCCACCAAATTAATGAAAAGCATGTAAATAAGATGTCATGGACATAAGATTAATAGGTTGAGTGCAAATTAAAGGATAGATACATGCTTAGGTCGTATGACATAAGTTGTCATGACCTAAGAAGAGACCTGAGGCAAGACCTTCTTGTTGGGTGGATAGATAAAGAGAGTTAGTCTTGGAGATAGAGATCTCCAATACAAGCAGAGACCTAGCACATCCTATGAGGATGGTGTTAACCCTAACCCTAAGTGTTGTTTAGAGAGAGATAACATGGTGAATAGATGCCACAATAGATTGGGTGTTTGGAAGAACATAGCTTTGAGACGCCATATGATCCCTGGGAGACCTAGCACCTTTGGCAACCCAACCCTGTAAAGGGTCATGCATGTTAGAGTAAAGGATAGATCCTTTAATGATGAGGTTAGTGAAGGACATGTAGAAACCCTATGGGCTTATGCGAGTAGGGAATAGCATGCACCCAGAGTATGATATTAGTGTGAGCAATAGGTTGAAACCCTAACCAGGAGAGTATGAAGGATAGCTTATGAGATAAGCATAAAGAGCTATGGATAACCTTGAGAAAACGTAATAGGCTTCACCCACATGGAGGTATGCTTGTGAGCTTGATCCTTCATGAAGAGAGGAACTCTATGGTGAGGTTGGTTGTAGGGTTAGATCTAGATAGAGAGTAGGAAACCAAGTAAGAAGGTTGGAATCCTAGACTCTGAGATATGAGGAAAAGTAAGGAGTTGAGGATGATGCGACCTAAGTGGATGATAGTGGTCGCCACATGCTTGATCCCTAGAGGTGGATGATGTCTTGGTTGCCATGGGAGGAACCAAACACTAGAGAGAGGATGAGTCTGCTGGTACCTCTGTACCTATGGTATAGATGAGAAGAAGAGTTCCTTAGACCTGGAGAGGTATAGTAACAGGTTATGAGGCCTTGCACCTTGTTGATTGTCCTTGAGGAGGACTCAACTTTAAAGTGTTGATCGAGGAGAAGGATGACAGGAAGTTTATGCCATATCTGGTACATGTTTGGTTTGTGGTTAAGAGGTTGACCAGACAGTTGAACATTAGGAAAGTGAACCTATGGTTCCTAGGCCAAAGAGGGGAAGTGGTGTACCTAATGCTCATGATGAGAATTAAGTTGCTATAGTTTCGAGCATGGTACTCCTCATGTATAGAGGAAAAAGGGAAACTCCTTAAGTCAAAGGCATGATGAACCCCTTACAACTAAGTTGATGACATGGGAAGGTATAATCTTGACCCAATGTTGAGGACGAGAATAAGTGTGACCTAGCATTGTTTAGCAGGTAGTCCGCTTGTGACTTAATGGCTTGCTAGGGTCAAGCATGTTCATATGGATGTAAACCCTAGACCTAAGGGCATTTGTGATCTTGTTTTCAAAAGATAGTTTCCTCCCATCCTGGGAAAGGGAACCTTTTTAAGGGTGTATACAAGTTTTGGCGAAAACCTAAAGAGGTCTCATAGGATCTTGAGAAGCTAAGTGAAAAGTACATGGTATGAAAATGAGCCTGTAGACCCATCGATAACCATCTCTATGTGCATGTGGATGTGTTACCATGGAGGTAACCGGTATGGGGCTTGACTAAGGTAGGCAGGTTGCCATGATCCCTATGAAAGGATGAAAGTCATCCCATGAATGCAGAGAGAGAGATGATGAAGGCTTGGGTAAGGTTCTAAGTTAAACATGTACTATAAGAGAATCCTAAGTCTATCCTAGGATCAGGTAGGGATAAGACTGATGGAAGTAGGAGTTGCCTAATTCCCTAGTTGCACATGACCATAGGTTCGGGAGGTAACAACTATCGTTGTCTGAGGTCCATGGGTTAGGAGATTGATCACCTTCATGAACTCATGGACCCCAAAGGGAAGATGAGTAGGGCACTCTCCAGATGCATAAGGGAAGAGGGATGACCCTAAAAGTGTCAGCACCCTATAGACCTAGAGGTGATGACCAAGGATTGTGTGGTGACCCAAGTAAGTTCGAAACCAATTTTCCATGGAGGTAACTTTGATAGCAAGATGATTGTAATATAGAGGCATAAACGGAACATTTCAACTTAGATTTAAAGGTGTATTGGAAAGGTGGGATGTACCATCTCTACTCTTGGAACATGAAGAACTTTGTGTTTGGACGGTCACCAAATGCTTATTTCCACTTGTTATGGGAGTGAGAGATAGGACAATACACATGCCATACACCAAGAATAAAAGATGATGTGAGTTGGAACGATACTATGTGGTATGAGGACAGAGATGATAACATACCCTTGTGGAGTGAATAATACATGGATGTTTTAACAACACTAAAGAGGAATAAGGTAGTCGTCTTATAAGGATGCTTTTAGCATGAGCTATGTGGAATTTGCAAGTGATGCAAGGTTGAGTTTGATCATCATGAGGATGAGCTCGGAGTTTTCTTAATGAAAGTAGACTTAGAGTTTGAGATGATAAGTGAAATACATGGAGGTGTATGTCTTCAACGTTACCTAATACCTAAGGATTTGAAGTGGTAATGGATGCTCTGGTTGAGATATATCTCCCTAGTTTGGCTAGGGGCTATAAGAGGTTGTTAGGCTAACCCTAAGTTTGGAAACAAGATATGTTTGGATAACACTCAGAGGTAACAAGATCTGTTGAACAAGTTAGTGTTTGTTTGGTTAGTCAGCCTTGTCCTTAATATAATGAAAGGATGGTGATAGAACCTCAGATACACCTCTTTGGATAGGAAGGTAATAAAACCCTAATGAGAGTGGTTTTGGGTTTCCAAGGAATCGATCTTGAGGAATCATGACATACAAGAAATCATGATTTTAAGGTCACCATACACCATGGTACTACTGAGATAATGAGTGGTAGAAGTACTATGGATGTTGGAGATGAGGTTGCATGTGGTAAGTTGCCATGCATGACAGAATGTGAAGGATGAGCACTGGTAACCCAGTGCATTGATATAGAGGATAAAGAGCTCCCGATAAGGAATGGGAGTTCATCACTATGGATGTTGTGATAAGTCTTCCCTAGACCAAGGAAGGCCAAGATAATGTGGGTTATGGTAGATCACCTTACCTAGATGACATGAGAAAGAAAGATTATTGTCAAGGGACAGATCAGGTTCAACATAGGTTGGTCATAATAGGATGAGCTAACTAATAAACTAGAGTATATTGAGTACCATAATCTGAGAAAAGGCTTAAGGCCATTATGGGGTCCATGTAAGCTAATAAGGTAGGACATTTATAGCACCACCTACAGGGGTTACACCTAAAAGGTATAGTAGGGTCTTATCGAATAGACCTACATGGATAACATAAAAGGACATATTGGTTGAATAATGTTTCAAATCAGTTCAAGTTGTTGAACATAATAGAAATCACTTTAACAATTTTCATGCTTGTTGTTGTAGTTAAAATAGACTATGAGATTTGGCATATGAAGATAAAACTGGATTCCTTAAGTGGAATACATCAGAGGACGTGTACATGACACATCCTGGGTTTTATAACTTCAAAAATTCCAATTCAGTCTATAAACTTCAAAGTTCAATGTGGGATTGAAACAAGCATATCAGAGATGGGATCTTTTGATTTTAACAAGATAGTCAAAGAGTTTGAATTGAGTCAAGATAAAAGATGAAATCTATGATTATAAAAGATTTAGTGGGAGCATATATGAATTTTACACATATGATGAGGAATGACATCTCAATATTGTGAATATTAAGATTTGGCATGAAAACACCTTCAACATTGAAGGATTAAGTGAAACATCTTATGAGGTAAAGATCAAGACATGTGAGATATTTCTTGAATGTTTCACAATGGAAGTTTAAATGGGTACAATAGCAAAGTGTTGAAAAGTTCAAAATAGGAGGATTCAGTGAGAGAGAATCTGGATTAGTCTCTCATGAACCCTATGTTCCAACTCTTGTAAAGAATGGAAATAGCATGATTAAGATTCCATGGGCCATCCCAACAGTGGATCTATCATGAAATATTTTAACACACTTATCCCATATAATTGTGTTTATATTGGATATGACAATATGACATAAACTCCAATAAGGATTGTTGGAAAGTCATTAAGGAAATCCATTAGTACTTGTGTAGTGTTTAAGGAAAAATTTCTAGTCAATAAGGATAGAAATATATGAAAGAGTTCAATGTAAAGAGTTACATCGATGCAAGCTTCCATAATGATAAACGTGATAAAAAATTATAATATGTTTGATTTGAAAGAGAAATGTTGTTAGTTGGGAGGGTTCTGAACTATTAAGTCATTCTACATTAAAAGCCGAGTATTCTTTTGTTACGTACACAGAGTGATACTATACGGATCTAGAAGCTCATTAGATGAACTTATAGATGTTCCAACTGTTGATGACTGAGTAGAAGTACTGTGACAATAATGGAGATAAGTGTTAGGCAAGGAATATCAAATACCATATTATAATGGTTTCATCTCAGAGCAAAGAGATAAGAAACATACCATATGCTGACAAATAGCAAAGTGTTGCTAACCCACTAAATCAGCACTAGTGCAGCAAAAGCATGTTAGACATGTTTAGGTCACTAAGGATGAGATCTGTTGGTGATTGGCTCTAAGTTAAAGTGGAGTCTATTGGTAAGGTATGACTAGAGAGCCAATCATGTGATGATTCACATGGCACACACCTTATAGGATTTGATTAATACTTATAAAGGCAAGCTTCCAATTCATTCAGTTTCATTCAGTTATGAGATAATGAGGAAACACTATGAATGTCTAGAGAATCATATTACTCAATGACGTATGTATTCAAGTTACTACCCTTGTGGATGAGATCATTCAAATGTTAAGAGTACATATACATATTCTCATTATGTCCCTAATTAGTTATTATTGTGGAAGGCTGATGGATAACAATAACACATACGATCAAAGTGTGAGTTGGTTGATGACTAAGTCTCATTAGTCATGATATGGAAATATCAAACCAAGCACATAGATACATGTTAGAGAACAATATATTAGGCATACCCACCTTGAGTGACACATGGTTGTGGTGGTCACAGTCATCTCGCATAGTGAATGTGGTGATTGTGATCCTTAGACCTGAAGTCATTATACTTGTCACATGTCATTGGGTATGCTTTGACATCATCAATCGTAGTCTTGAAACATGGGTTGTAATGATGGTAATGATTGGATTACATTGATAAATGAGGATAGACTGTGAGTTCTATATATGGGATTTTTCCCTCCTACTGGAGTATTCTATCCTTGCCACTTGATAAGCAAGATTGAGTAACGCATGTGCATGCACAAGTGAATCAATATATGATATTGAGGTCACATTATCTCAGACGGTCTTCTCTTGGTTCAAGGAACATGGATTGAAAGTTGAGAGGATGACCTTCCATTTCTCAAGTTCATCCTGGATATTAGAGACAAAGGAATTATACAATCACTGAAACACCTTACATGGATTGTAGGTTGAAGTTGTTCTCCAACTTTCCATTCACTTGGGTAGCACTGATGTGCGACTAGGCACCATTCTCTGGTTGTGATGTCATAAAAAAGTTATGGACACTCACTTCCAATGTGATATGGGACCTATAGGGTCACACACATAGGAACTCATAAAGAAGAGGAGTTTGATCTTGAATGACAATTGGATTGATTACTAAGGTGTTTAGGTATTGAATTCACGCAACAAATCACTTGATTGGATGACTGAACTACCAAAAGACCATCTCACTAAGTGAGATGGCTGTTTGGGCATCCAGATGGGTGTCTCACTGAGTGAGATAACCATTTGGTTTGTCAGGCTAATCAAAGTTTGAATTGGATGAGTTATTCCCTTGAACCAACTGACTCAATGTGATGGAGCCGACCGGTTTAGCTCAACTCACCACACGGCCGTCTGGGTGAATGAGACGGTCATATTGCCTGGGTGAGATGGCCTAGTTGGGTTGAATGAAGGTTTGGAATGTTTCTCGAATAGTTTGGATTGCATTTACTTGGAGAGCAAGTAAAAATAATATGTGATACTAATTGGAATGGAAATTTCTAAATTTGTGTGCAATTGGAAAATCGTCAAACGGTCATTTGGCAGTGTGAGACAACCATGACCGTTTCATGTCTCACAGGTTGTGAAAGTTCTAGTTCTTCCACTCCTTTCCACTCCCACACAATCTTGTACAAATTGGGAACCCTGACCCTAGCCTCTACTATAAATAGAGGGGTACTTGGGGCTTCCCTGAGTACAACAAACAACACAAACAACTGAGAATCAATTCCTCAGAAAATTTTTGTCCTCTCTAGTTGTGGCTACCATGAGAGCCCAGGAAAGTCCTACCTGATAGGTAGGGATAGCCAATGGGAGAGACCAACTGAGAAGTTGTCATTGTGGGAGAGAAGGTTGGTGACTAGTAAACCAATGGGGGGTACAACTCCTTCTTGTCCATTCTTGGTGAATGACGGGGGTTCTAGTTGGTCTGTGTGAACTAGGTAGGAGTCCTTTGGCTTCTTCTCCAAGAGCAAAGTCAACCTGTAGTCCATAGTGAGACCATTGAAGTAGCTATAGAGGTTGTGTAGACATTTGTTCATGGTGAAGAGTAGGAGTTTCACAACCACCATCCATGAGCAACTTGTCAGTAGTTGCAAGAAGTGAGTTTTGTCGCTAGACTTGCTCCATGACCTGGTATAACTCGCTAAAACGATCCTTCCTATTTCATAGTAGTTGATTCGATCTTGCTGTTATGGGAATATGGATAAATAAATTTTTGTTTCCTCTGCTATACTCTACGCTCGTATTCCCAATAGCCACATTTTCATCAAATTCCACATGTGAGATGATGATGGCATCATCACTGAGAAGGAACTCTGCTTATTTGATCCCGGTGTTGTGATCTCCAACCTAAGTTTTACATAGTGTGGCCTAGTCTTTAGGAACAGCTATCACCCTGACTGAGTCTCCACTGGGATGAGGGCGTCGACTTCCTTATTGAGGAGGAGGTCATCGAGCGCCTCCAGTGCCACCAGAGAATGATGCCATGACCTAAATTTTTTTCTATGATTGAACTTATATTAAATATGAAATTCATTGTTCACAAGCATGACATGTTTTTTGGTACCAATGGCCAAGAAAAATTGATCCACTCATCCATGGCTTTAGAAAGTAGATACAAACAATAGAAAAATAGAGTTGGACATCACAAAAGAAGGAAATGAACTTGTATGACTGTAGAGAAAGTAGGATAGAGTTGGAACTCTAGTTAAGGATTCAAAACTTTGTCCTTGCTATTGAACACTCTCTAGAAGGCTTCACTCATAGGTGGAGAGAAAAAAACAACTAGCGATCTCCACTGCAACTATCAGATAAGAAGAATAAGTTTCTCTCCCAAGAAACCAACTTCTCCTCCTTGGACGCCTCTAACTACTCTAGGCTCTTCTTTAGTCAAATTCCACTCCAAATGATCTCTAATAGTTAGTGATAACTATTTGGGCTCATATATATATATATATATATATATATATATATATATATATATATGTGTGTGTGTGTGTGTGTGTGTGTGTGTGTGTGTGTGTGTGTGTGTGTGTGTGTGTGTGTGTGTGTGTGTGGAGTTGTTACAATAGCATTTGAGTGAATTTTGTAGGTGATTTGACATGTACGATGATATATACAGTGTGTCACTTTCATTTCACTCACTTGTATAACAGATTTTCTGGGAGTGACCTGGCATGTCCCAAATTTTACACTATGACATGGCGTGTTAAAATATCAACATGGTGTGTTGAAATCTCAATACATTGTATTCATAATATGGACACATCATGTTGAAACTCAAAACATCAGTTACTAATCTGCTAGTCTAGATCTTGTACTATGACATGACATGTCAAAATCTCAACATGGCGTGTAGTTGACTAGTTTTGCAACATTGGTCTTCTAAAAATTTAGGGAATGAGTCCATGGATGATATGATGGTCTTTATCTCCCCCATTTTTATGCCAAAATGTTGTATCTATAAAACTATGGAGAAAGTAAATATAACAAGCAGGTGAAAAATCTATCTTGATTAAATTTGAGTTTAAGTAGAAATGGATTGGGAAATACATGCAAGAGTAGGCAAA
Source organism: Alisma plantago-aquatica (assembly GCA_963693085.1). NCBI lineage: Eukaryota > Viridiplantae > Streptophyta > Magnoliopsida > Alismatales > Alismataceae > Alisma > Alisma plantago-aquatica. Next base: position 622,266,330 of record OY856412.1, read on the forward strand.
AAGGCAATATAAATCATGCACATCAAATCCCCCTAATCTTGAACCATTGCATGTCCTCAAGCAAAAATAATTTCGGACACACAAAAAAAGAAAATAACAAACATATGCATCAATAAAATGAAATAAAAGAAGTATATCAAGCTAAACTGATCATAGTCAATGGGTTTATTCTATTAGTTGTGAGTTTAACTCAAACCACCAAGATAGAAATTTAAGTTGAGAAGAAGTGGTCAGATCTAACTTGAAAAACCAATCGAACAACATTTAATAGAATTTAGAAGACTAAGCCGCATAAATAGTGAATATGCAACCTATCTCTCTCTATTATCAGGATATTAAAAGAGCAAACCTGAGTTAACATTAACCATCTTATGATACTCTCTCATCATTTAGATAAAGAATAAGACAATGAATCATGGGTTCCGACAATCGACTGCTAGAATAGACTTATGCACACGCGGAATGCCAGTTGGGGTCAATTTACCCTCTTAAGTACATAGCACCTAACTATCATAGATGGATCAGAATTACACTAGGCTAGCATGATACATGGGTGGTTCAGCCATCTTATGTGGGGCATATGTATAAAATTTTTGAAAAACAAGCAAAGATAAACAAGAATGGATAGAGCTTCATTAGAGCCATGTGGTCTTAAACTAAAACATTTTACCCAATTCACAACAGAGTTAACTAAAATTCATGATCAACTAGATTTCACACTTATGCCATTTTTTTATCAAGAGGGTGGTTGAAAATGCGCTAAGGATTTGACAAAGGCATCCAAAATGATAAACAAGATATTAAAGTTGATTAATCTAAAAAGCAATCAAGAGTAAAAAAAGATAAACATATAGGCTAAAAACAAGAAATCAAAGTGAAACAAATGTGGTTGGTAAAAAAAATTAATTGATGTAAGGCTTGTGCAATGTTTCTTCAATTGATATCTCAATTTTTTTGGACAAAAGGTCCAGCACAAATGGAATTAAATCCAAACAAGAGGAACAATCCTATGAAAAGACTAGATTTTAATAATATCTAACATAATCTAAAGAAAGGAAATTCAAAGAAAAACTAAAACTACACTATCATCTGGGTTTTTCCCCCTAACCTTGAAATCTACAATGTCCTAATTATAGAAATTAAAAAAAGAGAGTAGCAATCAGGTACCACATCATTGCAGAGATGTCAAAGCGGACGGAATATGCTCTGATCTGCAATAGGAGATTACTGCACCAAAGATCTATGCCTCTTTGTTAATATATCTTTGATACAAACTAAGGATCTACACCTATGATGTGCAGTAAGAATGGTCTTGTCTACATCAATGTTGTTGGTCTCTTCATTTTCCTCTTCAAAATCATCAAACTCTAGTTCACAAATATTTTTTTCCATCATCAAGCAATGTGTAATGGTTGTATGGGAAAAAAACATTTTGTTTACTTCAAGAATCATCAATGTTGTTGGTCTCTTCATTTTCCTCTTTGAAATCATCAAAGTCTAGTTCACAAAGATTTTTCCCATCATCAAGCAATGTGTAACGGTTGTATGGAAAAACATTTTGTTTACTTGAAGAATCATCATGTGGAGCATGTGTTGTAGATTTTTGCTTTTGAGATTCAATTTCGTTATCTTTATTAGTGTCAACAACTTCATCTGAAATCCTCTTTGATGGTGAAGAAGATTCTTATACAACATCTCTACACATCAAAGTCATCGACTTCCATGTTTTTCTAGGATTTGTACTTTGTTGATTAGGCAAGGACCCCAATGGTGATTTATGGTTAGAAAGCTCTTGTTAAGAAATTTGATTTTCCAACATTAGTGCATGATTGGAATTTCATCCACCTTAGAAGAGAGTTTGTGAATGGCATCCTTCATAAAGTGTCCTTGTTGATGGAACTCATTAGTTTGTTTCATTCAAGATGAAACAAAATTCTCCATGAGTGATTCCATGTTTGACTTTGATTGTGACTGTAAGGAGGTGGGATCACCCCCTTACTAAAAAATTTAAGAATAAAACATCCATTCCAAACACACTCAAAGGTATGCTGGAATAGGTGCAAAATTTTCAAGTTTCAATAAATGGTATTCAAAACAACCAAAGTGTAGTAGTGAAATAAAAATAATGACTATATTCAATTTTCACAAAAGATTACAAAAGTACAACATAATATCCCATAAGGGTTTACATGTATGATACAACATAAGGATCTAAGTAGAGGGAAATATAAACCATAACAACTTTTTCTCCAAGCTTTAACTCCTTGAGCTAGTCCAAAAATTCATGCCTTATCATCCAAGTCCTTCACCTAGGGTTAGAAGCATACCCCAACAACTAGAGAAAATAGATGACATCAGCAAAGGCTGGTATGTGCATACTAAATAGGAAATTGAGCAATATATGGAATAAAGGACATAAAATATAAAAGGTTTCCCATAGAAAGGATAAGGACCACCCAAATGGGTATCAAGAGAAAAGGAATTGAAATCATATGATAACAAAAGAATACTTGCCATTAATAAAACATAGAGATTGTGCCACACAAGCACATGTAAAGAATTAGGGATCACACCCCATATCATCAACTTGTATGCATGTGAGATAAACATAGCCCTAGAACAATATAAACACAAATATGACCAAGTCTCATAAACTTGAAACCTGATATAGAGAAAGGAATATTGTCAATCTCCCAAAAATATAAAAAATGGGAAAAGAATCACACATCTTGCCCTGGGTATGAGGTTCCTTTCCATCCTAAAAAAGTAAGAAATATCACATCTGCTCAGCAGGAAATAAAACATTTTCCATAAAAACCAATGCAATCACACTACTCTAGTGCTATTGAATCACATAGCATATTAAATGTAGAGGCAAGTAAAAAGTATAGTCAGAATATATAAACTAGTCACCACATAAGTGACCAACATATACATCCACCTCATAAGTGGGAAAAAGACATCACATGTCATCTTTTAGCATTCCATCATGAACAAAGCATAAGATAAGAGTTAAAAAGAATATCCATGATCACATGATCAATATCAAATAAGGTAGTTCACATGAACCATGATTTTCAAAAGAAAAGACATTGTATATAGGCTAATGTCCATTGGACAAAGAGAATGAATAAACATAGGTGAATTGCTCAACATAGAAGAATAGGGGATACATCATACCTCAACTTTAGAGTCTAAACAGTCCAAGTTAGTCCTAGATCAAAGCCTAGGCCTCCAAAGAACATCTAGGGAAGGTGGCCAGGTCCAATAAGTAAGGTTCCCAAGCTTAGAGAGGTTGGTTTCTCCAACAAAGCTCCTATCTCAAGAAAGAAGCACCTTCTCCACTTTTAAAGGTGAAAACCCCTAACAAAAAATATGGATATGAGGTGTTTATGGGTTTTAGGTGGGGTTTCACCATGGAAGGCCATGGTTCTGATCTGGAGGAAGGTGGAAGGAAGACTAACAACATGAAAATATGCACCCTCTTTTACCTTGGGACATCAACTTCATGGCCAAACATAGAAGGAATGATTCTCTAAGCTATAGGAAAGAGAAGGAGAGGATTTGTTCTTATATTGGGAGGTGGGAAGGAGTAGGCATGGCTTTATAAAGAAGGGGGTAAGCATGAGGTGTCTATGGAACTTTCCATGTGTCCTTAGGCTAGGGCTTCATGGCCATGCCAGAGGACAGCTCATAGAGACTTCTTGTATATACGAGGTCGGTATTAAAATCCCATGGAGACTTCTATGCCATCCCCACCATCCTCCAATCAAATAAATAACCCCATTGGTTGATAGGTTTTAAAGATAAGCTCATTTATAAAGAGGGTAATCCCTAAAATGCCCTTGGAAAGTAAAACCTTTAAATCAAGGTGCAACTAGGTGCCCGATGGTTCAAAAACTCGAGAATGGTAAGGGAATATCTAAAGATTATAATGCATGTGACAATTTGTAAAGAAAACCTCCTAATTGGGTAAATTGCATAAAAGTCCAAAATGTGCATTTAATTGCATAAATTGCACAAACAACATCCAAATTGGACCAAACTTGAAACTTAATCTTGTCCCATAATTTCAAAACACCTCACAAGGTTATATTAAGGTTTAGAGTACTTAATTATGGTTTGTTAAATACATTAAGTAAGGCTTGGGGCCTTACACTTCTAACATGGATTAATTTACCATTGTTCCACTTAAGTGGTGATTTTACATTTTAGTTCCTTAAATAAGATTTCATTGATGTATTTGTACATAAACCCTTCCATTGGTATAATTATTGAATAAATATTCACCAAACCTCTATAAATTCCACAATTCAAGCATCCAGGCTAAAAAGAATAGAAATGATACGAAAATATTGGGAAAGGGCCAAAAAGAGAATATGTCAAAGTTTCGATATGTTACAATGATATTCACTTATTGAAATTCATGTTTGCATTGTTGTTAAAGTGTAGATGATTATTTCCCATAGGTGGTATGTTACCCATTAATGGTTTTTGTGGAACATGTTTTTGTTGAGGATACTAAGCATTGTTGTTGCGATAGGAGTTGGGATGATCTTTATAGCCTAAAATGTAAGTATATGAATGTGAATTGTTCTAATATTTTCTTAAATGGAAAAAGGAGCATATCATGTAGAATGTACATTCCCAGGTGATTTACTTTCATCACAAACTAAATTGATTGTTTGATATGGTAGAGTACTAAGCTTCTCAAACTTCTGAGACAAAGCCTTTAACTTCAGTGCAATTAAGTGCACTACATGAACAATGTGCTTACCCACTTGATTTCCAGAAGAAACATTTGAAGAAGATGGTAGCTTCTTATTTTATAGGTCCATAGACAATGATTTATTGCCATGTATTCAATTATGGCATAGGCTTTCCTATAAGATTTGTTCACTAAAGTACCATTTTCAGCAACATCAATAGACATCCTTATATAGTATAATAAGCCATTATAGAAAGTTTGCAATAGACGTCATCTTAAACCAAGGTTTGGACAAATATGTTGAAGGTCCTTGAACCTTTCCCATGTTTCATACTAGGTCTCTCCATATATTTGAGAGAAATTCTTGAGTTGGGTCCTTAGTTGTGTAGTCTTGCTTGGTAGAAAATATTTAGCCAAGAAAACATTTAGGAGTTCTTCCCCACTATTTATGGACATTCTTGGGAAAGAAGAGATCCATGCCTTAACTCTATATCTCATAATGAAAGGAAAAAGAAGAAGGCGTACCCCATCAGTAGGAACACCACTTATCTGGAACGTTTTTATGTAATACATAAATTTAGCAGTGTGGAGGTTCAGATCTTCCATGGGTGTCCTTCAAAATTTGTTCTTCTATATCATCTGCATGATGGTGGGGCCGATAGAAATAGTTTTTACCTCATATTATGGACTATTGATAGTTTCACTAATGTTTATTATAGCTAGTACAGTGAAGTCCTTAAGAGGACAATCATCTACTATGTTTGGTACTTCTTGTTGAGTTGGACACTCAGGTGAAGATGGTGGGGGCAAAGGTGACGAAGGTTGTGATTTCTCCAAATATGATTCAGATTCACTCCTTTTTGCTTTTCAAAGACTGCTAATAGTGTTTTCAATTTTTGGTTTTAGATATATGGAAAGTTCAATACCCCTTTTCTAAAGTGCCACATATATTCTTCAAAATAAAGAAGATAAGTGAGACACACATAAAAAATAGAATATATAAGAAATAATTATGATCATAATTAAAATTATTTTTGTTGTGACATGGTTGTGGTGTCTTCTAGTCTTTCTTATTAATAGACACAACCTACAAAAATACATATGCTCCCTATAAAAAAATGCCAAAAACTTGTTGGTATGGTTTCAAATGAGTTTTAAATTTATAATTCTTTCCACACAAGTATACATGTTAATTGTCATCAAGGTCATGTCCCAAAAGAAGCAAGGAATTTTTAAACACATGAGTGATGAAATTCAACTATCTATATCTATTTATAATGAGAGGATTTGTTTTCATTCAAGTTAGCAAAATTATTTAAGAAAGGAGATACTAGAAGAGGGGTCACTTATATCAAATAATCAAGTAGAATTAAGGATTCTTGAGGACATGTTTTCACTACCAAATAATGTCATGAAACAACAAGAAATCACAACCAAGTAGTATAGTTACAAACAATGATTTGAGTTCTACACCCCTCATGTTAGTATAGAACATTTCTACCCTTATATAGAACCACTGCGCAAATATTTGGAATAAAACCATCAAACCTTGAATTCCCCTTCACTTCCAAGAAACTCCCATGGTCAAGGAAATGAATGTACATAAACACCTCCTTACCACAATGTAACCTTTCCAATATATTCAAGAAACATAAGACACACATATAAAATGGTCAATCAAGCATATATGTAAAATAAACACCCAAACATCCATAGAATAGTGATTAAACTAACATAAAGTAAGCAATTCATTGTGTAACAAGACATGACATGGGAGTTACTCCCCCATAACCAAAAAAGGGGATCTACTTATCCATGTACATAGAAAGTACATAGAAGCAGTAGGAAACAAAATCAAACATCATAAAAGAAGGAAATGAACTTGTATATATATGAAGTAGTACGGAGTTGGAACTATGGTCAAGGAGTCAAAGATGTATCCTTTTTGTTGAACACTCTCCAAAAGTCTTCACTCTGAGGTGGAAAGAAGAAAATGACTGGAGTTCTCTACTACAACTGTTAGAGAAGAAGAAAGATGAAGAAGTTTCTCTCCTAAGAAATCAACTTTTCCTCCTTGGATGTGTCCATCTGCTCCTGGCTCTTCTTTGGCCGAGTCCCACTGCAAATGATCCATAGTAGTTTGTCGTAATTTCTTAAAGACAACTTGGGGTCATATATATATACATGGAGTGGTTATAAATGTGTTTAAGTGAATTATGTAGGTGACATAGTGTACAACTTGAGATACAAGGCGTGTCACTTGTGTTTCCTTCAGTTGTAACTATGACTGGGAGTTACGTGGCATGTTGGTGAGAGACACAGAGTGTGGTTGTCAAATTCTGGCCTTAGATTTTAAACTGCAACATGGCTTGTTGAATCTCAACATGGTGGATTGCTGATCTCGACATAGTGTATCAAGATTCAACATCGTGTGTTCTTGATATGCTGGTATAGATTTTGCACTGTGACAAGGCATGTCAAAATCCCAACACGACATGTCACTGACTATCTATGCATCATTTGTCAATTTTTGGAGAATGAGTCAGTGGATGATGTGATGATCTTTCTCTCCCCATCTTGATGCCAAAATATTATACCTACAATCAAAACCATGGTCAAGTAAAGATAACAATAAAGTGGAAAATGTAGCATTGTTATAGGTAAACATAAGTAAAAATGTGTTGATACGGGTAGGCAAGAGTAAGGAAAAAGGAAATATAAATTGTTTACTTCGTTGTGGTTGAATCAAAGAACCATACATTCATTGGTATGTTTAATTCTATCTTAGTCAATATTTGGTCTTAACCAAGGAATGTTGGGAAGGTTCCACTGATTACCAACTATGTATCAAAATCAAAACTTGTTCTCGAGATCATAATAATATTGAAAATAGAACTTTCCTTATTAAATATGATATTATTGACATTAAGATCTGATTTAAACACGTATATGATACTTGTATGATAACATCTATCCATTGAGTCTAGCATTCCTAAACAAGTGGGTTAAGGTCCTTCGAACCTTCATCCATTGGAATTCCTTAAGGTATAAAACCTATTTTTCAAGAACCAAAATCCTTCCATCTTGAGATAGTTGAGCCTCCTAGCAACCTTGGTCATGTAGAAGAGATGAAGTATCTAAGAACTTTACTTCTAACTTATACACTTCATTTGTAGTAAATGATCCCAAGACCTATATCACATATATGAATTTCATTGGTTATGGATTTTAGAAGGAAACATTTGATAATGAACTAGAATTTAGTATGAATAAACCACGTCTGGATTCTTATTGATCTTCCCCAAAATATAAGATTATTGAAAGTAAATAGCTATTCAAAAAAGGACTTATCAAGATAACTCCACGGATAATTTTAAGGTTAGGATGGTATCTAAAGGTTATAAACAAAAGTAAGTTGTTGATTACTTTGATGCATGTGCTCTTATAACCAATAGTACCCCCATTCATGTACTATTTATGTTAGATGATATTTCTAATATTGAAATTCATAAAATGAATGTCAATACTTATTTCCTGAATGCTGATCTAGAGGGATATATATGTATATATATATATATATATATATATATATATATATATATATGTATATATATGTATATATATATATATTGTTTGTGTGTGTTTACATGAAGGCTTCTTATTTTTTGGGCTAGAATAAATAGTATGTATATTGGTTAATTTGTTGTACAATTTGAAACAAGCACCTAAGTAGTAGAATCATATATTGTTTAAACTATTCTATCTAGTTGGATTTATTCACAATGAATTCAATATATCCATATATCCTAGATCGTTGGAAACAAATTTGTGATTATTCTCTTGTGTAGTGATGATATATTTTTTGGATCCACTATTGAAATTAATTCTGAAGATGCATATTTTCTTGCAAAACAATTAATATACATATTTAATAATTTTTTATTCTATACTTGATTCAAAATTGAGAATATATAATTATAAATCATCATCGTCATCATCATCATCATCTAAGCCTCGGTCACAACTATGTAGGGGTTGCTACATGGATCCTTCATTTCCATTCAGCTCCATCATGGGTCATATTCTAGTCGAGATGTAGAGATTCAAAATGTCTCTTTGGAAGCTCTTCCCATGTTAATTTAGGCATTCCTCTTCTTCTATTAATTGTACTCAACTCAATAGCATTATTGTGTATAGGAGCATTAGTCAGTTTGTGTTGCACATGTCTATACCATCTGAGTCGGATCTTGCACAACTTGTCCTCAATGCTTGTTGCCCCCACTTTATTCTTAATATAGTCATTTCCCAAGCGATCTTTTCTTATCTTCCCACACATACATCTCAATATATGCATTTCATCCATGTTCATCTTATTGAAACCTTGTTTCTTCACTGCCCAACATTCACTGCCATAGAGCATGCCTGAGAATATAGTAGTTCTATAAAACTTGCAGAATATGTAATTCTACATATTATTATTTTATCCCCATCATCTATGTAATAATTTACATAATGTTCAAATGTACCAATATGTGTATATAAGTACACATGTTGATCCGCATGTTTCATTTTGTACAGAAAAACATATTCTTATGGATCAAAATAGGTGAGATTGGATTATAGAAATCTTGATGAGCCTTGCAAACTGAGGTAGTCTTTTTGGTCAAACTATATATGAATGGATTATATGAAGCTTAGTTTTCCTAGAACTTTTTCTGGGCCTAATACGTCCAAGGTTGTTAATATGCTTCTTAAGTAAAGTATATTTTCTAAATTGATCATCTGAAAGCTTTGGTTTCTATCTTTTGGGATCTTAAATTGCCATTTTGTATGGACTTCAAAACTCTATTTCAAAGGTGTTGTTAGAAGATTATAGTGATGTAAATTAGATTGTCGACTCTAATGAAACAAAGTTTTCTAGTGAGTATGTATTTTGTCTTGGTAGTACAACAATTTCTTAGAATCCTAAAAGAAAAATTTTAGTCTAGATCTAGTATGGAGGTTGATCTTATAGCTATATATTCATCCTTTTAAAAGCTCGATTGACTAAAAAACTTTTGCATAATTATTTATAGTTTTAAAGACATTTCCTATTTTTGTGTATTTTGATAATATACTAGACATAGACAAAGTTTGGAAATCTAAGGACAAACTAGAATGCTTGTTTACAAAATAAGGCATAGGTAAGTGACATACTTCATTACCATATATATAATATCTTGTGAGTTCTGAAGAGAATATTGTGGATCCTCCCATAAAAGGTCTAGATTGAAATATATTACAATAATATAGGTCTTCTACCCATTCGTTTAACTCCACATTCGTACCCCTATCATTCCAAAATGGGTAAACTCATGAGGGTTGGTTAAAAAGGACCACAAAGTTCAGTTTGTGTTTGGATGAAGCATAATCTATGAGTTTCTATTATGGACGCTTCCGTAGGATGTTTGTGCTTAGGTGTTGTCGTTGTTAAGGAAGATCTTTTCTTTGAGTGGACTCAATCCATATGTGATAGGTGTAATTATAAAAACTATATCCTTAAAGGTTCCTACAATGTAAAAGTATCCCAAGGTTGAGGTTTATATGAGTTTGAAATTCTTTCTAAAGGACTAAAGGAACAAGTTGAAAGCTTTAGCTCCATATTTTTTTATTCAAAAGCAATATTTCCCCCATAAGTGTAATTGAACACCAAATTCCATGTGGTCTTGTAAGGGAGAATGGCAATTTAAGGTTATTTGGGATTATCATATTAGTTATATTTATGAAAGACAAATGCAAATACACTACCTACACTCCTTGACATGTCATGCCCAATTCGATCATTACCCTTTTGGTTCTTTCATAATGTTAGACTAGAAAATTTTATTTTTTTTCTTCATACAAAATTTAGGTATTTCTCAATTTAGGAATTTAGTCTAGAATAATCTATACTTATCATAATTCATTTTCGTTTGATGTTCTTCATGAACATATTTTACAAATATTTAGTTACTTTGATCCACACACAATTTTATTTGGAGAAGTAGTTAGTTATAGGCTGACTATGTGTATTTGAGTCAATTTTTACTACTATTTTACTAGATACTCAGTTGGATACATGAGTTTCTTGATAATGTGTTTTGTACTATATAATATATGTCTTTATGATTGTTCTTATCTAGTTAATTGCACTTAAATCCTATTATATGACTTCTTATATCACATCATATATGCATGTTTGTTTCAACATTTATAGATATTTATGGTAGTACTTATATGGGACTCCTCATCATATCAGTTACAAATTTTGGTATCTGACAAAGAATTAGTTCAAGAGAAAATAAAGGGCTATGATCAATGTTCTCACTTTCTCAACTTCCTTTCTTTCCAGGAGTCATGTTCACTCATTTTACATAGTTGAAATATAATATACACATTGCATGCACAGAAAACACTTTATGAGTAGAGTGTTTTTTGTTATTGTAAGAAAATAGTTGATCCATGACTTTCTATTCCTTTCTATTCATGTTCAACTTCTATTTTAAATGGAGGCAGCAGGGAGCGAAGGGGTGAGAGGGGTGCGGGGGGTGTGAGGGGGTTCGTGAGGAGGACGAGGCAGAAGCACAGTGAGTGGGAGGATCATCAGTGGGAATAATGAACACTGTATTGCCGGAGTTGAAGGGGGCGATCGATTCCTTGAAGAGGGGAGAAGAAAAGAACCAGATAAGGGGTCAGGAGGACCCGGCGGCGGGACAACTACCGGGGTTAGGGTTTCAGTCCTACTGGTGGGGATCGACTTTCAATTCATAGGGATGAGGGGGAACCAAGAGGAGGGGGTGCACGAGGGAAAGGAAGGAGGGGCAAATGAAGTGCCTCGAGAACAAAATGACTCGTCAGGCCCCTTGCTACAGCAACACAAACCGTCTGAGATGGAGGATGAAGAACGTCGAACAGACAAGGGAGAGGTAGAAGGACACAGTGGAAATATGCGTTCCTTTAGAGAGGTTGTAGGGAGAATGGGTACTCGAGTCGAAACACCAGAAGGCTAGACCCATTGCTTCCTAGAAATACTATTTCATGATCGATTAGAGCATGACTCAATTGAACGAACTCAGATCGATGGGGCCCCAGCTATCTTCATCAACCAAGAGGTGGAAAATGAACTAACAAAGCCATGGAGATATGTTGTTGTTATCAGACTTTTGGGAACAGACGTGGGTTTCATGACCATGAGGGACTGCATCAAATTTCTATGGAACCCTAAGGGATGCTTTAACATGTATGAACTCGACAAAGGCCACTATGTTGTACAGTTGTCATGTAGGGATGACTATGACCTGGCTATGACGGGAGGACCATGGAAGCTATTCGGATGTTGTTTGGCTGTGTGGGACTGGTTCCCGACATTCAAACTGACTGAGGAGATGCCTCAGAGAGTGGTGACATGGGTCCAGATCTTGGACTTACCCTTACATCTGTATGTTACCACTCTGTTTGAGTACATTGGGGAGACATTGGGAAGGCTCATTAAGGTGGATAATCATACGAATTTTAGAACGAGGAGCAAGTTCACTAGGTTAGCAATTGAAATTGATACAACCAAAGTATTGCACCCAGTTATTTTGATCAATGGTGAGGAATATAAAGTTGAGTATGAGGTCACACTTGAAACTTATGCCTATTTTGGTGAAATGGATCACAGTGAGTTGTATAGCAGGGCCAAACAACTGTGAGAAAATTGGGAGGAGAGTCAAACAATGAGTGGGGGGAGCACGACCACAATGAGGGTTGGAAGCATCAGAAAGGGTGAGGACCTAGGCATAGAAGGAACTATATACCAGAGAGACAGTGAGAGAACACATTAGAGATATCGACGGCGAGTAACATGTTTGAAAATCTGATCTTCGAGGAGGAGGAAGAGGAAGAAGTAGCCACAGAGAATGGGGGAGATGAGAACGATGCATTCAAGGAGAGGAGTGCTAAAAACCTGCCAAAGTATGGAGGCGGAAGAAGATCTTGGATAACAACAATGACAAGAACAACCCTAGTACTAAGACGAACAAAGGAAAGGAACAAGCACAGATGAATGCAGGTGGGGACATTAGAGCTAATGAAGGAAATCACACCATGGTAAACCCATAGGTATATGAGGTGATAGAGGTGATGGACCAGGACACAGTTCAGGAAGACACAAGTGGTGAGGGAAAGCAAGTTCCTGAGGAAAGTGCATAGGTTACTGATGAGGCCTCAAAGGAGTTAACTACAGATTCAGTTGGTAGTGGGATTAGCAATGAGGGGAATGGCTCGGCAGATAATCATATGAAGATCAAGAATAATGAGATGGACATGAATAAGGAGAAGGGAGCCTAATTAGGTGAATCATATGCCACTACTTCCTATCATGGTGGAGCCAATTCCTCCGAGAAGGAAATGAAGAGTAATGGTTCTAAGCTAAAAAAACTAAGAAGTGCCCCTCCATATGAACATCGGAGGAAGAGTCCCAGACTCAATGCACACCCAAATGAGACAATGACCAGTGGGAAGACTGCTGAAAGAGAACAAGGCAAGGGCGTCGAGGTAGGAGAATAATGTTAAAGTCACTCACCAATCCTTATCCAATGACTGATATGTTGTGTTGGAACACTAGAGGTATTGGTAGTGATGATAGAAGACATGTTTTTCAAGAATTAATGGCCATGTATAAATAGACAATTACAGTTGTGCTCGAGCCAAGGATTAGTAGAGAAGCTACGATCAAAACCATCAACCATTTGGGGTTCCCTAACTCTCATCGGGTGGAGGCGAGGGGTTTTACCAGTGGTATATGGGTCTGCTGGAATGAAGCTCGATGTAAGGTAGAGATCCTACATAGCCACATGCAATTTATCTCCTATAGAGTCAACAACGAATGTGTCATCACTTTCATCTATGCTAGCCCACATATCAGTACTAGGAGCCTGCTATGGAAGCATCTGATCAAGATGGGAGAACTATTCAAGGGGTCGTGTTTAGCTCTGGGTGATTTCAACATGATGTTAAGTCTGTGCGAGAAGAGAGGGTGTAGGTACTATAACTACAGTGAAGCAACTACGTTTCATCACACTATGATGGAAGCAGACTTGACGAATCTTAGGTTCACGGGTATGAAGTACACCTTCTGTCATGGGATCCTACAAGAGTGGATAGATAGAGTGGTTGCTAACTCTGAGTTCATCATATGCTTTCCCAATTTCAAGGTGGAACACCTACCACGGTTGGGGTTAGACCATTTCCCACTGCTGGTTCGGTTCCCCCAACCTTCTACTAGCCAACACACGTTCTTTACTCGGGCTTCATGGAGGGACAACGAGGAGTTGGGTGGGATGCTTAATGGTACCTGGGACCGCAAAGAGGACTTCAACTCAGCGTTGCTGCTAGCGAAGGTTGACATTCTAAAATGGGACAAAAACCATAGGCTTGACCAATGCACGCAAAAAGACCGGCTAATTAGTAACATAAACAGACTTCAAATGGACTTGGCCATGCAGTTTAACCCCATCTTAGATGGATTGTGCAATGATATGAATATGGAGCTAGATCGCATCCTAAAATAGGAGGAAATAGACCTTAAACACCGGAGCCACATTCACTGGCTGAAGGAAGGAGATAACAATTCTCGATATATCCATAATGTTGTCAACTAGAGGAGGTGGATGAACAATGTCACGCATCTCAAGGACCAAAACGGAGGTTGGGTTACTAATGAGGTTGAGTTGATGACTATGGTGCTCTCTCATTTCAAACATGCCTTGATGGTACCGGTTCGGCTGTGGGTGTCCAATCTACAGGCATTCCCCGGAAGTTTCAAACCTATATGCAGGTCGAAGATGGTGAGCCTGGGGACCATCCCCATAGATGATGAGATCCTCTTGGTGGTTAGAACCTTGAACCTGGTCAAGGCATTGGGGCCTGATGGGGTCACAGGGGAGTTCATTCAGTAGCAATGGAATATAGTAGGGCAAAGCATTGCTAAAATGGTGAAAGAGGTGATCGCCACTGGAAACATTCATGTGTACCTGTGTAAATCGACCATCATCCTGATTCCTAAAGTTCCCATGCCTAAAAGATGTGAGCAGTTAAGACCGATTACCTTAAATAATGTAGTACGGAAGATCATCTCAAAGTTGATTGTTGAGAGACTAAAAGACTTGATTCCTTATTGGGTTTTGATTAATCAAAGCATCTTTGTGTCTGGTAGGCGTATTACGGATAATATAGCTCTTGTTCAGGAACTGATTAGCCTGGTGAAGCATAAGAGACGTACTCAAAGCATGGCTATTAAGGTTGATCTTACTAAATCTTATGATCAAATGTCATGGGACTTTGTATTAGACACCATTAAAAGAACAGGGCTACCTACGAACATCATTAACTACATCATGTGCTCCATCAGAGGAGGGGAGACCTCGATAGTCTGAAATGGAAAAGATTCAGAAACCTTTAAGGCCAGCAGGGGCCTTTGTCAGGGCAACCCGCTATCACCATACTTGTTTTTGTTGTGTTTGGAAAAGCTAACTCAACTCATCCAACTGAAGGTAGATGAGGGTGCATGGAAAGTTGTAAAGATGGGCGTGAACAGGTCCAAGATATCTCATGTGTGTTTCTCTAATGATCTTATTCTCTTTGCACAAGCTACAACTAAGAACATGAAGATGATACTTAACTGCTTCAGAGAGTTTGAAACTATTTCCGGGAAAATGATGTCCCATTCTAATACTAGGATCTACTTCTCCAGGAGCGTGTACAGATGGATTAGAAGGAAAATTAAGCATTTTAGTAACCTCCAAACTACAAATGATCTAGGGAAGTATTTGGGGGTTCCTATCCTTCATAAGAGAGTGGATAAGCTCACTTATGCGGAGGTGTTGGACAATGTTGGAGGTAAGATCATTGCTTGGGCTGCTAGAAGCTTGTTGTTTACAGGTAGAACATGCTTGGTGAAAGCCACTCTTACAACAATGCCTTTTTATGTGATGCAGACTACACTTCTGCTTTCAAGTCTATGTGACAAACTAGATAGTTCGATCAGGATATTTCTATGGGGTGGTTGTCACAAAGCCAATCCCATGGCCTTAGTGGTGTGGGACAAAGTAACTTGCTCCAAGGAAGATGGAGGTTTGGGAAATAAGATTATGCATGAATGGAACCAGGCCCTACTTTACAAGCACGTGTGGGAGATTAGCACACACCAAAACTCTATTTGGTGTTCTAGTATGAGGAATCATTATAAGAAGGCTGCCAATGGGAAATTTCCCAACCTATCCAGGCTCGACAGGTTGGCTATTGCAGTGAAACCTTTTATTGAAGATTACTCATAAGTCATCCCCATGAATGGACGCAACATTAGTGTATGGGAGGGTAAATGGTGGAGACAAGGGCCACAGCTGAAAAATCTTGCCAGGAGATCCATACCCGATGAGCTCACTGACTTGAAGGTGTGGTCTGGTAAATTTGGAAGGTGAATGGGACACTACGTTCCTTGAATATTGGCTTCCTACTCACCTGGCCGATGACATCAGGAGGCTAAGAATTTTGTGTGATCTAGATGGCAAAGACGATAGGGTTTGGAACCAAACTTCTAATGGTAATTACTCCACTAAGATGGCGTACCTTGTTCTGAGAGCCGGAAAGGGCATACCCACTGAGGAGAGGTGGAATGAATTTTGGAAGGCTAATGTTGCTCCACAGTTCAAGACTTTTGGTTGGCTCATGTTTCATGAAGCAATCCTTACCAATAAAAGAAGGGTCCAATATCATTTAACCTACAACAGTGCTTGTCCTCAGTGCAACTCTAAAGAAGAGTTGACGATCCACGCGATCATGGATTTCCATTATGCTAAACAGGTCTGGGTTGAGCTCTTAAGGGGAAGGAACATACTGAATTTCTTCAGGGAGCTTAACATCTGAGAATGGGTACACCAGCAGCTTCAAGGGGACATCGAGTTTGTGAGCCTCTTCCTAACCGCATGCTCGCATATCAGGTTTTGCAAAAATTGGAAAGCTTTTAAAGATGAAAGGAGACATGTCCTTCAACAGGTAGGATATATTAAAAGAGAATGGAAAGAACAGCTAGAAGCATACCAGAGACCAACTACCCCTCCCTGTAAATCTAAAAATGGCATATGGGAGAAGCCAGACCCGACCACCATCAAGTTGAATTGTGATGTGGCGGTCAAGAGGAAATAAGCGGCAAGTGTTTTTGTAGCTCGGGACAACGAGGGGAAATGGATGGGCGGCGTGGAAGAAAACATTGAGGGTGAGGATGTGGTGGGAGCTGAACTGAATGCTATCTTCCTTGCTATGGAGTTCGCGAGGCTGAATAACTACACTTCTATCCTCATCGAATCAGACTCACAGACCGCGGTTAGAATGATTGTTGACAACAAGTCGAAAAGTCCTAGATATGTGAAGTGCCTAAGAAAGATTGACAACCTCTAGAGACCAAGGTTGAGGGTTTCATATATTGCAAGAGATGGTACTGCAGTCACTGATGGGTTAGCCAAATCCCACTTAAAAAATAGCCAATGTTTCCAGGGGTAAACCAACCCCCCTACTGAGATTTGTAATCTCATAGCTAGAGATATTTGTAATGGTAGTAGTACTACCATGTTTAATTTTGCATGGTTGATTAGTGATTGTAAGTTGCTTTTGTTGCTCACAAGGGGAGGGTGGGATGAATAAGATTTCCTCCCGACTTACTCCCCCCCCCAAAAAAAAAACTTATATTTTATCTATACCCCAATGTCTTCTTTCATTCTTCCATATCACACTTTCTTAATATTGTGCAATTAGCATTTTGTGACGACATGTTTCATCCAAAAACTGATAAGGATGAATAGATGGTTTGACCCTTTTCTCTTGGTGTACTACCAAGAGACAAAACATTGGTTCTATGAGGTGATTCTATGAGTACCATCCTTCTAGCATAAAACCCTAACATGATTATTAGGATAAATCCCTAAAGAAAACCAACTTAGGACTACCATAATATAAAAACCTAAAAGCAATGAGCCAAAAACCCTAGATATTTTTTTCTTTTTCAATTTAAGAATGCATGTCTTAAATCCAAGTAAAAAGGCATGAATGTAATCATGAAACTCCACATAACATCATGGAAGAGTTGATATGTAACTGAACATAATTCTTAAACAACAATACATGATAGACAAAGAACAAAAAATAATCTTTGTTTATATTGACAAGTGATTTACAATAAGATCTAGTTACAACTAGGTAAAAGTAATATGTACCAATTCATACTATATAACCATAAAAATGGTAATGAAAATGTTATACAACACATTGTGCCATTTACCCACCAAACAATCAAGAAAATGTGAGTACATGGACTCTTTAGACTAAAATATCGTATTCTTTGTAAACTCTTTATCATCTCATCCTTTTTGCATCTCCTTAATACCTAAAAACACATGAAACAGCCATGTGAGAGTTATAAAGAGTCTCAATGAGAGAGTTACTCCTGCCAATATGGATAAACATGAACTGGAATCATACAATATGAACTAAACTGATTTAAATGGTCAACTAGAATATCCTACAAGAATTTCTTATAGTTCTTTAAAGGGTCATCTAGAATATCCTACAAACATCATGACTAGAGATAAAATTTATAACATACTACATTTTTTTTATTTTAGACTCTTTCCCAGGTTAATATGAAGTGTATTGTCCCAATTACAAGCCTATAAAAATGAATTCCCAAATCCTACCATAAAAGGTATTAGGATTATCAAGTCTCCATAAGACCTCCCCATGTCTCAGTTGGAAGGATAACATGTAGGGGCAACGCCCAAGAATACAAGTAGGTGAACAATACAAAAACCTACATTACAAAACAAGGTCTACGCTAGGTACACATGTCATGAAACCTATTATACTTGATGGTTAGTACTGCCAAATAGAATGATATCAAATTTCTTTTTTCGATCACATTGACAAGACTATGAATGATCAATGGTGCTACATCCTCAACCACACTCATATAAATGGATGACGTGAATACATTGAGAAGACCATACCTCATATGGATTTCAATTCACCCACTTATACTCAACAATATACAAGATTGTGTACCTTAATACCGACATATGGTCTCTATAAGGATACTTGCTTCACTATCCCCACATTAAAATGCAACAATAACGTGTATGGTGCTAAGGCATACAATGCATGATTAGAGATTATGTAACAACCCTAAAGTTTCAATCTAACTAAAACGTATAAGGTTTGTGTATGAAATAACTCACTATATGTGTGCAAACTATAGTCCTAATTGATTAATAGGTAACACATAAGGGACAAAAGTGCATCAAGCTAATTATTTCCTTTAATATGTCCCAAAGAACAAACATGAGTTTAATTCAATAATAGGTTTCTCTCATGTAAAACAATGACATTTAACTATTTTTTGGATAATCCAAAATAATCAAACACATATTTATCCTAAAAAGGTACGACTGAATAGTTATGACTCTCATAATTGAATAGAGATATTATTTTGGAATCCATTTAGGTAACATGCAAATTTTGTTTTTAGTTGGATAACCCCCTAATTAAATTATGAAATAAATATAATGAAATTTTTGATAATCCTATCTCATTTTTTTTATTGATTTTTGACCTGAGTTGAATGTCACACCTAGTTCTTTTGTGGTTGTTGAGTGCGAACTCATTTTGATCGTGCATAGCCCTCGTCTCCCACCTCATGTTGGTCTCTACATCAAGGAGGAACATGAATCCCTCTCATCTCTAGCCTCTCATTTCCTCCACTCTCTATACTATCCCCTATTCTCTACAGCAATAGACCCATTACCTTATCCCAAGTTCACGAACCCCCCTCGTTGGACCAATCTCCATCTTCAAATAAAAATCCTAAAAATCCTATTTCAACTTTGTTTTTATATGAAAAATCAACCATAGTAAACTACACCACTAACCTAGTAGTAATTCCTTCTAGACCTCTATAAAACCCCTTGAATTATGCACATTGATCACAATGATGGGTTAAGGGGTTCTTACTCACTTGTAATGAAATTTATATAATATCATTATGTGGTACCCTTATGATTTCAATATTTATGTTTTAAGAGAATTAAACATTATGAAACATGTTATGATATTAATGCTAAAAGTTGTGTCATGTTTCATGAATCATATTCGTGTTGAAGAGGGAGAAAATGTTCAAGAGGCAAAAATTCCACCATGTTAAAGAGATAAAATAGTGTCAAGATAATGTTAAGGTAAATGAAGAGAATCAAAATTATTTCTATATGCTTCTTGATCACATAATTCAAGGTCTATCCTAGAATCATGGCTAATAAGTGGTCAATCATATAAAGAGTTACATATGTTAAGGTTTTCAATTCAAATATTAAATAAGTTACATAATATGTTCAATAAATAATTGAACAAAGTTATTTTAGTTTCATGTTAAGCTTTCCCAAATTACAGTTTACATCTAATATAACTACTTGGTGTCACTTATAGACATGTCTTCTTTGTTTGTTTGCATGGATATGGATGAGATATCCATATGTGAAGAGATCAAGGAGGATGACAATTTGGAATATCTAACCCGAGAAGAAAGACCTATTGTGATTGGTTGGGTTACCTATACAAACAAGCTTAAATTTAGGATTCACATTTTTATTCATGTTTTAGATATGACAAACATGTATCCAATAATGATATATGTGTACAAACTAGTTAGACAAATGATAAAGTTTGATTCATGTATTAGTTTCCATTCAACTGTATTATTGAAATGTTTCCAATGAATGTGACATCCTCATATGATGCATGAATTGGATGATGCTTTCACTCATGTATATATAGTTTATAAAATTGGGGTATTATAGTTTGTTTGTAGAGAAACAAGATAGCTTTCCATCACGAAATCTCATTAACTCTCATATATGTGACATCCCCTAAGGTCCGCTACTCTAGAATTCATGTGTTCTTCAAGGTAGAATATATGAATTCAAGATATATCAATTGGTATCCTTGTAGTTTGAGAAATGGTAAAAGGTAGGAACTATAAAAAGTATTATACATAAGGTTTATGTATGTGAGGACATATGTTTTAGGGATATGAGTTCATCTACTTTGGATCTTATGTATTAACTCAATCATAGATACTGACTTGTCTTCTCTTATTCTCAATGGTGATGACTAGCCTGTTGGATCTATGATAGGCTATAGGGAGGTGAATAGATATTAAAGCACTAGAAAAAAATTCATTAGACATTCAAGATATTTATAATATAATATGATAAATATGAATTTTGAGTGCAACTAAACATACATAGAAAGGGAGGGAGAGATTGAAAAACACAAGAACACAAGCTATGTATAGTGGTTCCAAACTCCAAGCTTGGAGAGTTTACATTCACTACCTATAGATGCCAACCTCTAGGATTTTTAACCATGTCTCACTCCTTATATTCAATTATAAGAGTTACAACATATGACCTTCCTTTTATAGGAGAAGGATACCTAGCCTTCCCTTTGAGGATAAGGCATCCAATAACCTACCAAAGGACTTACCTATTAATGACCAAGAGTCTTCTACCTCACCAACAACTTGCCCACTTTTACAATGAGTCTTCCACTTTCACCATGGACTTACCCACTCTTGCAACAAGTCTTCCACCTTGAGGATTTACCCACTCTTGACTTGGATCTTCCACCTTTGACTTCACCTTCACCAAGGAGAATCTTTCACTAAGGAACTCCTTCCCTTCTTATTCTTCACCTCTCTTTACTAAGAGAGAGAACCATCATCTTCATTGTAGAAAGAAAGATTGTGAGGTGGAGGAAGTGAGAGCCTCACAAAATTTACATGTATAACTAACTCTACAAATCTCCTACTCACTTTAATAGATGTACCAACTAATGAATCTTGAGAGTGGAAGGAGGCTCTTATAGACATTCAACTATCATATAGGGACCTTTATAGTCTTGGCTAACCATGGGATGAAGCCCAGTGGGTCATATTTATAGTTGGGGATGCCCACAAGCTAGTAGAAGTGCTTAGGGACAAATTCTAGTCGTTTGGCGTGTTGCAACGGATCTATTTTTGAGTTTTGCAACACTCAAATGACTAGAAACACTTTTTCTGCACATTCCATGTAGTTTGGTCGGTCGAGTTTACATTTAAGAAACTCGACCAATAACACTATGTAACAAATCAAATTGGAGTTTTCGATCGAGTTTATTCTAGATGAAATTGGCTGATGGCTTGATTTGGTTTTCCTATGCATGGTGTCAATTGAGTTTATCCTGGGGAAACTCGGCTGACCCTGGTAGTTCCCAAGATCCATCAAGGGTATCATTCAAGTTTATCCTATATGAAACTTTTCCGAAAAAAGTCCATGTGATGAATTTTGGTAAGTTCCATAAAAGTGCTTAAATATTCAATTTAAGTGATTTTGATTTTTTTAAGCTTGATTAAAAGTCATACAACAATTCCAAGTGATTTACAACATGATTCTATTATATTTGAGGCCTTTTCCACAAAAGTTCAGTTTCATTGATTTTGACTTGATTTTCTCCAGGTTAGGATGCACAATTTAGGCATTTGGAGTGTGTTTTTACCTAATTTAAAATCACTCAAGCAGAAGCATTGGACGCAAATAAGTGGAATAGTTGGTCATCATCAAAACAAGGGTCTAGTCAATATAGATCTTGAGTCAAAACAACAAATTGAGAATTTTAAAGGAAATGTCATGAGAATAAAATGCTTATCATGCTTCCCTTCCTCTTATTAGTTTATGTGGTATGGGAAGTGCACTATTATGATGGTTTGGAGTAGCAAGATAAGATCTTACCACCTTGGTTTGTACCTAGTCAACACATATATAGTGATGTCACAAAGATGGGTTATAAATAGTTCCTGAATTAGATAGGCTTTTAGACCTAACATAAAAAGATATTACTAAGTATCTATGCATGTTAAGGATAGATTCCCCATACTTTGTGTGAGGCCTGAAGCTGAAGTTACCGTGATAAATGAACTATGGTTGAAGATAGATGATTAAGGTTTTATTTAAGTAAATTAGTTAGAAGATTGAAGGAATATGATTACATGATTGATTGAGGAAATTGATTCCAAGATTGTATTGTGGTAACTTATTCAAAATAGATCACAAGTTTCATTGATGCTTTCTCACTGATTTTTGGAAAAAATAAATCTTAAGTTGATATAAAACCATAGCCTTATATGCATTGAAATATGAACCATAATGATAAAATTAAGATGGTAAAGTTTTACATACTAATAAACTAGAATACCCTAAGATGGGTAGTGATGGAGCCCTAGTTGACATCTCCATATTGTTTTATTTTGTCCCTTGTTCCCAACTAGATATGCAAAATGCATGTTTTCTCCCAATAACTATCACTTTACAATAATGCACTTATGGACACTCTCGCATGTTTTTATATGTATTATGAAATTAATTGATAGAATAGAGATAAGGATGGTGATCCTAGGAATTCCCTAGACATGGTGGATCCCAAAGTGAGAGAGAGCTACCCCAACCTACGATAAAGTGACTAAAGATCAAGTTGAAGCAAGAATCATCCGTTGATGATCAAGTTCATTAGCAAAGTGCACACAACATCCCTAGAACAACCATTCTACCGATACAAAGTTTGTGGTAATCCAAGAAAGCATCTTCCAAATTCAAAGACAATTGTATTTTAATCATCCTTTTACCCTCACGATCATTATCATTAGAATAATCATTCCACTTTCCCCAGAATGGTCATTCTACTAATAGAATGGTCGTGTTGAGTATCTGAGGAAACCTTCACCTCCACCAACTGACCCTTACCATAAACCTATACCACCACATTCATGGTTGTTATATTTCCCCATTGCCTTGGTGGAGGAAGAATGGTCATTCCTCCTCTAAACCTAATGTTTCTTTTTGTAAAAGTTTCTAAACTACCCCTTACTGAACCATAACCACCCTATCCCTCTTTATATACATTATTGTTAGCCAAGAGGTAGAGGTTATAGCTTCTTCTAGATATTATATCTGCCACCTACTCCTACCTACATCATTCACTCCATTTCCTTCTATATTCCACAACAAAACCCTTTTTGCTAGGGCTTTGACCATACTCCTTCCATATTTCATACCATTCTACACACGTGGAGGAGGAGGTTGAGCTTGGAGATGCTAGAGGTGAAAGTTTTAGCTTTTCCACCTATGTTCATGGAGTTTATACCTTCTTCTCCCTCTTCTTTTATTATTTCTTTGATTATGAGTACCCAAGTCTCCTTTTTGGGATGTTTGGGAGCAAAAATATGTAACAATGATACCAATTTGGGAAATATTTATGCACTATACTCTTATTTCATTTTATTTTTTGTGACATAATGGATTGTATTATATACCAAATCCATTTGGAATCTACAAAGATATCTATTGTGACCCCAAATCTGGAACAAGGGTACAACCACAATATGAAGATGAGATTGGAATTTGTTAGACCTCCTAAGCTCATACTTTGGTTGACACCCATAAAAGTAATTTTTTGATACAATCACTCTTAAATCTTTATCATATTCCATTATAAAAATACCCCAATTACCCATCCATAAACATGAATAACTGATATCAGAGTAAAAACCTTACAACCTCTTCTATTAGTAAGCCAACAATGAAAGATGCCCCACAAATATGTAACCAAAATCAACTTATAGGGGGGAATTCTAATAGAAAAAGTATACATGGGGGATTCTATATCCAATTGAACTCTGAGGGAGGGTCATCAACAAGGATGTAGATAAATGTGTTGGTATGTATGCCTAGAGAGACAATCATGTGATGATTGTAATGGCATAACATATAAATGATTTGATTAATAATAAAGGCAAGCTTCCCATTCAACTATTTCACTTAGTTATGAGATAATGAGGATACCGAGTGAATGTCTAGAGAATCATATTACTCAATGATGTATGCTATCAAATTACTATCCTTGTGGATGAGATCATGCAGATGTTAAGAGTACATATACATGTTCTCATTATGTCCCTGATCGGTTGTTATTGTGGAAGGATGATAGACAACAACAACACATAATATTACAGTGCAAGTTTGTTGATGAATAAATATCATTAGTCATGATATGGAAATATCAAACCAAGAACACAGATACATGTTAGAGAACAATGTATCGGGCAGACCCACCGTGAGACTGACACATGGAAGCCATCTTCATGGAAGTCATATTCAGCTCTCATAGTGATGGTGATGGATGTGGTTCTTAGACTTGAAATCACTACACTCATCACATGTTGTTGGGTACACTTTGACATCATTAAACATAGTCTTGAAACATGGGTTGTTATAACAGTGATGATTGGGTAACTTTGACACATGGGGTATGACTATGAGTGATAGATATGGGATTTTTCCCTGTGATAGGAATATGATATCCAAGGCCTCTTGATTAGTGAGATTGAGAAAGGTATGGCCATACGCATGTGAGTCAATATGTTATATTGAGCTTACATATATCTCATGTAGTCTGCTCTGGTTCAAGGAACAAGATTGAATAATAATGAGGATAACTACTCCATGCCTCTAGTTCAATCTGGATATCAGTTACAAAGAAAATATATAAAACACTGTAACACCATACAAAAATTGTAGGATGAAGTTCCCCCCCCAACTTTCCATTCACTTGGGTAGCACTGATGTGTGACTAGGCACCACTCTTTGCTTGTGATGTCATAAGTTGTTATGGACATTCACTACCAATGTGATATGGGACCTATATGGTCACACACATAGGAACTCATCTAGAAGAGGAATTTGATCTTGAATGATGACTGGATTGATTACTAAAGTGTTTAGGTATTTCAATTCACACAATAGATTAGTTGTCTAGACTTCCAAACAATCAGTTCAAGTGTTGAGGCTGTTGTTTGGAGTGTCAAGCTGATTGTATTATATATTGGTTGGAAATCTGCCTGACCAGTGTTGTGATATGCTTGTCTCAATTGTACGAAATGGTTGTATGGTTTGGTGTGAGATGCCCATCTCAGTTTCAGTAAATGACCATCTGGCCTGGCATGAGATGCTCGTCTCAATTATACCAAACGCCCGTTTAGGGAGTGCAATTCAATTGCACAAAGGATTTGTGCTAATGTCAAGTTGAGTACTAATTGGAATTAAATTGCCAACATATGTGCAAAATCTAGAAACTGCAAAACAATAGTTTTTCTTAGTGAAACGGATGTCTCGTGTGTGAGACGATCGTCTCACTGGGTGAGATGACCGTTTCATTGCACGCAAGCTGTGAAACTTCCATAAAAGTGGTGAAAATTCAAGATGTTCTTGTCCTTTCCACTCCCACTTTATTCCCACATTGGCTGGGGATTGGGAATCCTGACCCTAACCCCACATATATATAGAGGGGTACTAGGGGCTTCCAAGAGTACAACTAATATAAAGATAATTGAGAATCAGTTGCTTTGACAATTATTTCTTTGGTTGTGGTAACCACGAGAGCCTTGGAAAGTCCTACGTAAATAGGGAGGGATAGCCACTGGAGAGAAACAACTGAGGATCATTGTTGTGGGAGAAAATGTTGGTGACTAGTATACCAACAGGAGGGACAAATCCATCCTATTTGTTCCTACAAGACGTCAGGAGTCCTAGTTGGTCTGTGTGGACTACTCTAGAGGCAGGATTCCTTTGGCTGCTGCTAGGAGGGCAACACCAACTTAAAGTCTGTTGTAAGACATAAGGAGACGTTGTAGCAGTTGTCTGAGTCTACTGTCCATGGAGGAGTAGTCAGATGAGTCTGAGTGTGACCAAGAGTTGCACAAACACCATCCAAGACAAAGTGCGCATCTACATCGACAAGGATTGTTGCTGGACTTGCTCCAGGACCAGGTATATCTTCGCAAAATCATCTTTCCCATTTCATAGTTATTGATGCGATCTACTGGTTAATGGGAAATATGTTAGTAAAATTTTTGTTTCCGCTGCCTACCTAATGTCGTATTTCCCTTACCGTGGTATTAGAGCTACGTCAATTAATTATGTTTTGGGATAATGGATATGATTAGATTTTTTGTTTTATCGAGTTTATTTATTACATGTGGTGTGAATATTTAAACTAGTTGATGTGCATGTCCGTCTAAGTCACCACATAAAGAACTCAAATGAATATATATATGCAATTTACACGTGTCACCATAAAATCGGTTCTGATGGTGGATGTGAAGCATGGTTATGGCCAAAAACTAAGATCTATGTGTGCATGGTTGTGGTTTTGTATTCCTTGGTGTGTGTGCCAAGCCTCTCTCTCCTTTCCAAATGTAAATTAATTCTTTTCTTTATATTTCCCCTCAAATATAACTTGAGGTTTTCCCATACACAATGTAATAAGAAATAGGATAGTTTTAATTTATGTTATGATGTGAGATGACGATCTGTACAAAATCAAAACGAACAGATCATGAGATGACCCGGTCAACTGGGGATCAAGGAGGCAAGATGGCACGAGAACAAACTGATCGACTGGATTCCCAACTAACTAACTGGAGGTGTCCAGGCGCTGCTTGACCTGAGAACCAAACAATCGCTTCAGAAGAGACCAACCAAGTGACTAGGAGGCGATCCGATCGTTTCAAGAGTTTAACTGATGAACTTGGATTGGTTTGAGCACAGATCTTCACTAACAACATGTTGCATATGATTTGGACCATAGGTGGTAGTAATTCCTTGTGTCTCTAAAGAATTATATTAGTATGACCAGAAACATCACTTATGTGTTTTATTTATTGCATGTTATTGTTTGTGGTTATAGCATGTATAAGATACATACAATATATTTGGTGATTGGATAAAATATATGTATTTATACATACAAACTCCCTCAATAATAATATCAAGTCTTAGATGTTTTTTAAAAGAAACCCACATGAAAAGCTTGATCGACCAAGTGTAGGTTCTGCCTCCACAGGGTGTCTCATCTATCTCGTGGAAGTGTGATGGTAATAGTGTAGGTTCCTCCTCCACGAGGTGCATTGTTATCATGTCAGCTTTTGCGTCAAGCTTGACTGGTGATTCTCAAAACGTTTGGGCCCAGAAGCATGCAGATGTTTATGGCAAGGGGTTGTGCATATCACCTCTAGAATTACATATGATGCAATTGACAAGAGTTTCCTACATTGATGGTTGATTGTGTTTGCAGTGTTGATCGGGACACCATTGAATTATCTTGGATCTAGATCACTAGAATATTATATGCTACAATATTCTGAATTGATATTGAGGGCTATCAATTTGAACAAAATATTGGTAACGGTAGTTAATTAAAGACCTAATTAATATCGTCAAATTTATCAAGTCAAACCAAATCAAAATTGTTTTCAAAAGTTGCAATATTTCTTTGTAGAATCAAATGTCAAAAAACAAAACATGTTCAAATTGTGATAAATCCTTAAGAAGGAAAAGACGGGATAAAGTTCCACAATTGGTTAAGGACTTTGAGAAATGTTCTCATCAATGAGAAAAAGCTCTATGCCCTTGATACACTAATGCCAGATGAACCCACTCCAAATGTGCCTAAGGCTAAATGGATGCTTATTGGATGCATGTCGATGATGACATAGACATTTGAATACCTAATGCTATGTTGTACGAACTATGAGTTGCATGAACAACATGAATACATGGACATTCCTGAGATGGTAGCACATCCTAAGAATCATTTAAAGCAAAGAAGGTATAATGTCTTCAAAAGCACTAATTTGAGTGCAAACTGATAAAGGGAGGTCTAGTAGAACCCCATGTGTTCAATATGATTGGACATGTGGAATGATTAGGATTTCTCTTAGGTCAAAAGTTGACCATGAATATGATTATGCAAGCATTGCATGAATCATATAGTCAGTTTATCACATGCTTGGCATGTTGATGCCAAGGCAAGATAGAAGAAGGACAAATCTGTGATGTTGATCAGTGGAAGTGAGTCCTAGGGAAAAAACAAGGCCAATAAGTATTCTGATGCTAAGCCGAAGCCCACGTCTTCTACACTCAATACATGGAGATTGGTAAGTCTAAAAGGAATCTGTCCTTTTCACTTAAAGGATAAAGAAAATAAAGTGCCACCATTATCACTTTTTTGGACATTGGAAAGGAATTATCCTCTTCATAGAGGATATTAGGAAGAAGATAGATATAGAGATATCTACTTTAGAACCTGAGAAGAAGTAAACTAGAATTATATGGAGCAAGGGTTGTTTCCACTATAGTGAAAGGTTGTTATTCATGGGCACATAATAGAATTAGTGAATTGCTATTGTATACTTGCCAAACATCATATTTTTGTATGACAAGAACATTATGATCTTTTATGGTGATGCCCTATGTCTCATAAACTATACTTGATATTTGTAAATACAAATGTGTATGACACATATCTTGAATGACTTGATAACTCAAATAATGAATACCTAGAGCACTATCATCTGGAGGGCATAACGAGAAATGCATTTCTAGAATCCATACGATGGTTATCTAGACTCTTTTGGTTATCGAACCAATAGAGACATGCATGTCTTATTTGTTGTGCAATATGACAAAAGCATCTTCACTAGATGTAGTGGGAGATTGACTATTCCATTAGTAATAGTAATAGTAATGTACATAGACCTTTTTGGATGAATGTTGAAGGTAGTTACAAGTACCTCATTATATTTGCTGATACAATCAATAGATATTGAAATTTTTATTTATTCAAAGACAAGTTTGGATCTCTTGAAGTGTTCAAGGATATCATAAATGAAGTATGAAACTAAATTGGTAAAAGTATTAAGATACCTTGACACGGTCGATATTGAAATATGTAAAGCAAGAGTTTGAGGACCTTCTAGGAGATCATGATAGTGTATCATAATGAACTCCACCTGAAACTTACTGATGTGTTAGAAAGAAGGTATCACACCCTATTAAGTCAAGGTGAGGTTATCAATAAAATCTAGATAATCTTACAATTTCTTTTGCGCACATGCTTAAACACTAAAAAATATACCGACTAAAATGGTTCAAAAGACACCATATGAGATATGGCATGGGGAGTATCTTGATGAGTCTTTTGTAGTGATTGGGATTGAAAGATTGTATAAGAAAATAGTTTCTTAAAAGTTTTTATCCACAAGTCACATGAACGTTATCTTGTTGATTAATACTTATATTCCAGCATGACAACAAAATGTTTGTTCCTAGGATGGCCGAATTCTTAAAGGGAACTTAGTTCTAAAGGAATCACTGGGAGTAAAAGTAGAACTCGAAATGTTTGAGACAAACAAGAAAACATTGAACCTAAAGAAGCACAACAAGGAACAAGGAGAATCAGAAACTTTTGTGGAATATCAAGTTCCTTATGTAAACACAGAACTCGTAGTTTTAGTAGAACACCTTGAGTTTGAAATATTATGATATCTTATAACTCAATAAGGTGGTAAGTTGATCATAGTGATGAGTCAACTACCTACCTAGAATCATTTGAGGAACTAGACTCTAAAAAATGGTTTGAGGTAATGAGATCTATGATGGACTCCATGTAAACCAACAAGGTATGACCTTGGTGGATCCATCTGAAGGGGTAAAACCCATAGGGTCAATTTGGGTCTTTGTAAGAAGACCAACATGGAAGGGTAGATTGGTTGCAAAGAGTTTAAAATTAGTTCAAATTGTGGAACGTGATGAAGCCTTTCACCAGTTACCATGGTTAAATCCATCTGGATCAAGTTTGTTATTGTAGTTTGTTATGTCTATGAGATTTGGAATATGAATATTAAAACTACATTCCTTATATGGAATAATTAAGAGGATGTGTATGTGATACAACCTAATGGTTTTATGTATCCATTAATGCAAATAAAGTCTATAAGCTACCAAGGTCAATCAAAGGATTGAAGCAAGCATCTCAGAGTTAGAATCTTCAATTTGACAAGACAATTAAAGGGTTTGACTTGAGTCAGAATGAAGATAGAATCTTTGATTCCAAAATATTTAGTGGGAGCATATTGATATTCCATAAAATGATGCGAAATAATGTCCTTATCTTGTAAATGTTAAAACATGGCAAGGAAAATACCTTCTATGTGAAGGGTATAGGTGAAGCATCCTATGTGATAGAGATGGAGTTCTATAGAGATAGATCTAGAAAGCTTCTTGACCTAAGTAAAAACACATACATTGGAAAGATGTTGAAGGGTTCAGAATGCAAGACTCAGTGAAAGAAAACTTGTCCATGTTCCATGGAGTTAGCATTTAAAGAGCCTAGTGTCCTAGTTCTAATGAAGAATAGGGACACATGGATAGATGTCATTGGATATATCTTGAATGTAATGCTATGTGCTTATCTCATTATCTCATATGTATTGGACATGACAAGAAGATATCTAGTAATCGTGTATGAATTGAACATGATGAGAGGATATCCAATCATCTCATACGTATTGGACATGATGAGAGGGTATATTTCAGATACCAGTGAGAGTGACTGGACTACCATAATGAACATCCTTATCTGATTATCACTACTACATAAATAGCTTATAACGTCACATTTAGAGGCATCAGTTATTACCAAAAACTAATGCCTAAACCCTACAACATCGACTAATTACAGAGACCGACATCTATATTTGAAGACCATCCAGACAGGGTATCGCTTTTTATTTAGCATCGACTCCCTATAATGAACCAACACCTAAAATAGCCCTCCAAATCCAATTTTTTGAGTGAAAAAATTACCCCCAGAGTTTCACATACGGCGTCAGGTTTTTGACCTAATAACTGATGCCTAACAACGAAAAAATTACCTCCAAAGGTCGTCGGTTTTTTTGGAAAAACCGATGCTGATAAGGTTTCACGTGTTGTCCCCCCGAAAATTTTTTATGGTTAAGATTGTCCAATGGACGTCAGTTTTTTCTGGCAACCGACACTTATGTATAATAGGTGCCAGTTTTTTAAATAACTGACACCTTTGTTAACTTAATAACCCCCCCCCCCCCCGATCGATCAAGAAACAGACCTTCCGCCCCATTCTCTAAGCTCTCTGTTTCATCACCATGAATTAGCCCCCGCCCGAAGTTGCTGCCATGCGCGTCGCTGCTGCCTGATCAAGCCACCGCCCGCTACTCCTCACACCACCGCCACTTCTGCCCCCTATTGGCTTCTTCCTCCCGCCCACTAGCTCCTCACACTGCCGCCACCAAAGATAGGGATGCCTGGCTGCTCGCTTCTTCCTCCACACCGCTGACAGGTAGGTCGCTGCCTCTTCTTCTTCCTCCACCCCTTCTTCTTCCTCCACATCTTCTTCTTCCTACTCCCTCCTTTCCAAATGGATAAAAGCAAGGCACGATCGACATGTGGGTTGGACACGAGTGGCTGTGTTGGCCGACCACAGCCGTGCTGGCCGACCACGGCCATGCTGGCCAGTAGAGCCATGGTTGTGTCCAGCCCACAGGTCGTGCCTTGCTTTTATCCATTTGGAAAGGAGGGAGCAGGAAGAAGAAGATACATTTGCAATTGAATACTAATGCTTGACCTAATTCTGTAAATTTTGATGCATGTTTAATTAAGATATGAAAACCCTAATACACATTTCACTATAATCTTGAATTAACTATATTGTTGAAATCTTGTGATCAATCTATCTAAGATATTAAAACCCTAATGATAAATCTCTGATTTTGTAGTGATGTGTCACCTTAACATCTACTTGAATCCCTGTTATATGATGTAGATTGATGATAATGCATGAGCTAGTTTGAAATTTTGAAATTAATTATGAATCTCTCCATCCCTAGGTCATACTAATTTATGTGTAATCTTTATCTTGATGATGAACATGCATGGACACTTGAAATGTTGAAATCAATGTTATAGAATGACAACACATGTATTTGTTGGCCTAGAAACTAGTCTACGATTTACTCATTAGGAGTAAATCTTGGATATTCCCCAGTTTGGGACTATTCTTAAACACCTAATCTCACTTAGGATGTAAGTGTAAAATGTGTATTGGGTTTTCAAGAAAATTTCGATAGCATTTCCCCATTTGTTCTCTAAGTACATATGTACTTAGAGAACAGTGGGGAAATGCTGCCAAAATTTTCTTGAAAACCCAATACACATTATACACTTACTAGTGAGATTAGGTGTTCAAGAATGGGATAGGTGGTATACATTTATTATATATAAGAATGAAAACACATGTATTTGTTGGCCTAGAAACCCATCCAAGATTTACTCATTAGGAGTAAATATTGGATAGTCCCCGGTTTGGGACTATTCTTGAACACCTAATCTCACTTAGGATGTTTTAACCATTAATTATATATAATACCTTAAACCCTAAAGTTTTAACCATAAACCCTAATCTTTTAACCCTAGACCCTAATCTTGTTCTAATATATACTTGTTTTCTCTTTGATCATAGAATGGATAGATCATGGATGCCCATTCCAAATCACTGCACCCCCGAGTTTATTTCTGGTCTTGACCAGTTTATTAGATTTGCCAAGGAACATAGGAAACAACCTGGAGATAGGTTCTACTGTCCATGTAGGCATTGCGGTAACAACTTGAAAGTCGGCGCTGGTGATGAAATCAAAATTCATGTCATGTGCAACGAGATTGTACAAGGCTATACAGAATGGCACCGACATGGAGAGATTTCAAACATGAAATCAGTGGAAGTTGATAGCAGTGTTTATGTGGAAGAAGAAATTGCCTTCAATGATGTACATTTGAACGAATCAGTTCCAGTCGATGTTGTTGATGCGATGCTGGATAGTTGTGGGGTAGAGCACACCAATCCACCTCCCATGTTTAGAAACAATGTGCATTATGATGAGATACCATTGTACACAGGTTGTAAGTTTACGAATCTTAGCACTGTGTTGAGATTGTATAAATTGAAAGCTAACAATCGATGGAGCAACAAAAGCTTCACGTCATTGTTGTCTTTATTGAAAGAAATTCTTCCTGAAGGAAATGAGTTCCCAACCTCAACATACCAGTTAAAGAAATTGTTGTGCCCAATGGGAATGGAGGCCAAGAAGATACACGCATGCCCGAATGATTGTGTATTATTTCAAAAGGACCATGTGGATTTGAAATATTGTCCAAAATGTGGTGCGTCAAGGTATAAATTGACGACTTCGGGGGAGTCCAAAACTGGTTCTCCTGCCAAGGTGATGTGGTATCTACCTATAATACCACGGTTTCAACACTTGTTTGTCAATCCTATAGATGTGAAGAATTTGAGGTGGCATGCAGATGTTAAGAAAAATAATGATGGGATCCTACAACATGTGTCTGATTCCCCACAGTGGAAGAAGATTGATTTATTGTACCCTGAATTTGGTGAAGAAGACAGGAATATAAGACTTGGGCTTTGTGCAGATGGGATGAATCCATATGGGACATTGAGCACCCAACATAGAACTTGGCCAGTTATGCTTGTTATATACAATCTTCCTCCCTGGTTGTATATGCAAAATAAGTACATTATGATGTTGTCTTTGATATCGGGCCCTAAACAACCTGGAATTGATATTGACGTTTATCTTGAACCTATGATTGATGACTTGAATAAGCTCTGGGGTGAAGGTGTGATGACCTATGATGCTTCATGAAGAGAGACATTTCATTTGCACGCTATGTTGTTTTGCACTGTGAATGACTTTCCAACGATGAAAATTTGTCTGGATATAGTGTCAAAGGATCTAAAGCATGTCCTATATGTGAAGAGAACACTGATTCAATATGACTAAAACACAGAGGAAAGACTGTATACCTTGCTCATCGAAGGTTTCTTCAAAAATTTCATCCGTATCATAGGTTGCGCAAAGCATTCAATGGATGGAATGAGGAATAGAGTGCACCTAATCCTATATTAGGGGAGGATGTTTATGAAAGAGTAAAAGACACCGCCAATGAATTTGGTAAGAGATCACAATGTACGATGGCCACACAGAGTGACAAGTCTTTATTCAAGAAGAAGTGAATATTTTGGGATCTTCCTTATTGGAGTTCTTTGACAATCAGGCATTGTATCGATGTCATGCATGTTGAGAAAAATGTATGTGATAGCGTCATCGGTACTCTGTTGAATATACCAAGTAAGACTAAAGATGGGATAAAATCCAGAATGGACCTACGTGAAATGGGAATAAGGACATAATTAACAGAAGTAGTTAGTAGCGATCGGAATACATACTTACCTCCTGATTGTTACACGTTGTTTAGAAAGGAGAAGAAAGCTTTTTGTGAATGCTTGGTAAATGTTAAGGTGCCACAGGGTTACTCATCCAACATCCATACATTGGTATCAATGAAAGATCTGAAGTTGATAGGTCTTAAATCTCATGATTGTCATACTCTAATACAACAAATGTTGCCCATGGCAATTCAATCTATATTTCCAAAGCATGTACGGTTTGCAATCACCAGACTTTGTTTCTTTTTCAACAGTCTATGCAGCAAAGTTATTGACCTTGATACTCTCGATAAATTGCAAAGAGAAGTGGTTGTTACCCTATTGTAGCTTGAGATGTATTTTCCTCCTTCGTTCTTTGATATCATGGTACATCTTGTTGTCCACTTTACTAGGGAAGTGAAAATGTTGGGACCAGTTTTCTTGCATTGGATGTATCCCTTTGAATGATACATGAGTGTTTTTAAAGGTGATGTTCAAAACCATTATCGACCTTAAGGGAGTGTTATTGAGGGTTATGTGGCAAGAGAGTTTATGGATTTTTGCAATGACTTTCTGAGTGCTAATGATAGTCCTGTGAATGACAAGAATATTGAGGAGCATTTTGGCAAAGGAATTTTAGGATCATGGGTGAAAGTAATTAGCCGTGAGCAGTTGGAGCAAGGTCACTTGTATATTTTACACAACATCGACGAAGTGAGTGTTTATATCGAGGAACATACCAATTTCATCAAGAGACAATATCCTCGATCTAATTCAATGTGGCTTGCTAGAGAGCATAACAATACATTTATTAAGTGGTTTGAAGATAAAGTCTTACATCAACTATCTCAAACACTAGATAATCTTACTAAAACCATCAAATGCCTCTCCTTTAAACCAAAATTGAATGTTATGTCTTATGAAGGGTTTGACATAAATGGATTCTCGTATTACACAATCGAGTCATCCTTCAAGTGTCTTCATTGTTTTTTGCAAGTGTAAAGGATAAAAGTCCACGTGAAGCTAAAATGTCATATTACGGTGTCATTGAAGAAATATGGGAGTTTGACTATGTAGATTTCATAATTCAACTCTTTAAATGTAATTGGGTTGACAACAATAAAGGAGTTATAGTGGATGAATTGGGTTTCACGTTAGTGAACTTGTAAAAGATTGGTGAGAAGGGTGAACCGTTCATATTGGCATCACAAGCGAAACAAGTATTTTATATCGATGATCCTGTAAATGATAAATGGTTGGTTGTTCTTCATGGTAAAAGACAGTTCATTGAAGATCCTATAGATGAAGAAGAGTACTATGATAAGTATGATGACTCGAGTCCATTCTCAGTTGGGTTTCCAACACAACCAAACATTGAAGTTGGGGATCACAATGACTTGTATGTTCATGGGGATCACAATGAAGGATTGTTAATAAATAAAAGATCACAATATTAGAGGCATGAATGTTTATATTTTTTATATGTTTTAATTTTTTGAATGTGAACTTTAGAATGTGAATGTGGACTTTACAATGTGAATTACTTTACAATGTGAATGTGAACTTTACAATGTGAATTACTTTACAATGTGAATGTGAACTTTACAATATGAATGTGAACTTTACAATGTCAATGTGTACTTTACAATGTGAACTTTACAATTAGTGTTACTTTACAATGTGAAATTTATAATTTGAATGTGAACTTTCAGATGGCTGAGCATTCCCATGATGACCATGTTGATGATCATCGTGAGGGTGAGGACGTGCTTGCGCCGCCTGACAATGTAAGTTTTAAGAATATATCCTTGAGGTTTCTATCTATATGTTCATTTATAATTATATCATGTAAGTGTGTTTTTATCAAATTTTAGGTTGTTGATGTACACCCTGAAGAAATTACAACACTTGATGAGAAGCAAAAGAAAATTGAGAAAGTGAGGGGCATCACAATGGTGAACAAGTTAATACAGCAAAGGGGCAATGGACCCAAATTGGTTGTGGATTTTGATTATGCAGGAAATGCATATGGATGGAACCGCAACTCATTTGTTTCATATCTTGGGGTTCTTACTCACAACCATTGCAATCCTATCCTAGAATCATGGAATAAAGTTCCTAAGGGGAAGAAAGACCACATATGGAAGGAACTATGTGTGATTTATTATTATTTGTAATTATATTTGTGTATATTACTAATTTTTAGGATACTAGTTAATAGCAATTCTATTTAATTTGCAGAGCATATTTGATCTGGATGAAAAAATACATCGTAAATGTGTGATGCAATGTTGTGGGAGGGTCCTAAGGAACTATAGGACCAATCTCACCCGAGATTACATACGCAATGTTGATAAGAGGTTCTTGATTGATTTCCAATTCTAGACATTGATCACTATTTCACTAACTCTACACTAATAATTTTTGTTTGTATTCTCTTTAAAAAATAAATTTAGGCATAAGGAAGCCACAAAGCAATGGAACTACCTGGACCCCAAAGACTGGGAGGCGTTTGTTACCCAAAGAAAAACAAATGAATTCAAGGTATTAAGCACCACTCCCAATTTAATTAATATATGTTTTTATGTATTCACCTATTCAAGATTAACCTTTAGTGTTACTAACCAAATCAATGTGCTAACTAACTAGGCCCTCAGTGAGGCGCAAAGAGCAAGGCATGCACTGAATGTGCACGACCACACAATGGGTCCAGGAGAATATGCAGGCGTTCACCAAAGACTACAGGTTGAGTCTGCTCAACCTACTGCTACTCAGGAGATAGTAGAGTCCTCTACTACTGCTCCAGCACCTCTGCCTCACCATGCTATGTGGATAGATGGGAGGCAAAACAAGAAGGGAGACATACCGAAGCCCACAACTGCTGAGGTGGCTGCAAAAATGGTAAAAATCAACTCTTAGAGAAATCAATCGATATTGATTATTGTTATGTTTACTTACTAATTTTTGTTGATGGTGATTAGCGGGAGTTGTACGAGCAGAGGAAGGAATGCAAGTTCAATGCTCAAGGCACAAGGGATGAACTGACAGTTGCTCTGGGTAACCCAGAGCATCCTGGATGTGTTTGGGGTGCAGGCTCTGATGTGGGCATCAAAGCGTTCTTTGGGCCATCCCAGCACAAACCTGTCCCAAAAGCGGGACTTTCACAAGCTGAGGTAACCTATTCTTATTTTAGAATGTTATTGCAAAAGGGAATTCAATAATCATAAGTTAGCATTTCTTTTATCCATGTATAGGTAGATTATTTAATTGAGAAGAGAATCCAAGAAGCAATGGTGAAGTGGCAGGCATCTCAGCCTGCCACTCAGACAGTACTTGTGGCGGACCACTCTTCTCCTACTATAGAAGTGGTTGGGAGTAATCATGTAGACCCACCACCTAGCGCGCCCTCTGTGATTATTTTTATGACATAATAGCTAGTATGTTCAAGATGATATGTTTGTATATATATGCATATAACATTCTTTACATAAATTTTTAGGGGTTGAAGCCATGCCAACTAAAAAGTCAAGAATATATCATTGTAGAGGCATCGGCTTACCCACCCCTTAAAGGGCACATGTTTCATGGGTATCCAGTACCAGATGGTGTGGTACGTCTGAGCCCGATACATGTATTCCCCGACTGGATGGATCTTGCACTGCCTCATGCACACCCAGATGCTAAAACACTTGGTGAGGCAGTAGGCAGAGTGATACTATGGCCTGAAGCGGATGTCCTCTATACTGATATTGTATGATAAATTTCCATTACTTTAATTTGTTAGTGTGTATATATGAGTCAACTGATCTGAAATTATATATACAGGTCAAAAAGACGAGACCTGCTACATCTCGGCCTCCACCTCCTTGACTACCAACTTGGCTTCCAAGGGACCTACACACCTCGATAGGACCTAATTGTAGGGGTGTGGCAGTATGGATCGACGAACATGATACAAATTTCCCTATAATTGTTACTATTCTGGAGGATGATGTAGGTAAATCATACAATAACAATCTATTTATACAAGTTTATCATATGTATTAATGTATATATAATACAAGTTCTGCATACATACATATTAATGCATAGGTATTAATGCAGGTCAATCATATGAAAATAAGATATTTATACAAGATATTTTGGATTTGTTTAGTTATCAATGGCTGAACACATCTATGATAGAGCTGTGGATATGGTGAGATCTTATTTATACATCCATATACCTTATTTATATACAGTGATCTGGTTTCTTATATATTAATGCATACATAATACATGTTTTGCAGCCACTTACACAAGATATGTAGAGATTTTGGGTTTTCCCATGTGGGATTTTTTGTTCCATCTTTGATTAGTCTTGAAGATACAAACCCTTCTTCAGTTACTTCATACTGCTGTGATGCTTTTGAATATTTTGGTAAAAATAAGAAGACAGTGATAATAGCTCCATTCAATGTCGAGTAAGTTTACTTTGTTTATAATTTGGACTTAAGAAAATTACATTTTTATTGTGGATTTTGAGTTATTAATTTTTAACTTTCTTACCTGTAGTGGTAGGCATTGGGAGCTACTAGTTATTGTCCCCAAGACATTCACTGTCTATTATCTAGATCCTACAGGGAATGAGTTGGAATTATATGGACATGCAATTAAAAGGCCATTATTCTTGTGAGAAATATTTCATGTTTTTATATATGCTAAAATATGTTACTACATTACTATTTAATTATGCAATTTAATGGGTTACATTAACATATGTAGGGCTTTACAAGAGTACAAAAAAGCTGGAGGAAAGGTCCCCAGGAAAAAGGATTTGTCACTAATTTGCGAGAATGTGAAAGTAATTTCCTGACTCAAATATATATATTATTTATGTGAACTGTGCTTATTTGTATTTTTGAATATTTTGTATGTTTCAATTTATAGTGTGCTACAAAAGACAACGGCTGGGCATGTGCCTATTATGTGATGCTATTTATGGACTTAATCATCAAACATGTCGTAATGGAAATCGATAAGACACAAGAGGTATTATACCTAATCTCATTAGATAATATGAAATATATCAATCTTATTATATATTATTAATTATATATATACATAATTCTCTTTCCAGGTCCTTAAAACTGCTGACTTCAGCATAGGTGGAAAGTGTTTCGATGTACATGCTTCCTATATGAGAGATGAATTAGATGTTGTAAGAGAAGAATGGGCAAAAGCCCTACAAAGAGTGGGAATTTTTAGATATAATTTTATTGACAACAATGACAATGATGAATAAAGAATAACTTTATTCTCATAATTATTTTTCTATGAAAGTGAATGAATTTTTATGAATTGTCATATGTGTGTGAAGATGATCAATACATAAATGTTTCTGCATGTGTCTGAATGTGAAAAGAGATGAAATGAATGGAACTG
The DNA here is from genome assembly GCA_963693085.1 of Alisma plantago-aquatica. Lineage (NCBI taxonomy): Eukaryota > Viridiplantae > Streptophyta > Magnoliopsida > Alismatales > Alismataceae > Alisma > Alisma plantago-aquatica. Next base: position 622,306,750 of record OY856412.1, read on the forward strand.
CAGGTTTCTATTGGTTTCTACATCTGTGTGATGAAAAAATAATATGAATGAAATGTGCTTATACATGTGTGTGAATCGCATATATAATATTGTCCATCTTATTAATTTTGTAGGTTTGTGGTCTGTTGTTGCTTGATATCAATGGATGTCATAAACCTACAGTTCAGAATTGAACTATAGGTTCTCATCCTACTGACCAGCCATACATCATTCCTGCAAACTGATAAGAAAAAAAAATATTAACATCGACATCGGTTATTTGAACAAAACTGACACCTAAGACATACAGCAATAGTTTTTGATAAAACAATTGATGTCTATATGGCCAGGAACCACAGCCGTGGTGGCAGGCAGGGGATATGGCGTTGGTTATTTGCACAAAACCGATGTTAGTTCAGCTGATATGGACAGGAACCACGGCCATGATGGGCAACACGGCCGTGGTGGTAGGGGAGATGGCGTCGATTATCTTACAAAATTGACACCTATAGGCCCATTGTTGGTGCATTTTTGGTGGCGGGAAGCATTGTTACGTCGGTTCTTTTAATAACTGACATTTGTAACCATTCTATAGTGTCAGTTTTCTTAAAACACCGACACCTATAGTCCCTTTGCTGGCGCGTTTTTGGTGGTGGGAAGCTTTTTGGCGTCGGTTGGGAATCTACGTCGAAGGGGTCCACCTTTAGCGACACCCACTTGGGGGTCGCTTGGAAACCGACACGAAATACCTTAATTAACCGATGCTAAAGGCCTGGTCTGTAGTAATGTATGAAGCACTTAAAGGATTTGGTCCTTTGTTATGGTGATAAGGAAGAGTTGGATGTAAAGGGTTACACCCATGCAAGCTTCCAAATTGACAAAGTAATTGCGATCTAAATTTACTTTTGATGAAAAATGAGAACTGCAAGCTAGAAAGAGTTTTAAGCCAATGCCAGTTGTTCAAATCTACAAAAGAAGTCGAGTATCTTTGTTTTATAAGAACAGTAGAGGATAGTGTATGGATCAAGAAGTTCATATGGGTGAACTTGTGTGAGGTTCCAAACCATTGATGACATGCTAGAAATATTAATGACAACAATGGAGATATTAGTTAGGCTGGGAATATTTGATAGCATACTATGGCACTTCCATCTCATACAAGTAGTAAAGTAAAGAGATGTGAAAATTGCAAAATACCGACTTAAAGAAAATGTTGCGAAACTTTCTATAAAAGCACTTGTGCAGCATAAGCATGAAGGTCATGTTAGGTCACTCAGGATGAGATATTTAGGTGATTGGCTCTAAGTGCAAGTGGGAGTATGTTGGTATGTATGCCCAGATAACCAATCATGTGATGATTGTAATGGCATAAAATATAAATGATTTGATTAATAATAAAGGCAAACATCCAATTCATCTGATTCACTCAATTATGAGATAATGAGGATACAAAGTGAATGTTTAGAGAATTATATTACTCAGTGAGGTATGTTGTCAACTTACTATCCTTGTAGATGAGATCATACAGATGTTAAGAGTATATATACATATTCTCATTATGTCCCTGATCGATTGTTATTGTGGAAGGTTGATAGACAACAATAACACATAAGATTAGAGTGTGAGTTGGTTGATGACTAAATATCATTAATGATGATATGGCAATTAATATCAAACCAAGCACACAGATACATGATAGAGAACAGTATATCTGATAGACCCACTATGAGACTGACACATGGAAGCCATCATCATGGAAGTCATAGTCAACTCTCATAGTGATGGTGGTGGTTTGGTTCTTAGACCAAAAATCAATGCACTCATCACATGTCGTTGGGTACACTTTGACATCATCAAACACATTCTTGAAATATGGGTTGTTATAAAGGTGATGATTGGGTGACTTTGACACATGGGGTATGATTGTGAGTGATAGATATGGGATTTATCCCTCCTATAGGAGTACGATATCCAAGGCCTCTTGATTAGCGAGACTGAGAAAAGTATGACCATACACATGTGAGTCAATATGTGATATTGAGCTTATATATATCTCACACAGTTTTCTCTGGTTCAAGGAACAAGATTGAATAATGATGAGGATGACTACTCCATGCCGCTTGTTCAATCTAGATATCAGTGATAAAGGAACTATACAAACATTGTAACACCATACACAAATTGTAGGTTAAAGTTGCCCCCCAATTTTCCATTCACTTGGGTAGCACTAATGTGCAACTAGGCACCACTCTTTGCTTGTGATGTCAACGTGATATGGGACCTATAGGGTCACACACATAGGAACTCATTTAGAACATGAGTTTGATTTTTGAATGATGATTGAATTGATTACTAAAGTGTTTACATATTTCAATTCATACAATAGATCCGTTGACTAGACTGCTAAACAATCAGTTCAAGTGTTGAGACTGTTGTTTCGAGTGTCACGTTGATTGTATTGTACATTGGTTGGAATAATGCCTAACCTGGGCTGCAAGACGCCTGTCTCGCTTGTGCAAAATAGTCATTTGGCTTTGTCTGAGAAACCCATCTCACTTGCACCAAATAGCCATCTGCCATGGTGTGAGACACCCATATCAGTTGCACCAAAGGCTTGTTTCGAGAGTGCAATTTGATTGCACAAAGGATTGGTGCTAACATCAAGTTAAGTACTAATTGGAATTGAATTGCCAATATATGTGCAAAATCTAGAAACTGTGAAATGACCATTTGAACTCGAACCAGGGATTCTACCCCTTATATAGGGGAGGGTATCCACGCCCTAAGGGACCCATCCATGAGGAACAAGGCCTTTTCCCAATAGGAATCCTATTCCTTCAATGAGAAGTAATCTTTATCTCCTTGATAAACTATACTCTTTGGACATTTAGGAATTCGAAAATCCTTTCTCTTATCCTGTTTATGCTTGACTTTTAATCCATTGGCACAACTTTATATTTCCTTTTAGTAGAAAATACCTCCTTTTTAACAATTCCACAAAATCCATTAATTATGTATCACATTATCCTCTTATTTTGTATTATTGGTATTTTTCTTTCCTTTTCTCCATTGGGGCTCCTTACACCCCAAGAAACTCTAATATTTCGAAATCCCTTTTAGTGGATACTCATTATGCATCTATATCCAATATTTCTCATTATCTCACTTATTTCTTTATTAAAATATCTCTTTTGAAGATTTCTCTTTATCTCTCTTTTTATTTTCCTTATTAAAATTCCTTTTAACATTAGGAACCTTATGGATATTAAAATCCACGAAAGATAATCCAATCATACCTCTTTCCACTTATTTCCCATATTTTATCACTGTTTTCAATTTCTTTCTTAATAAAGAAATATTTAATTGATCTTTTCTTTTCTTGTTGCATTGTCTTTGCAAATTTGGACTCCTTGGAACCCAAGGAACCCAAGAGGCATGAAATCCATCTTTAGATAACATTCCTTTTCCTTCTAGAGGTTTCTACATCTTTCTTTTCTCCATTTTCTTATTTACTCATTTATTAATGGAGTTTCCTTTGTCTTTTCCTTGTTATTGGGCCCAATAGCCAATAAAGCTCACAAAACAACCAACAAGGCTATTGTAAATGAAAACCATTTATTCAAAACAAATTATATAGGATAAATTACATTTCTCACCAAAAGAACCCAAAAATTGGGGTTGTAACATCCTTCCCCTCTTATAGGAATTTTATCCTCAAAATTCCATCAAGCAAACAAACAATTCAGGATAAGACTTTTTCATGTCCATCATTGACCCCATGTGGCTTTACCTCATCCATGGTGCTTCCAAAGAGCCTTTATCATCACATATTCTTTTCTCTGAGTTCTTTCACCTTGGCATCTATAAACCTCACATGTGACTCAGGTCATTTTAGCCTCCATTAGGCTCACTAGGTTCATTTCTCAGCACATGGCCCGAGTACCTCACATAGTGCTCTAAATTGGACACATGGAACTCATCAAACATTACTTTATCCTGAGGGGTAAGGTCAAATGTAACCTTCTCCACCAATCCATCTCAAAGTGGCCATGTATCAAGGATTCAACTCTCTTAGCTATAACTTAGAGGGATTGGATTTTCTCATCACATACTCTCCCACAGTGAACTACATGTTAGTCTACTTTGCATCAGCTCACGACTCATGTCTTCCATGGGCTCTCTTTTGGCCATTATTGAATCAAAGCAACTTCATCTGTACACACTGTGGTCTTTTTCTAACCTTTGTGAGGTCCATTCACCAACATCATCTTAATGAAGTGGTGACCGACACAACCATCCTTGCAGAGATTCTTTACATCCCAATACTAGCTATGGTGGTTATCATCACATCTTACAGAAGACAAGAACTGTCTCCATGCATCACCCTGAACAAGCACACATGCTCTTATCAGACCCTCTAGTCCAGATTATACTAACCATTAGTTAGGGGTGATAAACTGTACTTGTATCGAGTTCTTCATGTACCTACTCCTACCTTATGGAAGTGAACCTTTAGGTCATACTCAAGAACTTTTGAACTCGCATCATGGTGTAGTTGAACCATCTCTCTCTCTATTACAAGTAGTTCAACCGGATTTGTCCCTTGACAATACTCTTTCTTTCTCTTGTTATCTAGGTAAGGCGATCCACCATAACCCATATTGCATCTCGACCTTCCTTGGTCTAGGGGAGACTTACAACATCCATAGTGATGAACTTCCATTCCCTCTCGGGGACTCTTTATCCTCTATACCAATACACTGGGTTACTGGTGTTCGTCCTTCACCTCCTATCATGCATGGTAACATACCACATGCAACTTCATCTTAGGCATCCAAAGTACTATTGTCACTTACTATCTTCATAGTACCACGGTGTATGGCGATCTTAAAATCAAGATCTCCTGTATTGTCATGATTCCTCAAGATCGATTCCTCAGAAACTCTAAACCATTCTAGTCGGGGTTTCATCACCTTCCTTTCCAAAGAAGTGCATCTAAGGTTCTACTACCATCGTTTCATTGCATCAAGGCCTAGGTTGGCTAACTAAACAACTACTAACTTGATCAACTGATATGTTGCATATAAGTATTAGCCAAACTTATCTCTTTTTCAAACTTAGGGTTAACCTAATAACCTCTTCTAGCCCATAGCTAAACTAGGCAGCTGCATCTCAACCAGAGCATCCATTACCACTTCACATCCTTAGGTGTTAGGTAATGTTGAAGACAGACACCTCACTGTATTCCACTTATCATCTCATCCCAAACTTCTAAGTCTATCTTCATCAAGAAAACTTTGAGCTCATTCTCTTGGTTTTCGAACTCAACCTTGTATAACTCATAGATCATGATAAAAACATCCTCATAAGATGACTACCTTACTTCTCTTGATGTTTGTAAACCATACACATATTGTTCGCCCCACAAGGGTATGTTATCATCTCTATCCTCATGCCTCATAGAAACATTCCAACTCACTTCATCTTTTATCCTTAGTGTATTGCATGCGTACTATCCTATCTCTCACTCCCATAACAAGAGGAAATAAGAATTTGGCGGCCATCCAAACACAGAGTCCTTCCTATTCTAATAGTAGAGATGGTACATCCCACATTGCCAGTGCACCTTCATATCTAAGTTGTAACATGCAACTTATGCATCTACATCACAATCATCTTGATATCAAAGTTACTTCCATGGAAAACTAGTCTCAAACCTACTTGGGTCCACACACATTCCTTGGTCATCTCCTCTAGGTCTATAGGGTGCCGACACTTTTGGGGTCATCCCTCTTCCCTTATGCATCCATAGAGTGCCCTACTCATCTGCCCTTTGGGTCCCATGAGTTCATGAAGGTGATCAATCTCCTAACCCATGGCCCTCAGACAATGATAGTTGTTACCTCCCGACCCTATGGTCATATGCAACTAGGGAATTAGGAAACTCCCACTTCCATCAGTCTTATCCCTACCTGACACTAGGATAGACTTAGGATTCCATTATAGTACATGTCCAACTTAGAACCTTACCCAAGCCTTCATCATCTCTCTCTGCATTCATGGGCTGACTTTCATCCTTTCATAGGGGTCATGGCGACCTACCTACCTTGGTCAGGCCCCATACTAGTTACCTCCATGGTGACACATTCAAATGAACTTAGAGATGGTTATCTATGGGTCTAAAAGTTCATTCTCTTACCATGTACTTTTCACTTAGCTTCTTAAGATCCTATGAGACCTCTTTAGGTTACCTCAAAACCAACCAAACTGGTATACACCTTACCAAAGGGTCCCTCTCCAAGGATGGGAGGAAACTACACCTTGATAACAAAGGTCACAAACGTCCTTATGTCTAGGGTTTACATCCACATGAGCATGCTTAACCCTAGCAAGCTACTAAGGAACAAGCAGACCACCTACTAAACCATGCTAGGTCACACTTGTTCTCATCCTCAACATTGGATCAAGATCATACCTTCCCATATCATCAACTTAGGTGCGAGGGGTTCATCAAACCTACCTTAAACTTTAAGGGGTTTCCCTTTCCTATAAACAGGAGGAGTGCCATGCTCAACTCTATAGAAACTCAAATCTTGTCATGAGCATCAGGTACACCACTTCCCCTCTTAGGCCTAGGAACCCTAGGTTCACTTTTTGATGACCAACTGCCTTCTCAACTTTTTAACCATGAGCCAAGCATGTACAGGGTATGACATGCACTTCCCATGATCCTTCTACTTAAACAACACTTCAGAGTGGAGTCCTCCTCAAGGACAACCAACAAGGTATAAGGCCTCACAACCTGCTACTAAACCTCTTTAGGGTCTAAGGAACTCTTGTTCCTATCTCAGAAGGTAAACACCTATACCATAGGCACATAGGTACCACAAGCCTCATCTTCTCTCTAGGGTTTGGTTCTTCTAAAGGCAACCAAGATATCATCAGCCTTCAGGAATCAAGCATGAGACAACCGCAACCATCCACTAGGGTCGCATCATCCACAACTCCCATTGTTCCTCATATCTCAGAGTCTAAGCTTCCAACCTTCTTGCTTGAGTCTTGCTCTCTCTCTCTAGAGCTAACTCTACAACCAGCCTAACTACTAGAGTTCCTCCATCCATGAAGGTGGATCAAGCTCACAAGCATACCCCTACATGGGTGAAGCCTCTGTTCAACTTATGTTTGCTCAAGATTATCCATAGCCATTTATGCTTATCTCATAAGCTATCCATCATACTCTCCTGGCCAGGGTTTCAACCTACTGCCTGCACTAATGACGTACTCTGGGTGCATGTTATGCCCTACTCACATAAGCCCAAAGGGTTTCCATAGGTTCTTTACTAACCTCATCATTGAAGAAGCTATCCTTCACCCTAACATGCATGACCCTTCCCATGGTTAGGTTCCCAAAGGTTCTAGGTCATACAACCTCTCATGGCTCATATAGGCATCCAAAAACATGTCCACCCTCATACCTGGTCTATCATGACATCTAACTCATCATGCCATCTCTCTCTAACCACCACTTAGGGTTAGGGTTAGCATATCCTCAAAGGATGCGCCAGGTCTCTACTTATAATGGAGGTCTCTACCTCCGAGACTAACTCTCTCTACTCATCCTCCTGACAAGAAGGTCTAACCTCGGGTCTCTCCTAAGGGCATGACAACACGTGTCATACGACCTAAGCATGTATATACTCTCTAGTTTACGCTTAAACTATTAAGCTTATGTCCATGACATCTTATTTACATGCTTTTCATTAATTAGGTGGAGGATTCCTTAAACATTATCAACCTTACCCATACCTTAAGAGGGTGAGGAAAAGGGAGAAAACCCTAACCTTTAAGGTGCTTAATAGAATTTGAGTTGACAAGGGATGAACAAGATGAGAGAGTCCTAAAGGTATCTTATTTCGAGTCAAATCCTAAGACATTGGCCAGGCAGTCACACTAATCTGGGAGTCCTCGTATTCTGACTAGTGGTGCAGAGAAAAATCTTGCCAACCCCCGGACGTGATCCTTTTCTAGACACCTCTATCTTTCAAAAAATCATCTAATAACTCCCTTGGGTTCTATAGAGTTTGTAAAATTTAATAATTATTAAAGATTAAATGAGTAACCTATGCTCTGATACCAAATGTAACAACCCCGCCTCCCAACAACCCCCAATTAAGGGAGACTAAGAGGTCAGAGTCGTCCCGCGTGTGGTGCTCAGGCTTGGGGGAGGGGGTCAGGCATCCTGCTGGGCCGTCACCTTCTCCCCCGGGCCTCCTCCTCACCTTGCCTCTTCTTTCGGTTTCCTTTTGTAGGTGCCTCTCCGAGCTCCTCATCTCTCCCCCCTGGGTGGTGGTCGTGCGACCTGGTTGTGATCGGGTCTTCTCTTTGGCATGTTGCTTGCAGGAGGTAGTGGTTCTCTTCTCCTGGCAAAGTTTTGCTCAGATCTGCCTTGAGGATGAGGTGGGTGGTTGGTGGGGGTGTCCTCGCAGGGGTTCCAGTGGAGTCATGTTTCCCTCCTCTGTTTTTGCCTTGCAGGTTTCTCTCTTGGGTAGTAGTTTCTGGCAGGCTATCTGCCTTGTTCCACCGTATATCGGCATTGTTTCTTCCTTTGAATAAGAATTGTTACTCCTTCCTCTATGAAGGCAGTGGTTTTTCTGGGGTTTCCCCCGGTAATTCAACCTTAGTACGGCTATCTCATATTTGCTCTGGATTGATCTCATTACTCAGTTGTATGGCTTCGTTTGAGTTGATATACGAGAAGAATACCGTCTTGTTCCAGCCCCTCTTCCACTACTTAATGCTGAGGTTGAAGGAATTCTTCAGGAAAAGTTGCTTAAGACAGCCTCAAGGAAGAAGAATCAATGATGAAATGTCTCTCTCTCGTTCCAATATGAGTTTTAGTGCCCTAGGGTCACTGAACGTGACATTTGTATGTTCTGTTTGTATCTTTCTCCCCAATTGTAGATGTTGTATGGCTAACAAGTAATGAATCGATCCTTTTGCTCTAAAAAAAAAAAGAGGTCAGAGTCGTTATCCCAATTTTCGGATCAAAGGTTTGACAAATAATCAATAATAATGATCAAATTCTACCAGACTATACTGAAAAGTTGTATTAAAATAAAAATTTGCACACCTTTTTCAAAAACTTGGATATCTACTTCTATCCAAATCTGGAGTCTATTCTAACTAATCCTCCTTTGTACTTTAATTCATATTTAATTCCACATATGCCACTTTATTGTTTGCCCTTTACACTTATACCTAAAGTGCCGACAAACAAAATGTCAGTCAGCATAAATGAATATGTCGGTATGTGGGGGAAACAATAATCGTGCAATTAATTGTAACAACATATTGCAGTCAATTATGATTTAACAAACAACATTATGTTTTCAGCATAACTGCTCAATCCATACAAACCCTAGCGTCTGCGTTGTCCCTACAGTGGACCTAGATGCTACCTTCCTTATGGTAGATCCCCATTAAACCCCTCATGATCCTACCTAATAGGTGAATCAATTTCTAGGTTGAGTCACATGGCACTACCCATAGGTATCCCACTCCTTAACTCACGGTGTGCTAAAGAGTCTCATGGCACTACACGTGGGTAGCTCAATTTCTAAATCTTGATAACCTGATGTCCTACTTAATAAGTAGGCCCTGTACTAGGTTACCCTTTTCATCATTAGCAAAGCCACGGAGGAGGACTAGGATCTGATCCAGTCATGTATACACATTTATGGTGATAATCATAGTCACTTTATAGTTGCATGAAATAAAAGTCATCCAAGCAGTTACTTTCAGGCAACCGATAAAACATTCGGGAATCGTCGTGAATCTAAAGCAATTAACCATAAGCCTAACCACATACCTGTCAGGATGATTTGAGACAGAATAATTCAATCAATTAAGAAATCCAAATAGGCAAGCAAGCACACAATGAGATCCTGAAATATGCATACAATTTCCTATTATTGATCATGCCATCAAGATCTATTAAACCTATCTCGCTTCCTAGGGTTTCTAGTCCACTTTTAGGGTTTCCATTGCAATTAGGGTTTCACTACATTTTTACTATTTTAAACCCTAATTTTATATAATTACTTACAAACCCTAGTTATCTCATCTACTCTTCATGAAAGATATTAAGGTTACCTTTTAACAACATATAACCTTAATTTCATATTAAAGATACAATTAAATGTCCATTAAGTCTATTATGCCTCTTTTACATTAAAACTACCATTTTTATCCTTTTAAGGCATGACACGATCATTAGGCCTAATTATCATCTTTGGTTCCTTTCAAATTAACAACTTATCTTTCATGAACTCTATTTATTACTAATTCCACATTTTATCCATTAGAAAATCCTAATTACCAAATTAAGGGTATTTATCCCCAATTAGGAACCATTATACCCAAAATAGCTTAACTATCATATCTCAACTTTATTAATGAAATTGAACAACTAAAGCCATTAAGAGTCACATTTACTAACATTATGGTTTCAAGGCCCATTAAAGCTTATTTTTGTACATGAAACTCTAAATTAAACCAATTACGTGCAAAGTTCATCCTTTTTGTTCTTAATGTACCTTTTTATAATTAACATGTTAATATCAACTTTAATCATACATAAAACCCTTCTAAATACATTAATCATCTCAAAATAGGGTTTCTTAATCATTAATACATTAAAGTTGATAACTTCCATTCCTTTTCAAATTGCAAGAGGAATTAGCTTCTAAAACTATATTTAATGGATTCCTCTCATTTTTCTGAGCAACTTTCATATTTTATGCCCATTCATCCGAGCTACCAAGAAAAATATATGAATTTTGCAATAATTTCTTACTTGGAACAATCGTTGAGCGCCACGTCACCCCATCCATGCAACGTAGCTTGTCGGTTTGGAAATATAACATATTTAGATTTTTGCCCTTGTTTTAGTTGTTGGTGCTTCAGCCCGCGGAGGGGCAAAATGGTCCAACGACCGATGGGTCATCTTCAAGCTCCTGACGCCCTACTTGGTCGCCGTTTGCAGCCCTGCACGGGGCTATCCTCTCCTCCCTGGGCCAAGAACCTCGTCGGAACTTGCTTCCCTTCCTCCGCCGTGCTCTGGTGCCCACTGGGCACCTCCAGTTCACGGCCAAGGTGGTTGTTTCAAGCGTGCTCGACCTACACCATTCGACTGGTCGTGCATCCTGTTGCCGGTGGTTTGTGTGAGGTCGGGTGTTAGAAGATGATGACCGATCACTCCTCAGTTGTTGTGGGAGCGTCCTACTTCCATCAAGACATGAACACTACTCCTGGGTTCCCTCGGGATAGATATATTCCCTCGACTAGGTTTTTCACTGAAAGAATAAGAAGAAGAGTGTGGGATCTCTCTTGAACTCAAACCAGGGATTCTACCCCTTATATAGGGAAGGGTATCCACGCCCTAAGGGGTCCATCCACGAGGAAACAATGCCTTTTCCCAATAGGAATCATATTCCTTCAATGAGAAGTAATCTTCTCTCTCCTATTTATCTCTTTGATAAACTATACTCTTCAGACATTTAGGAATTCGAACATCCTTTATCTTATCCTCTTTATGCTTGACTTTTAATCCATTGGTATGAATTTATATTTCCTTTTAGTAGAAAATACCTCCTTTTTAACAATGCCACACAATCCATTAATTATGTATCACATTATCCTCTTATTTTGTATTATTGGTATTTTCTCTTTCCTTTTTCTCCATTGGGGCTCTTTAGACCCCAAGAAACTCTAATATTTCGAAATCCCTTTTAGTGGATACTCATTATGCATCTATATCCATTATTTCTCATTATCTCACTTATTTCTTTATTAAAATACCTCTTTTGAGGATTTCTCTTTATCTCTCTTTTTATTTTCCTTATTCAAATTCCTTTTAACATTAGGAACCTTATGGATACGAAAATACACCAAAGATAATTCAATCATACCTCTTTCCACTTATTTCCCATATTTTATCATTGTTTCCAATTTCTTTCTTAATAAAGAAATATTTAATTGATCTTTTCTTTTCTTGTTGCATTATCTTTGCAACTTTGGACTCCTTGGAACCCAAGGAACCCAAGAGGCATGAAATCCATCTTTGGATAACATTCCTTTGCCTTCTAGAGGTTTCTACATCTTTCTTGTCTCCATTTTCTTATTTACTCATTTATTAATGGAGTTTCCTTTGTCTTTTCCTTGTTATTGGGCCCAATAGCCAATAAAGCCCACACAACAACCAACAAGACTATTGTAAATGAAAACCATTTATTCAAAACAAATTATATCATTATTTGTTCAAATATCTTTAATAGGATAAATTACATTTCTCAACAAAAGAACCCAAAAATTGGGGTTGTAACAGTAAGTGATAGGGACTCATACCCCTATGTATTGTGATACCACCCAAGGCCAACTAATAGGGTATGAATATTAAAAATACATTGTCCCTTTTTATTTTGTTTGATAGGTTACTTGTTGGATGTATGTGCATGAGTATGACCCTTATACATGTTATATGGTTGAATACTCCTCAAATATCCCACTACCCCAATAAAACTTTCTACACTACTACAAAACACTCCTTTGGCATCGATTGTTTAACCCCTTTTAGTGACAGTTCTCAAGTGACGCCTATGTGGGTGTCGCTAAAGGTCGAACTCTTCGCCGTTGGTTTTCTAACCGACGCCAAAAGGCTTCGCGCCACCGAAAACGCGCCAGCAACGCACCTATAGGCGTCGGTTATGTATAGTAAGTTGACGCCAAAAAGGTTCGTGCCACAAAAAGGGTGCCATCTAGGACACTTTCTGCGTCGGTTTGCAACTAATTAATTGACGCCATATTTCTAGATGCCACGGCCGTGCTTCCCTACACGGCCGTGTTTAGTACTATAGGCGTCGTTTTTATACTAATAACTGACGCCATATCCCGCCACGACCGTGATTTCCTGCACGGTCAGGTTGTTTGTCATATTAGGCGGCAGTTTTTATCTAATAATCGACGTTGTAAGCCTTTGATGACGGTGTTCTATAAATAATCGACGCCTATGTTTTTTTTCTTATCAGTTTGTAGGCCTGGTGTGGCTGGTTAGTAGGATGAGAACCTGCAATTCAGTTTTCTGAACTGTAGGTTTACGTCATCCATTGATATCAGCCTACAAACATGCCACAAACCTGCAAAATCAACAAATATACTTTTCACACAAGTAGATACATTCAAACATCAATTCAATTCTCACATTCACACATGTAGAAACATTCAAATACATGTATAAACATTCAGACATTTATAAACATTCAAAAATATTCATTTACAAAATATCATTCAACATCGCTATCAACATCCCAATTATATTTTACAGTCCCCACTGCTTGAATAGGTCTTGCCCATTCTTCTCTTACTTCATTTAATACTTCCATCGTGTATGGAGCATGTACATATTTTAAGTATTTACCTATAGTGTGGTTAGTTTTAAACACCTACAAAGAGAATGATGTATATATAAGTAATAATATAAAAATAAGATTGATATAGTTCATACTAACTAATGAGACTATATATAATACCTCATGTATGGTATCGATGTCCAATGTGGCATATTGGATAATCATCTGCATAAATCGCATCACATAGTATGCGCATGCCCAGCCGTTGTCTTGTCTAGCGCACTATAAATTGAAACATACAAAATATTAAAAAATACAACTAAGCACAGTTCACATAAATAATATATACATTGGAGTCGGGAACTTACTTTCACGTTCTCCCAAATTATTGGCTGGTTCTTTTTCCTGGGGACCTTTCCTCCAGCCTTTTTGAATGCATCTAAACCCCTACATGTTAATGTAACACAGTAAATTGCATAATTAAATAGTAATGTAATAACATATGTTAACGGATATAAAAATGAAATATTTCTCACCAGAATAATGACATTCTCATTACGTGTCCAATTTTAGTATTCAATGTACTCCCCGCAGGATCTAGATAATAAACAGTGAACATCCCAGGGAGAATAACTAGTAACTCCCAATGCCTACCGCTAGAGGTAAAAAAGTTAAAAATTAATAACTCAAAATCCACATCAGGAGAAGAGCGGGTCGCCATATGCTGATTGGAAGCCTAAGAAGCAGTAACATTCTAAAAAAAGAATAGATTACCTCTTCTTGTGAAAGTCCCGCTTTGGGTTTGCACTGGGATGGCCCAAAGAATGATTTGATGCCCACAGGATGAACGTTCCTTGTTTCCTCTTCTCGTGCAGATACAATACATAAAGTACAGCACGAACAAGTGTTTCAGATTCATATAACAACATGACAAACTAATACATATATAGTGCATAACAACAGTAGCGCTGAATTTACATACAACACTAGCTTAGTACATATATAGTGGGACTAAGGTGACGAGTTAACAGGAGGGAAAATAGATTTCACCATGAGTTAACATTGAAGAAGGTCTACTAACCTACACTGAGCTAAACAAGTTTATCAGTACTAGCCTAAAGGCACAAGTACCGTTCATCGGGACAATGATGGTCGTGGAAGCTTAGTGGCAACTGGCCAGTCGAACGTGTAGTGGCCACTAAGCTGGTGGCCACTAAGCTTCCACAACCGTCATTGTCCCGACGAACGGTACTTGTGCCTTAGGATAGTACTCATAAACTTGTTTAGCTCAGTGTAGGTTAGTAGATCTTCTTCAATGTTAACTCATGGTGAAATCTATTTGTCCTCCTGTTAACTCATCACCTTAGTCCCACTATATATGTACTAAGCTAGTGTTGTATGTAAATTTGGCGTTGCTGTTGTTATGTACTATATATGTGTTAGTCTATCATGTTGTTATATGAATCTGAAACACTTGTGCGTGCTGCACTTTATGTATTGTATCTATATCCTACTTCTCTTCATTGTGGCTTCTTTTGCTATTTCATGGCTTGCTACCTATATATCTATATAACCTTAGTGTGGGATGCTTGCTCGTTGAGCATCGCTGATAGCCTAGTTAGTTAGCACATTGATTTGGTTAGAAACACTAAAGGTTAATCTTGAATAGGTGAATACATAAAAACGTATATTAATTAAATTGGGAGTGGCACTTAATACCTTGAATTCATCTATTTTTCTTTGGGTAACAAACTTCTCACAGTCTTTGGGGTCCAAGTAGTTTCATTACTGTGTGGCTTCCTTCTTCCTATATTTATTTTTCAAAGAGAATACAAACAAAAAGTATTAGTGTAGATTTAGTGAAATATTGATCAATGTCTAGAATTGGAATCAATCAAGAACCTATTCTTAGCATCGTGTATGTAATCTCGGGTGAGATTGGTCCTATAGTTCCTTAGTACCCTCCCACAACATTTAGCATTTGTATTAACTAGAAGATAATGAAACATCAAATCTGAAAATGATATTGATATTAAAAAAGCAAACATTTAGCTTCAATAAAAAAATATAAACATGCATGCCTCTAAAATTGTGATCTTTTATCAATTAACAATCCTTAATTGTGATCTCCACGCACATATAAGTCATCATTAGCTTCAATATTTGGTGGAGTTGGAAACCCAACTGAGAATGGACTGGAGTCATCATACTTATCATAGTACTCTTCTTCATCTATAGGATCTTCAATGAACTTTCTTTTACCATAAAGAACAACCTACCATTTATCATTTACAGGATCATCGATATAGAATATTTGTTTCACCTGTGATGCCAATATGAATGGTTCACCCTTCTCGCAAATCTTTTCAAATTTCACTAAAGTGAAACCCAATTCATCCACTATAACTCCTTTGGTGTTATCAACCCAATTACATTTAAAGAGAAGAATTCCGAAATCTATGTAGTCAAACTCCCATATGTCTTCAATGACACCATAATATGACATTTTAGCTTCATGTGGACTCTTATCCTTTACACTTGAAAAATACATAGTCGACGCTTGAAGAGTGACCCCACTATTTTGGAAGTCACTCTTATCATCTTGGCACTTTGTGGAATATGTGAACCCATTAATGTCAAACCCTTCATAAGACATAACATTCAGTTTTGGTTTAAAGGCAAGGCATTTGATAGTTTCTGTAATATCATTTGGTGTTTGAGATAGTTGATGTAAGACTTTATCTTCAAACCACATAGTAAAAGTCTTGTTATGCTCTCTAGCAAGCCACATTGAACTTGCTCGAGGATGTTGTCTCTTGATGAAATTGGTATGTTCCTCAATATTAAACACTCACTTCATCCATGTTGTGTAAAATATACAAGTGACTTTGTTCCAACTTCTCATGGCTGATTACTTTCACCCGTGATCCCAAAATTCCTTTGCCCTCCTCAATATTCTTGTCATTAACAGGAGTGTTATTACCACTCAGAAAGTCATTGCAAAAATCCATAACCTCTCTCGCCACATAACCTTCAATAATACTCCCTTCAGGCCGATAACAGTTTCGAACATCACCATTAAAAATGCTCATGTATCGTTCAAATGGATACATCCAATGCAAGAAAACTGGTCCCAACATTTTCACTTCCCTAGTCAAGTGGACAACAAGATGTACCATGATATCAAAGAATGAAGGAGGGAAATACATCTCAAGTTGGCATAGGGTAACAACCACTTCTCTTTGCAAATTATCAAGAGTATCAGGGTCAATAACTTTGTTGCATAGACTGTTGAAAAAGAAACAAAGTCTGGTGATTGCAAACATTACATGCTTCAGCAATATAGATCGAATTGCCACGGGCAATATTTGTTGCATTAGAGTGTGACAATCATGAGATTTAAGACCTATCGACTTCAGATCTTTCATTGATACCAATCTACAGATGTTGGATGAGTAACCCTGTGGCACCTTAACATTTACCAAGCATTCACAAAAAGCTTTCTTCTCCTTTCTAGACAACGTGTAACAAGCGGGAGGTAAGTATGTTCTTTTATTACCCATTTCACATAATTCAGTTAATTCTAACCTTACTCCCATTTCACGTAGGTCTAGTCTGGATTTTATCCCATCTTTAGTCTTACCTGGTATATTTAACAGAGTACCAATGACGTTATCATAGACATTTTTCTCAACATGCATTACATCGATACAATGCCTGACTGTCAAAGAACTCCAATGACGAAGATCCCAAAATATTGACTTCTTCTTGAATGAAGAATTGTCACTCGGTGTGGCCATACTACGTTGTGATTTCTTACCAAATTCATTGACAATGTCTTTTACTCTTTCATAAACAACATCCCCTGGTATAGGTTTAGGTGCACTCTGTTCATCATTCCATCCATTGAATGCTTTGCTCTTCCTATGATACATATGGAATTTTGAAAGAAACCTTCGATGACCAAGATATACAGTCTTGCCGCCATGTTTTAGTCTTATTGAATTAGTGTTTTCTTCACATATAGGACACTCTTTAGCTCCTTTGACACTATATCCAGACAAATTCTCGTATGTTGGAAAGTCATTAATAGTGCAAAACAACATAGCGTGCAAATGAAATTTCTCTCTTCCTAAAGCATCATAGATCATCACACCTTTAGCCCAAAGTTTTTTTAAGTCATCAATCAGAGGTTCAAGATAAACATCGATATCATTTCCGGGTTGTTTAGGGCCCGATATCAACAACGACAACATAACGTACTTATTTTTCATACACAACAAGGGAGGAAGATTGTATATAACAAGCATGACTGGCCAAGTGCTATGTTGGCTGCTCAATGTCCCGTACAGATTCATCCCATCTATACAAAGCCCAAGTCTTAGATTCCTATCTTCTTCACCAAATTTGGGTTACAATAGATCAATCTTCTTCCACTGTGGGGAATCAGACGCATGTCATAGGATCCCATCATTATTTTTCTTAACATCTGCATGCCACCTCAAATTCTTCGCATCTTTTGAATTTGCAAACAAGCATTGAAACCGTGATATTATAGGTAGATACCACATCACCTTGGCAGGAGAACCAGTTTTGGACTCCCCCGAAGTCGTCAATTTATACCGTGACGCACCACATTTTGGACAATCTTTCAAATCCACATAGTCCTTTTGAAATAATACACAATCATTCGGGCATGCATGTATCTTCTTGGCCTCCATTCCCATTGGGCACAACAATTTCTTTACTTGGTATGTTGAGATTGGCAGCTCATTTCCTCAGGAAGCATTTCTTTCAACAAAGTCAACAATGAAGTGAAGCTTTTGTCACTCCATCTATTGTTAGCTTTCAACTTATACAATCTCAACACAATGCTAAGCTTTGTAAACTTAGCACAGCCTATGTATAATAGTATCTCAGCATCATGCACAATGTTTCTTAAGATAGGAGGTGGATCGGTGTGCTCTACCCTACAACTATCAAGCATCACATCAACGATGTCTACTGGAACTGGTTCGTTTACATGTACGTCATCGGAGGCAATTTCTTCTTCCACCCAAGCACTGCTATCGACATCCACTGGTTTTGAGTTTGAAATCTCTCCATGCCAGTGCCATTCTGTATAGCCTTGTACAATCCCATTGCACATTACATGACTTTTGATTTCGTCACCAGTGCTGACTTTCAAGTTATTACCATAATGCCTACATGGATAGTAAAACCTATCTCCAGGTTCTTTCCTATGTTCCTCGACAAATCTAATAAACTGATCAAGACCATATATAAACTCTGGGGTGCAACGATTGCGAATGGACATCCATGATCTATCCATTCTATGATCAAAGAGAAAACAAGTATATATTAGGACAAGATTAGGTTCTACGATTAACAAATACATGTGATGTCATTCTTATATATAATAAATGTGTACCACCTATCCCATCCTTGAACACCAAATCTCACTAGTAAGTGTATAATGTGTATTGGGTTTTCAAGAAAATTTCGGCAGCATTTCCCCATTGTTCTCTAAGTACATATGTACTTAGAGAACAATAGGGGAAATGGTACCGAAATTTTCTCGAAAACCCATTACACATTATACACTTACATCCTAAGTGAGATTAGGTGTTCAAGAAAAGTCCCAAACCGGGGACTATCCAAGATTTACTCCTAATGAGTAAATCTTAGATGGGTTTCTAGGCCAACAAACACAATAATAGATATGTACATGTTAGGGTTTCATCACAATTAATGTTAGGGTTTCATCACAATTGATGTTAGGGTTTCATCAATATTAGGTTTAATCAAATCAAATCAAGTTTAAATCTTAAGTACATATGTACTAACATCAAAATTTACTGAATTAGGTAAAACATTAGGATTAGAAGCACAAATATATGCAAACAAAAGATTTGTTCGTATCCTAGGATTTACATAAAGCATTACATAAAGATTTGTTCATATCCTTACCAACAGCAAGCACGGACGTGGCTGTGTTGGCCTACCACAGCTGTGTTGTCCAGCACGGCCATGGTAGGCCAACACAGCCACGGCCGTGCTTGCTATTGTTAAGGAGCTAGGGAGAAGGAAGCAAAGCGGCTAGGGCTACCTGGAGCTAGCGTGGAGAAGAGCAGTGGCGAGTGGCGGCAGTAGTGGCGGTGAGCAGGCGAAGAGAAGAGCAGAGCAGTGCTCGTAGTGGCACCAGGAGACAAGCAGAGCAGCAGAGAAGAGTAGAGCAGCAGTGGCGGCAAGTGGCGGTAGCAGTAGTGGCGGCGAGCGGCGGTAGCAGCAGTGGCGGCGAGCGGCGGCAGTAGCAAAAAGAGGATGCGGTAGAGGCGGCGGCGAGCAGAGGCGCACCAACAACAGCGGAGGTGAGCAGCATCGGGGGTCGGCAGCGATTTTAGGCGAGAACGGCGATCACAGGAAAATTATTGCGATGAAACAGGAAGAAAGGGGGAAGAGTCGGGTGATTGGGTCTATTAAGTTGGTCAACAACGTCGGTTATCTACAAAACCGACGCCTATTACTCTTCAGCATCGATTGATAGTAAAAAACTGACGTCCAATTAGACAATCTTTTCCCTAAATTATTTGGCGGGAACCATTATCAGCGTCGGTTATCAAAGGATAACCGACACCGAAAGTGGAACTTTTCGCGCAAATTTTCATCTTAAATAGGCATCGATGAATAGTTAAAAAACTGATGTTGTATGTGATGCAAATTTTTTCGCTCGAAAATTGGATTTCACGGGCGATTTTAGGCATTGATTTGTTATACCCAACCGACGTTGAATACAAAGCGGTACTCGTGTATGGATGGTCTTCGAATATAGATGTCAGTTTTCCTAAATAACCAACGTCAAATAGTATAGGCGTCAGTTTACCTAAATAACCGACGCCCAGAAAAGCGACACTGAATGCTATTTCTGTACTAGTGCTAGGACCTTCATTTGATCCCTTTCTAGCTAGTTGTAATTTTCTTGCTTAGTTGATTTGCTTGTTCATAATAATTAGTTCTTACAAGAGTATTTAGTTCTTGTCCCTAGTTCCTTATGCTAGGTTTTTCTATTTAATGTCTTAAAGTAGTATTTTCTTGTATTCTTATTGTGACCGATAGTTCAGTGTAGTTAGTTGATCTCACTTGTTATTTCTAGTCCAATTTAGTCTAGTTACTATCTTAGTTTTTAATTAGCATTCATTGTGTAGGGTTAATCTAGGTTTGATTCTTCCCTTTCCTTAATGTAGTTCACCTTTTTCTAACTCAAAAATCAAAGATTAAACAATTAAAACCCTAGCCCCACTTTAGAAACCTAAATATACATCCTTAGCTAATTATCATCCTACTCCTTTCCCAAAGGATCAACCTCTGATTTGTCTTCTCTATACTACATCCCAATCATGTGCACTTGTGGATCCGTGTAATAAAATGTGCTAAATAGAGCTATAAATTTGTAAGTCTGGTGAAGGAACATCAAGCTTTCTAGTGTAATTTCCCTGACATGGTTTTAGGATCCAACTAATTGTTTCTTTTTTACTTTTTCTAGTATCCCTCATTAGTGCTATTCTTTAGTCTTTGTGACACCTTTGCATTTTAATATCTAACTTGCTTATCTTTGCTTGGTTGTACCTTGCATAAGTGACAATGCATGTTAGGCTTCCGATCCTTGTCTATTGAGTCTTTATTTTGAGGTCCCAAAATATGTAGGAAAAGGCAAAGCAATAGGCACATTCAAGTATAAGAGTAAGAAATGGTGGACCATGAAGCAGAACACCAAGGTGATCCACCAATTCCACCTCCATCAAGTCCCCTACATGACAACATCATGTTGAGAAACTACAATTTACCAATGACTATAAGAGTAGAGTAGATGCGGTCACAAGTTTTCTCCATTCCACCATCTCTAGTGAGACTCCTTCCCACATTATAGGATTTAGATAATGGAAACCCCTATAAACACATTCGTACATTCTTGGATACTTGCTAGGTTCTACAGATGGTTATATTTGCCTCACACTCTTTCAATTCTCCTTATATGATAAATACAAGGAGTGGTTGTAACATCCCAGGATTTGAGGTCTCGGATGAAATGATCTTAAAAGGAATTATTGGACTACCCATATCACCAAGGTGCACCTCCTTTTCCGGGAGCCCATCACTAAGAACTCCATAGTTAAGCGTGCTCAGCTTGGAGTAGTACTAGGATGGGTGACCAGTCGGGAAGTTTATCCTAGCTTGCACGTACATGAGGAAAAAGTGCGCAGTTAAGGCTAGTGGTGATCTGTGGGGCCAGTCGTCATTCCTAAAACTCTACTAGAGCCTTGGGCAGTGGGCCCAGGCATTACAAATGGTATCTGAGCCATAACCCCTCCAGTAGGTGGGGCCCACATGGGCATGTGGCATGCCAGTCTTGAGATGTGCGGTCCAGTCATGTTGGAAAGGGTTGTCCATGGTGATGTAGCCACCCTTGCGCTGGTAATTCCGTGATCGGGAGCTGGGTGTTCATGGGCCATTCTGGGTTTGCACTGAAATGGGGTCAGATTATGAGGCCAAATAATTAAGCCTTGACGAGGACGTCAAGAGTCTAAGTGGGGGAGATTGTAACATCCCAGGATTTGAGGCCTCAGATGAAATGATCTAAAAAGGAATTATTGGACTACCCATATCACCAAGGTGCACCTCCTTTTCCGGGAGCCCATCACTAAGAACTCCATAGTTAAGCGTGCTCATCTTGGAGTAGTACTAGGATGGGTGACCAGTTCGGAAGTTTATCCTGGCTTGCGCGTGCATGAGGAAAAAGTGGCAGTTAAGGCTAGTGGTGATCTGTGGGGCCAGTTGTCATTTCTGAAACTCTTCTAGAGCCTTGGGTAGTGGGCCCAGGCGTTATAGTGGTATTGTAAAAAAAACTTATGTGATGACGTGGGAGGCTATAAAAAAAAGTTCATCAAGATGTTATACCCTATATCCAAACTCATTCAAAAGATAAGAAGCATCACTTCCTTCGGACAATTGAGTCTAGAGAAATTTCATGAAAGTTGGGAGAGATTCCTACAAATATTAAGAGACTTACCTCACCATCATGTATCCCTATGGAAACTTATACAATCTTTCTATTATGGACCATATCAATTGGGAAAAACTTTGGTATATTTCTCTTGTGGTGATACATTCATGACCAAGCCTCCTAAAGAGTCATGGCCCCTATCTGAGCATTTAGATGAAAATTAGTGTAACATCCTCAATTTCATAGCTAATGTAAGGTGTTAATGTGGGGTTTTCTAGTAAGTGTATGGCAGGGGACCTAATGAACATAACATGTCTAAGTTTGTAATTAAGTTTACAAAATTTGTGATACAAGTCATCTGGTCAACCAATACACACATAATGACTTAAATGTGTAAAATTGTAGTCGGTTGTATATGAATATAAATGAATTATTCCTATGTACAATCATGTGACGAATATATATTATGATGAATCCTGTTCATGTCTTAAGCCTTAGACCTAGCTTAGGTCTTCATGTTATGTAACTAAAGAAATATTGATCACATGTGTTATACATGAGCTTCAATTGAGAAATTATATTGATTGAAGACTTATTTTAATGGTTTGGAATACAATTAAGCTCATGGACCCTTTAAAATACTAAGGGATGGGCCATGTGCTCTATAGCCCAATTCCAGCCCTATTGGACCAATTAAGTTTTACAAATAGGTCCTTGGAATACAAATTGAGACTTTAGTATTTCATGGTCATAATGAATGCTAAAAATAATTTTAGTAGAATAATAATTAGAATATAAGATGGTGGGAGAAATTTCAGATGGTTTTGATGTATATAGTAGCCTAGGTAATTAAATTAGTAATTTTAATATTTTTATTAAAAAGACATGTTTGGAGTGTTTGTCCAATTATATTTTACTTAAAATCTTGCTCATGTGAAGTTAATGATAATATAGTATTTATCCCAAAATTTGAAGTCAAACCGAGCTATAGGTTGAACTATATAAATACTTCTTTTCTTTGGAGTTTTATCATAAAGAAGAAGAAAAAGAAAATAAAAAGGGGGGGCGACTCCAGTCCATATCGGACTGAAGAGTCGCACCCAATAGAGTAGGGGGCGGAATAGAGCCCCCACAAATGGGAGCCTTGCTTGTGATTCGGAAGGCTAGAGGCTATAAAACCTCTCGACCCTTATGCTTGGTGGCGGATGAACCCTATTCTGGAGTTTTTGATGCGAAACGAGAGCGAGAGCAAGAGAAAGCGGGGAAAGGAGCCATGGCAGAGGAAGTAGGGAAGAGGCTAATAGATTCGATCTTAGTCTAATGGTGGTTATGGACGGTGCCGCAAAGGGCAGGGAGGTCGGACGGAGGTAACTAGCTCTGGGGCGCAAGCAATGATGACCTGGTTGTCGAGATTGAGGGTGCCAAAGGCAAACCCTACGGCTGCAACAGCCTGCATGTAGAACTGGGGACCTCCCTTCATTCTGTTTATGGGTGAGGAAGAAGTCAGATCTAGTTGGATCCATGAACAACTAAGGAACAGAAGAGAAGGAGCGCCACCATCTATGCCCTTTGGATTCCAAATTGACGGCTGATATCAATCCAAACAGAAGTAACTTCTAAAATTCATATCTTAAGATTGGGAAGTCAGATTTTATCAAACAAGATACCTATAGAAATCTCATGATGAGTACCATCACATAAAAATACTTCCATATCATGGTTTTTATAGCTGATATTTATTAGAAATAGTGTATTCAAAACTATATGATTTTGATGTTTGGTCAATTAAAAATAGTAAACGCCTTTAGAAATTCATGCAAATTTTACTACATGTGTATTATGATATTCTTAACATGATTTCAAAGCCTGATCTTTATTATACGAAGTTTTATTGAGGTTTTTGATATAAACCCTAATAAGGGTATTTTGGGTATTTCACCCATGATATGATTTTTAAATGAATTGATATTTTAATATATGATCATTCCTACATTATATGAGTACTTTTATGGAGATTTGATGAAGTTTCCTGTGCTATTACATTAGTATTTAGTTTTAGATGAGTAGCCATTATGAACGAATAATAAATGATTATCCTGACACTATAAGTGATATATGTATGGCCAATTAGGCCTGATATTAGTAATGTGATGGTATTCTACTTTGATTTCCTAATTGAGTCAGTAAGTTTAGAATATCTGACTATGTTTGAGAATTATTCTCATTATATGAAGTATATGTTCATATTAGTGCATAAGACGATTTATGTTTTATTTGAGTATAAAGATAATACTAATTATATAGTATGAGTTTTATTTTATTCAATGCCAAGATTTTATGGTGATTTTAGATTAAAGTTATGTTTAGTCTAAATAAGAACCCTAAGTTGGTATATATAGTGAGGAAGATGGGGTTTTGAGATTTAGAAATAGGAAGAGGGAACATGTACTTGGACTTATAAAACTTTGATCATATCTAGGTGATTAAGATTTGGAATAAGAAATCAAGACTAAGTTAAGGACATCATCAACACAAAAGGTAAGTGGTCCATGCCCATGAGTACTCATGTTTTAAGTTCAGTATGTTTACATGTCTCCTGTTAAGACTTTTATAATTTATATGATTCGATGTTCTAAGATTTTAAGGCAAATAAGAATATTCTCATATCTCTATCGTTATGTAAGTTCAGATATCTAAAATCTCAAATAGAGACATGTTGCTCAAAATAGTTGTGACCCATGGACCAAGTGCATGAGTAAGTTAAAGAATCATGTTCCTACAAGATCTCTTAGAAATGTTCAAAATTAATGAATAAGATTGTAAGATAAGATATGCAAGTAATGTAGCCATACTTAGTTGGTGATTGGTGATAGTTTTGTATTGAAATTTTAAGTACACATATGTGGCCAGGATTTCTCATATTTATAGGCATAACAATGTATTATGATTTCAAGTAGAAACATGCCATTAAGATTTCATGCATATGTATAGACATAACAACTAGATTCCTTAGAATGAATAATATCTAGAATTTAATTACAATATTAGAATATGAATTTCAAAATATTAAGACATGGTCTACTTTTAGAAATAAAGGTACTTTTGGGATCACAATGTATTATAAAAATGAGTTCATGATGGCATTATAAGATAATGACACATTAAGTTATGATTAGGTTGCAATATAATATTTTATAAGATTTCTATTTTTTATATTAAGGTTTAATCTGTAAGTTCATATGCAAAGTTTTGGGGTAACATCATATCTTATAAGAAGGATTGAACCATCTTGTCTGAATTGATATTTTTAGATATGTTGTACTTATGATACTTTCATAAGATTGACTTAAGATACTTTGTATACTTAATATTTCTATATTCATGTCAGATCCTTTCTCATAAGACATTAGACTCATTTATGATATAATTTGTATAATGAAGTAATCTTACCAAATAAGAGTTTTAGAATAAGGTTTACACAGATAATGAGATACATGTTCAAATCCAGTAATGAATTCAGTTTAGAATTTAAGAATAAGATATTCAGATTCAGACTTAGACTACTCATCGTGTGAGTAGATAGATTTTGAATAAAGATACATGATATGGGTTATAGACCCGATCTCAATTATGTTGTAATTTAAAATACATATCCAATTCCATAATAGATTCAGTTCAGATTTGAAAGAGCAAAGATTCAGATTCAGATTTCAGATTAAACACTAAGTACATGTTTAGTACTCAATTTCAGATAAGTTCATATCAGAGTTTAGTAAAGATAGACTTAGGATAATTAATTCATAACCTTCACATAATACATTATATAATAAGTCCTCACCAGAGAGTCTCGAGACGATTTAGAGGGCGCATTGCGCCAGACACCGCGGGTGTCACAGAGGGTGTGTTGCACCATAGAGGACACTTCAGTGTCAACAGAGGGCATGTTGTGCCAACAGAGGATGCATCGTACCATAGAGGACACTTCAGTGTCAACAGAGGAGGACTTATTGTATAATGGTGGCCACAAATAGATAAAAATCATAAGTAAAAGATACTTGAGATTAGAGCATTTATGTAATCTCATCCACGAGTGTGATGAGAGGAATTCAGATAAGATATGTATGATCTATACACTTAGGCGTAGGCCATGAGACCCAGAGTATAGGTCTCCAAAAAGAAAGAATAGAAAATAAGAGTTTGAGTAATGAGAGATAATATGTTTCTAGATTTAATCAGAGTTAAATGTTCATTTCATATTTATGATGTTCAAGAATTTTTTGTAATATTTCAGTTCTTTAGCAATGTATATTTTAGAATACTCATGCCACTTACTCTAATGATTGTTTTTCCCAGTGCATGGTTGCAGACGCGATGTCTGTAGGTTTTGGAGCAATTGAATAACAAAGGGACCAACAAAGGCCTAAGAGACTTTCAAGCTTGCCAAGTGGGGTGCCATCTACCTAGATGATCCTGAGTATTGACATCTTTTTATTATGATGCATAAACATGATGTAGTTTTATGTTGACAAAAAGCTATGTATGAATCATTTTTACTAGTTTTGCAAAGTGTTTCATTTACTTTTATTGCAATGGTTATCATGTTTGTGACACTCCCAAAAAAAAATTGATTCTGCTCATGTGTTATGAAAATCTGGGTGTTACAATTAGCATCAATTGAAACCAATTATTATGAAAAGAATATTGATTCTATCCCATTTACTCACCACTATCTTCTTAAATGATGCAAGTCCATAGATGATAAAAATACTTGACGACATGATGAATGTAATGTAAATTCAAGTGGGAGATTCCTCCAACCATTCGATGCAGCCTAGCTATTGAGTCCCTTGAGGAAGAAGTGAAGGCCATGCAATCTTTTGTGATTTACAACAATCTTGGTCTCATGTCCCAAATATACATTCTAGATTGGATAAATGACCTGGAGTTCTCATGGAAGAAACATAGTGATGATGTAAAAGGGCAATCATGGAAAAAAAAGTCAAAGGTCAAAGGTATAGTTCAAGGTATGAGAATGAAGTGTTTGGAAGATTGAGGGGCCTAGATCAAGTCAAGAAAGATGTATCTACTCATGGACAAGCCATTGATATGCATGGATAAAGGCTAGATTAGATACCCTTGACTCTTGCTAACCATGAGGAGGGAAGGTTTCCTTCCCAAACCTTGGTGAACCCAAACAATGCAAATGGACAAATGGTAGCCCCTCAATGTTCATATGGTCCACCATGTATGCAAGTGCAACATGTCCAACAATATCAAGGTCCCACTAATCTATGGGATCCTCCACCACCACGACCACATTTTAATTATTAATAGCCTTCCACACCTCAAAAACAACCACAACAACCTTATACCCCTCAACCACCACCTTAACAACAACCACAACCACAACAAACATCTCAAAACCAACTACCATCACAAAAAACATACATACTCCAACATCCACCCCATCACCAAAACCACCAAAGACCACCACCACACCACCACCACAACCAAAAACATCACAAGCTCCCCCTCCCCTCAATGACAAAGTGAAAGTGGTGACCATACTGAGAGTCACAAGATTCTTGAGAAATCTAAAAGCAAAGAAGGAAAAGGTGATGTTGATCAAGGTTATGTTGATACTTTAATGGAAGATAAGTATTGTGATGGTGCTATGAGAACCAAAAATCTTGTTGCAGCACCTTTTTTAGATTATGGAAACCAAGTGTTCCACCCTCTACTGTAGTTGGGAGAGATTATATCCCTCATGTTCTATTGGTTATTCTAACAATTTCATCATTGACAAGTGAAGGCCCTCGTGTGATCTCTCAAAGTGATTCAGCTCCTTGTATGACAACTCAATCTGATCAAGTTGATTGAAAAAATATAGTGATAATGAATCTATAGTCTTGATGCCTTAGATGATCCCTCACTCAAAATTAGGAAAAAACAAAACATTCATATGTTTCAAATCTATAGTCAAGTCAAAGTGAATATCTCATTGCTTGATGCCCTCAAGAAAATTCTGGTATATGCCATATTCTTGAACGATGCTTGCTCTTTCAAATGGAACATAATCATAAGAATGACGTATAAAATCAAGTTTACTGTGAAAATGAGTTCTATATTGAAACATGCCCTTTAGATTAGGAAAAAGGACCCCATACTCCCTCTTATACCATGCCACATTGGTGGCAATCTTATTGAGAATTATTTGATTGACTTGGGATCTAGTGTAAACCTCATGCCCTATAGTGTGTATCTTGAATTGGGGTTGGGTAAATTTAAGCTATAAAAGTGTACCCTATGATTGACCAATCAATCCATCAAGTTTAAGGGGTAGTTTGGATGATGTACTTGTGATTCTTGACATAGAACTGACAATAATGTTTCTGATCAATCACTCTAGATATGGAAACAAAGGACAAGAAGATTCCCATTATCTTGGGAAGGCCCTTCTTGTCTAAAATTGATGCTTACATTTGTGTGCACCGACACAGTGACAATTACCTTAATGAATATGAGTTTGACCTCAACATCATCAAGACATCATCTCTCTGAGAGGAGAAAAAGAAGGAAAAGTTTGAAGAGACAAGCTACAAGGACCCCCAAGACACATGAATTGAGGAACAATTGTTGAATACAAATTTGAATGCCCTTTACTTCAAGAATGTGGCATTGAGTTCTCTTAACATATGAAGAAGAAGAAGAACACGCATCTCAATTGAAGCACTAAGCTTAGCACTGGTATGAGACAACCCACATTAGTTTGAGATCTTTTTTACTTGAACTTCATTTTTTACAGTTTTATTTTATAGTTTTTAAGAAACACACACACACAATATACTTGATAGTTTTTTGTTTGAGTTTCATCTTAGAATAGGAATATAGGTAAGAGAATGATGCATGAAGTAATCAATCCATGAAAAAATAAAACTTGTAAAGATAAGAAATCGAATTGAACTAAAAAACTATAGGAAAACAACCTCTATGATGGTTCTCATCACCACGGTCATGGTGCTAGCCGACCAGAATGACTATTCTACTAGAATAATAGATGTGATCATTCCCTCCTTATGTTTATCAACAAAAACTCTATGGTCATTACCCTATGATCTTAAAACTTGATTTCATATCGAGGGAAATATGGTTTATAAGATTGGGGTGGTAGGGTGGTAAGTCCTTATTTTTCTTCATTAGTTTGTTCTAAATTTTACTTCAAATGTTCAACTACTTGACTAGCCATCATACCTTTTTAGCCATCAATCGAACCTCCTTTCTTCTTTGCAAAGTTGTTGAAATGGTTTATATCACCTGTCATGTGCTTAGTGAAGCCACTATCAACAATCCATTTTCTTTTTTCTTGCAAAAAAGGAGAGTGTCGATTCCCAACTCAAACTTTGGGATCTGGAGTTAGCTAGGACCCATTTCATCTTTGGGTTGGTTCCCTTGGGCTTGTAAGGACTATAAGTAGAATAATGATCATCACTTTTGTAATGAGAGTAAATCATAGGGTTCTTAGTTCTAGAAGATTCTCCAATAAAAAAGGAAGTTTCCTTACTCTTTTTCTTACCTTTGGCCTTATTCTTGCCCTTAGGTGATCCCCCTACAAATTCCAAACCACTAATACCACTTTGTTTGGTAGAATGGTCAAGAATTTCATTTAGGGAGTTTTTCCCTTTGAGACATTTATGTAGAGAGGCTCTAAGTCTATGATTGTCATTAGTGAGAGATATAACAGTAGAAGACAAACTAGAAAGATCATCTCTAGTATGAACAAGTTAGCCCTCTAAATAGAGGGTTTTAGTCAAATAAGAATATTTTTCAAGAGAAATAGAAGCAACATCATTACTAGGAAAAATAGGTCTAGAAGTTAGTTCATTCACTTGACCAAGCAACCTAGAATTTTTAGATTTAAGAAATTTAATTTCTTTGAGATAAACATCCCTCTCATCTCTAGCATCAACAATAAGCTTGAGTTCAACATTTTTAGTTTTAAGTATCTCAAGCTCATTTAGGAACTTTCAGTTGTCTTCCTTCAGAGATTTAATGTTCTTAAGATAGACACCATTCTCTACCTCAACGCCTTGCAAATTATCAATGCTCTCAAGATGATTTTTTTCATTTTTTTCTCAAGAATCTCAAGTTTAGCATACAAGTCATCAATGATTTTACCTAACATCTTCTTTTTAGATTTACATTTAGAATAAGGAGAACGGGTGGAAACAAGCATATCAATAAGAGTTTCTTTAGCTAACTCATGCAACCTAACCTCACCAATATATTCATTTGTAGAGGTCATGAGTGCAAGGTGGAATTATCCATCTTCATTGGAGCTTGAGACACTAGAGGATGATGCTTCCCAAGATGCATGAGTTGCATATTTGTGTCTCCTCTCCTTCTTATCCTTCCTCTTATATTTGTTATCTTTCTTATACTCTGCCTCCTTCTTGGAGTTGCTCTGGTGGTGTGACTTTCTAGCCTTAGGACATTCACTCTTATAGTGTCCTTTTTTACCACACTTGTAGCACCTTGGAGTAGAAGAAGAAGATTTCTTTCCCTTGAAGTGATTTCCCTTGGGAGTAGTTGGCTTCATGCTCAGTAGGGCCATCATCTTCAATAGAGGAGGAGGGAGAGGTCCAGTAAGCAAGTTGTTGTTAAAGGTTGACAACCTCCAGTTGACCTTTAAAGGCAATATCTTTGATATTCCTTGCTTCCTTCTCTACTTGATGGGCTTCCTCTTCTTGCTTGTCAAGTCTTAGCTCATAATCTTGTAGATTCCCAATAAGCTCCTCAGTTGGAATTTCACCAAGACTTCTCACTTCTTTAATGGAGTCACCTTTGACTACCATTTCTTTAGTAGAGACCTTAAGATCTTTGAGTTGATTGCTCCTCTATCCAAAGTGTGTCCCAAAGAAGCTAGGTCATTGATGATGATGTTGAG
Organism: Alisma plantago-aquatica; assembly: GCA_963693085.1. Taxonomy (NCBI): domain Eukaryota; kingdom Viridiplantae; phylum Streptophyta; class Magnoliopsida; order Alismatales; family Alismataceae; genus Alisma; species Alisma plantago-aquatica. The sequence goes on from OY856412.1 coordinate 622,338,080, forward strand.
CCTATAGTACATCTCAGCAACTCCTTTCTTTCTCATATTGAAGTTCTCTAGGAGGCTGCTCAACATGTAGATCTTTTCCTCCTTCACATGCTTTGTGCCTTCATAAGTGATGCACAATTTGTCCCATACCTCATAGGTTGTATCCCATGTGGAGACATGGTTGAACTCAGTTGGAGTGAGGGTTGCATAGAGGATGCTAATTGCTTTGGCATTTAGTTGGGCATTCTTTAGGGAAGCTTCATCCCATGTTGACACAGCTCTGGTTGGCTCCTTGTAGGGTGTAATCATCACCTTTCACATATCAAAGTTCATCCCTTGAATGTAGAACTGCATCTGCCTCTTCCAATAGAGCAAGTTGGTGTCATCAATGAATGGGGGCGCATGGAGAAGCCTCCCTCTAGGTTGAGTGAACCAAGTAGGTTCTCACTCATCTTCTCATCTCGTGGGAGATTTGTTGGAGAACATCCTTGATCGGATACCACTTATTGGATCTAGGGCTCTAGAGGGGGTGAATAATGTTGGGTTTTGTGGAGAAAACATGTGCGGCGGAAGCAATAAAATCCACGCAACCCGAAACAGGATCTCATCGACAACAACGCATTTGGAAGGAGTGTTTGCGGGATATACCTTATCATGGAGCAAGTCTGGCGATGTCCCGCTGCACGACGGTGCAACGCTGCTGACCTACACGGACGGAACTTCTCTCTCGTTCGCTGTCACAGGTTGATCCGACGACGCTCCTTTGCGGCAGTGATGTATGCCACTCGTAGTGTGTACAGGTGGTCGTCGACGTCCTCCGAATGCAGGCGTCAAGGCGTCTGTGTCTCTACTTCATCCATGCGGATGGATGGAACTCCACGTCATGCCTCCCAAGCTGACGGGAAGGAGTCGTGTCTCTGCGGTGGTGTGCTAGCGGCGCGTTTCTCTCCTTTCTCTCCTAAGGATGATGACGGCTAGGGTTTATGTGCGTGACCGTAAACTAAAAGCATCTCTCGATATCTTATATAGATATCGGCCGTCAATCCTACTTTAAATAAGATATGAAGGGAAGTAGGGTTTCCTAAACCCATCGGTAAATAGAAACGTTGCGTTAATTAAAACGCTCATTGATTAATTAGAATATTCTGGAATTCATTAATTAACCAAATAATTGAATTAATTGATTAATTAATATCCGACTCCATGCAATCGCTTGGGATGACTCTATGGGCATATATATACCAGCAAATAGAGCTTCAAAATACTCACAAGAATAGTTAGACCTTCAAATTATGTAAAATTGAAACCAAAAGCTTAGAACCAATTTGAATTCCTATCTAAGCGAGCACAACAAGGATGAGAGACATTGAAACATACACTTGGACAAGGTGGTTAGAGTGACTCCAATCTCCAAACTAGGAGACCGTCAATCCACTACCTAGAGAAGTCAACCTCTAGGACTTTGCAACCCATGTATACTTATATTCCATCAGAAGAGATACAAGGAGACCACCATACATCCAAAGAATTACCTATTCAAGACAAGAGTTTTCACCTACACAAGGACTTACCCACTTGATCAAGATGTCTTCAGCCTTCACCAAGGACTTACCCACACTTGCATCAAGTCTTTGGCCTTGAATGAATTACCCACTTTTCTTGAATCTTCCACCTTGCCCTTCTCCTTCACCTAGAGAAGAGCTTCACACCTTCTTCAACCTTGAAGAAGAAGAACTACTCCTCCTTCACTCAGATAACATCACTTCAACCTTTGCCATTTGAGAAAGGGGATCGGGAAGAAGGAAGGAATGAGAGCTTTACAAGATAGCATGGAGGTAGATCTCTTACAACATGCCTAAATCACTCATAATCACAAAATTCTTTTTAAATGAGAGAGAGAAATGGCCTCAAAGGGTTGCAACACACTCAACTATAGCAAGGACCAAGGATAGCATGAATGAGCAACCTTGGAATGAACTCGAAGAGGTCCTATTTATAGTTGGGGGTGTTCCTTTGAGTGTAGGATCACTTAAGAATGAAAAATGGACATTTTACAACTTGCAACAGATCTATTTTCATTTCTAACAACTCTCCAATGATTGGAATTACTTTTTCTACATTTTTCGTACAATACATTCGGTCGAGTTTTAATAAAGATAACTCAACCTACCCACTAACTAACAAATCTAATTTTCAAACTATCAGTCGAGTTTGTCCTGGGAAACTCGACCAAAGAGTCAAAATTAGTTTTGGTTAGTGATTCGGTTGGTCGAGTTATGTGAGTGTAGAACTCATCTGATTGATCCATTTCCAAAAATCCATCACTGGTCAGTCGAGATCCAAACTTGACTGACAGAGTTGTTGTGCCAAATTTTTCAAAATGATTTTTGAGTGACCAAACGTTGGAATTAAGTGTCCCTAATTTTTTTCTCATCTTAGTTACAAGTCATATCATCAATACAAGTGATTACAAAAAATTTCTATGGTGGTTTGGAGTGATTTCCAGCATTGCACACTTGCATTGCTTTTGACTTGAACTTGGATAAGCTTGGGATTGTGTAATTTGATCCTTATCATGTACCTAAAGCCTGAAATCAATCTTGAACAAACATATAAGATACATATGAATGGAATGGTTAAGTCATTACCAAAATATGGACAATGAATAACTCTTAAGTCAACAACTTCTACCTCTAAATGTGATCTTAACATGCTAGATGATGTTTTCATGACTTAGGGTTAATGACTTTGTAATAATGTCATGTAGATTGCTCTCTTTGTTAAACCCTAATTTCTTGTACACAATTTGTTATGTGAAGGTTGAGGTGATATCGATACATGCATCATGATCCTTGTTTGTATCAGCATGTTATGGTTTGACTGTCATGTTTTCTTCAGGTTTTTGGTTGGTTTTTCTTGAGGTTTAAGCTTGGTCTTATTTATCTTAGTTAATTTTCTTTATGGATCATGTTGGAGATCGGTTTTTGGATTTTGACATTCACCTTGTGTGGAGTTTTCTCTCCTTAGTAGTGCTTCTATCCTTGACATTTACCACATGTTTTGATTATGGTTTATCCCTATTTTGAGGATGGATATGTGTCTTTGTGGTAGCTTGACCTTGGTGGTTGCTACACCTTTGTTTGAGTTTCGGTCGACACATCTTGACTTTGGGTAATGGTCGTGATGCTTGGTTTTGTTTCAGTTGAAACACGTCCTTTGTATCTTGATTCGGTACACATGCTTTGTTTGATGTTGTGTTTTGGTCGAGACACTTATTTTCATAGTTGGTCAAGACCCAGGTATGGGTGATGGGTTGAGACACATGTTTGGCTAGGTGGGTCGTAACACATGGTTGACACACATACATGATACACGGACGCTACATATGTATAACATAGTGAGATGGTTACACGTGTACATGTAAATGATGTTGATACTTAGTAATGTTGATATTATAGTCTAATCATGATTAAGTAATGATTCTCAGCCCTAATCAGTTCCAAGAAAGTGGGAGATGACATAACCAAGATGTAGTGATTGAATTATGATATGAGATCCTAATCGACTATGTATATGAAACCCTAACCCTAATTCTTGGGTGTGCTATGATTGTTGAGCTTGTTTGCTCAAAAAGCATGTGATTGTATTTTCTCTCTTATATTTGTATGAATCTAACCATGCAGGTGAAACAAATGGCATAGCTTGTGATTGTTATCATGATGATTATGATCCTTTTAAGGCATGTTGAGGTAATGATGTGACACAAAGATTTGTGATTGGGTCTTATGACATGACAGAGGCTTTATGCTAGTGTAAGGTATTATCCACGAGTGAGAGATGAGGGATTGATATCCCATAACAGTGTGATTATGGTGATAGCCTTGTCTAGATGTGTGATGGCAGTGGTATTCTAAGAAGATATGACAAGTTTATGTTTCAAACATTTTATATCTTTTGGAGTTGTATTATGCCCTTATCTTTGTAGAGTTTGTTTATGGTTTGTATGTTGTAACTTGATTGATGCTAAAAGATACCCAATTGGTTTAATTAATCAAGTGAAACTCTAATCCTATAGTTTCCTTGTTCCATAGATCCATCTTTAGTGTTAGTACTAGTTGGATGGTGAAACGAGAAATTCATGCGGGAAACTCAGAGCGCATATTGTTAAATATACGGGGAGCAAGTTGAGGTATCTCCTTGTATTCTTAATATACTAGGATGGTTAAGTTCATACCATAATAGGAGAATAGTTGAGACCGTATCTCAGATGATGTGATTTACTACATGTGATATGTTTGCTAGGATGACTATGGTCATACCCTGGTAGGAGAACGATTGCGGTGGTATCTCAATTCACTAGCACCATGACCTATATACCAAGGCGGACTATGTTTTTTTCCATTTGAACTTGATATATCACTATAGAGGACTCAGACTAACTGACGGTATGGAGAGATCATGGATTTTTTTTCTTCCATTGATCTTGTATGGCACTAATTTTGACTTAGAAGTGGTCAGTTGGAGCATGAGTGGTATACCTCATCTCCTCAAGGCATAATAAAGGACTTAATACAACTGTGTAGTATATTTTCTTAGGGATAAATATGTCTCACATTGGATGACCGCTTTTCCTTACCTTTTTACTGATTTCTTGAATTATAATATGGTAACAGAAATCAACTATTATACATGTTCTTCATATTACTTCGTAGAATATTAATTGTTCTACTACTCAGTGATAATTGCTTTCATTGCTTAACATGTACTATCTGTTAAATACATATCATTTAGCTGAATTTTCTCAACCTGATAATAATTTTATCTATCTATTTTAATCTACCTATATTTTAATAGACATTGGTGAAGAGTTATATCTCTCATTGGGATGTTTAGTCTCACCTTGTGGGTTTCAACATCTTGTAGGTGGTCGGGCATGAAGAGGTAGGGATCGAGCTATCGAGGTTGGGCAATAAGAGAAGCAGTAGTTGATTAAAGATTGGATAAGCTACTTTTGTTTTGTAATAGAGTCATATGTGTCGTCCATGTACTCTCAGGTCCTTGGGGAGTTTTGTAAATGTTATATATGGAGATTTTTTGGCTTTGTGCCTTGTTGTACAGATATGGCACATTGTATATGAACATGTTACCTATTGTAATAGGTCATGGCCAGTGTGCCATTGAAATAGTATCTTGTAATAATCCTTTGATATGAGATATGATTGGCAACTTTTATGGACTAAGATGTCATATGTTCCCACCTGAGAAGGCTATGTTCTAGTATACGCTCTGAGTAGGAAGTCAACATCATCTGTAGAAATGATCTCTATGATATGTGAAAAAAGAGACTTATTGGTTAACATGAGAGAGGTGAATTTATATTTGAGTGTCTCAGAACAAGGTGGACTTATTGTGTAGATGCAAATTAGGCCTACATTCTATGGTCAGATCAAGGAGCTTCAATAGAGTGACAACAAGTTGCAACAAATCATGCATGATATGGAAGAAGGAAAAAGAACATAATTTATATATTCAGATGATGGATTGTTGTATTAGTAGGATAGATTGTGTGTTCTAGATGATGATGTATCAAAGAAGCAGATTCTTGAGGAAGCTCACGCTTCTATGTATGTAATGCACCCAGACAGTTCTAAGATGTACAAAAACCTTAAGGAATCGTATAGGTGGTCAGGTATGAAGAGAGATGTGGTTGAGCTTGTAGCCATGTGTGGTGTGTGCCAACTAATCAAGGCTCAACACCAGAAGCCAGTGGTTACCCTATAACCATTTTGTATTCTTATGTGGAAATGGGTACATATTACCAAGGATTTTGTAGGGTTACCTAGAACAATACATGGTTTGACTCAATATGGGTGATCATGGATAGATTAACTAAATCTGCCCATTTTCTCCTAGTTAAGTCAAATTTATGCACCCAAACTAACCAATGTTTACATAGATGAAATAGTAGGATTTCATGAAATATCTATCACTAGTATATCTGAAAGAAATCCTAAGTTAACAACAAGATATTGGAAATACCTACAGTGTGCTTTGGGAACATGTATGAAGTTTGGCACAACTTTTCATCCTAAAATAGATGGACAATTAGAACAGAAAATTCAAACCTTAGAGGACACAATGAGAGCATGTATCTTGCAACTAAGTGGTATTTAGGATAATCATCCCAGTCTTATGGAATTTTCCTACAACAATATTTACAATTACAATTTAGTTTTGTCTGTTATGACGCTTTATATGGGAGAAAGTGCACACCTCTCATTTGTTGGTATGAAGTTGTTGAGAGAAAAATTCTAGGTCTCAAATCACTAAAAGAGACAATATAAGATATATATATATATATGATCAGACAACAGTTGAAAGAAACACAAGATATATAGTAAATCTATACAGGGAAATGGCATAGACCACTACAGTTTGAGGTTGGGTTTGAAGTTTACTTGAAAATGTCACTATGGAAAGGAGTGTTGAGGTTTGGTAAACTAGGCAACTAACTTCTAGATTTATGAGTCCCTATCAAATCATTTAACAAATTGTCCTAGAGTCATACAAGCTTGAGTTTCCTCCTAAGATAGCTAATTTACATGAAGTATTTCATGTATCTATTTTGAAGAAATGTCATACATACATAGAGAATATCATTGACCCAGATCATGTTTAAGAAAAGATATTTACTATCTTGAAGGTCCTTTTCATCTAGATCATAGAATTCAAAAGCTTAAGTAGCAGGATATACCCCTAGTGAAGGTCCTTAGCAGAAATCATGGTGTATAAGAAGCTACATGGAAAGTAGAGACACATATGTGTTAAAAGCATTTGTACCTCTAGGAGTTTCAAGATGAAATTTTTATTGAAGGAAAGATTGTTACAATCCATAACTCACCGTACTAGTATTTTTAGCATTAAAGATAACCTTAATGTTAATTATACTTTTCATTGGTAATATTATCACCTTGTTCTTTATCTTAGAGTTAGTTATCTTAATTCTTTTTGGGACAAGTCAGATTCATGATTGAGCATATTAAGGGCTCTCAGTTCAAGTTGATATAGTATTATTCCACACATATCTATGGAAAAAGAACTAAAGATACTTGAGGAAATAATCATAAAGAAATTATCATTTGAGAATTTTATCAAACTAGTAATGTAAGGTTGTAGAGAATTTAGTTAAGAGTCTAACGTAAAAATAATGAACCAATCTGGAGTTGAAATGAGATATTTCTAATAGTTTTCGTAAACATGTGCAGATCTGACTTAGTCTACACTTTTGTTGGCCAACGGCCACATAGACCGATGGCCACACAGACAGATGGCCACATAGAAGTTAATCATGTAGACCAATCACCATGCACAGTTATGGCCATAGACTACCTTTTACACTAACCGTGGAGGATATGAAATGTGACACCACCAAGGACAACCAATCAGTAAAATGACCTTAACTTTTTCTATACATATTTCTGAATCTGATGAAATATATCTTTTTGGATTCATATTTAAATTGTCCACACAACTAGTATCCTAAACCTTTGAAGTGAGATGCAAAGTATAAATTGTTAGGGTGATCTTTTGGGAAGAACGCAATGAATAGGAGAAGACTGATGACCTAGCCATAAATATATCATGATAGGTTAATTTTCACTATAGATCCCTTCTCTTTTGCTTCCTTATTTGATTGAGAACATCCCTGAGACTTTCCAGAGGCTTCCTTCTACCTCCTCTCTCCATGTTCTTCCTCTAGAAGGCCCTATTCAAAGAAACATGTCTATTATTAGCCATTAGAAGGTGGATCTTAAATCTTTGAGCTTGATTCAAAGCTCAGTAAACCATGAATCTGGAATACAAAACTTAGATCTGAGACCAATGACCTAGATTGGATCCAGGAGAGTACAAAATCATGTTCAAACCTTAATTTGTCAGTAGTAATATAAAATAGCATATGGTTTTCATACTATTCTACTTGGTGATTTATATCACAAATTTTATTGGTACTAAATACTAAATCTTAGTTATAATAACATATGATTTTAATCTATTGAGGTCCATTATATAGGCCCTTAGTCCTAAAATAATGTTCTTAAGATGTATTTAATTCTAAGAGTAGAATTAGAGGCACCGGCGACCCGAGTTTTATCCTAATTTCTATAATGAAAAAATTATATTGTGAATTCATCACAGGATATCTTGGTGAAAATAGTGAATCTCACTCATCAATTTAAGCTTATTGTTTTATTAGTTTTGGTGAGTTATTTGATGTAGAATTCAGTGTATGCTAAGAATATAGATCAAATAAGAGTAGTCATTAATGGATTATTGCTTATGAAACTAAAAAATCATAATACTTTCGATGTCCTAAACAATGTAGAATTGATGACAGTGGTCAGCATTGGGAAAGACGAAACATGCATACTGAGGTATTTGGAATATACTAGAGGGCTACAAAGTTTAAGCCCAAAAAGGAAGTACTACTTAAAATAAATGTGTTCCCAACATTTACCAGAGATTCAAATGGTACTCAGTCTAGTACAGTGGATTGTAATATTAGTCAATTGGTCAGTTTTGGTGGAACCACTAGTTTTAGTAGTTAATTCATAGTTTTTTTACTCTCTGACTGAGTACCTAGGTTAAGAGGAGGTATCTAGATAATATGGTTTTTTTCGTTAGTGCCAAGGCCAGATGTGGCGAGGTCAGATATAGACTGGATAGTTAGTTAGTATACCTAGAGTCCTCGGGTCTACTCTAAGTGTTGTACATCGAGATTGTAGCTTACTATGATGCTTACACATGTTGTGGTACACCTTATGTAACATAAATGGATTCTTGAAAGAAATCATGATTGGATTTGATTGTTTATATATGTAGTCAATTATCAACATGTTCTGTCTTGTTGTATGATTATATACTTCACCTAGCATGCCAGTATTCTTTTGAGTTATAAATTTTGTTAACGTATTACATCTGAATTATCATGGTTTTTGTTGATTTTCTATGCATTAAGCCAGTAGTTGTTACAATTACTGAAACATTTTTTCATACAAGGGACCAGCTGTACAGGATGAGTCAGAAATTAGCTTCCACTGTGAGTAGAGAAATTGAGGCTTTAAGAGAAATAGTTAGAGTAGTTAGATGGTATCTTATACTTCCCATAAATCCTAGGAATGAGAGAGTGGAAAAGAAAGTAGTGGTAAATAGTTGTACTTGATGTACATTAAGTGAGAACTCTTTCTTTTATGTTAAAGTCAAATTCTATTGTAATCTTTCAGCTTATGCTTAAATAAAATGTTATAATTTGTGAAATGGTGTGTTAATTAATTAAGAAATAACAAAAAATCAAGGTTAATTTTTAATTAATGATTAAAAGTGAATCGTTAATCTAATCCATCTTTGGCGGTCTTAAACATTGGTTAGTGGGTTTAGGTAATGTCAAGAGTGTTGGTTAGGAGAACCATATACTTGGGTACAAGTATCTACATAAGTAACATAAAATGATTCAAACCAACCTTAAAGAAATATCACATGTTTATGTTTAAGTACATAGATTTTTGTGTTAACTTTCATGGATAATAATTAAGAATAATGTATAGTCTTTTCTTATGTTACAATTTCATATATCTAGAATAAGCATGTCACTTATAAATAATTATTTTTTCTAATGCATGACTAGGGACAAAATCTCATAGATGAAGATCAGCAATAGATATAGAGTTGGAGCCATCAACAAAATAAAAGGGATACTGAGTGTAATCATACATAGTGTCCTGGTGTGGCACCATCATCCATAGAAGTTTCATTTCATATAAAAGATCAGTTTGTTTATGTTTAGGTTTATTAATAAATTCATTAGTTTGTTTTTAGTTTCCTTCATATGTAAATTTTTAGAGAATGAGAAGTTAAATGTGATTATGTGTTGGTTATTACATCAATTATTTTGTATGTATGATATTCAATGTGTGTCATACTACATCAATATAATGAGTTAAGAGTTAATGATTCCACTCATGTGAATACATTACCTAGAGTCTTATTCTAAGTTTCAATAATATCTAATAAGTTGGAATTAGTTTACAAAGGAAAATTTGTTAAGAAATGTTCAATAACATCATTTTGACATAATAATCAATTAGCATTCATGTAACACCCCTGACATGCGTTATGAAGTAGCCCTAGATGTTTTGCCTAAGTAATATAATTATAACCTTACCTTAATCTTTTGAAAAGTAATTGATACTTAAGAAGAGCTCGAGTTTCAAGTTTGAGCCCGTTTCAAGGTTGTTTGTCTTATATATGATAGTTTTGGTGTAAATTGCAATTTACCCAAAATATGGGATTGATGTGCAAATTATCACCTCTAGAGTGCTCCTTCTCTCTCATAGCATAATCTATAAGAGAGAGAAAGGAGGGGATGCATTTTTTGAGTCTTGGGTGAGTGATAGAACTCTTGATGGTGAAAGAACTCAAGAAACTTGAGTACCTTGAACCCTAAATAAGGTTGTGTCAAGTTGTGAAGTGCATAAGGGAGTGTCTTTCAGCTTGGCAACCATAGAGGAGGTCCCATATTGGTTTAGCAACTTTTTGGGAGCATTCATATCAGGATAAGAACTTCAAGTAGGGAAGCCTATCGGTTTACATATTCCTTGCAAAAGTTGTATCAGTTTTCATGTAAAGTGGTATTAGGTTGTGATATCTTTTCAAGCAAGATACCCAATGGTTGATACCTCATCCTTGAATTATCCATATAATTTTTGCATTTCAAGATAACTGTGGATGCATGTAGTCACCATGCATGGACACATATCACCTAAGTGCATATGGTGGTGACACTTCACATACACTCTCTCTCATGAGCCTCAACTATATAAGCCTCTCTTATCACCCACTAGTAAACATGTTGACCCTCATATCATTTCCTTCTTGGTGGATGACCTTATGAGTTCAAGGAGCAAGATGAAGGTTGAGCATCTTTCCTAAGGTAAAGTCAAGGTCATCTTCAATCTTGGGTGCATTATGCTTCATGGATCATGGTTTATTCATTTCTTTCTTTTATACTTCAGAAAGTTTCTAACTATGATACCTTATTCTTGATGGAGGTGAAGCTATAGTCAAATCTTGGACCTTTAGATAATTCATATTCAACCCTAGGAACATGAACCTTTGCAACGTGAAGCTCTAGTGGTGATCTTGAGACATGTTATATAACTTGAACTCAACTTTATTATTATTCATCTTCTACCATGCAATTCTTGGTGATTCCTTTTCCACTTCGACTTTACTTGATTGAATTATGACTCTATGAGATCTAATGGATATATGGGATTATTGTCCATGAATTAAAGTATTTTGTGGATGAAGGGTTGAAGCTTGAAGATGACAAGTCGATACAAACATCAAGTTGTGAGTGGTCATCATGACTTGTGATTACACCATGTAACAAGTTGTCACACTTGGGAAACTAATATATTTTAATGGGGTTGACCTGTCATGCCCTAGGAGAGATAGCCCGTTATGCTTGACATCTTAGACCGATAGGTTGAGAGTATTTTCCCATCATGATCATGAGGATATCTCATGAGTTGGAGTGGCAAACTGTGGTGCCCTTGGTTGAGCAAGAGGTCGACATGAAGATGTCTAACCCATCACACTTAGGGTTTCCCATCACACTCTTCAAGTAGGGCTATACTGATACATATGAGGCCCTATATTGTTACTGGTTTGTTACATGTAAAGGATTATTATTGTTGCAATTGTCAAGCCTGTCACCTAAGGTTAAAGATGAGAGCAGATCGAAAACTTGAAGATGAGTAAAGAGATGTGGCCAACCCAATATTCCCTAACCTTAACAACTTGTCACAGTTTAAGTAGTGTTTCTCGACACACCTTGGCCAACACACCAAGTGTTAGTGTGGTTGATACAATAGAATGTGCAATGGTTGACACATGCATGGTGATATGCATAGGGTGATATCCATATAGTGATACAAGTGAGATGCCTTAGGGCGACACAAAGGGAAGTGTCATGGTTGATACATATGTTTAACCTGACACAAAGGTTAGTGTGTAAATTGATACACCTTTATGTGTGGAAACCAATACACCTTGATGTGTGTAAACGGATACACCTTGATGTGTGTAAACTGATACACCTTGATGTGTGTAAACAAATACACCTTGATGTGTGTAGGTCGATACATCTTGATGAGTGTAGGTCGATACACCTTGATGAGTGTAGGCCGATACATGATGAATATAATAAATTTGATACAATATGATTTAGTGAGATGGATATACTTTAATAAGTGTAGGCCAATACACCCTAAAGAGGGTCAAGTCATTATCACAAGTTAAAGTTGAATCTAGTATCTTAATGAGGATGAGAGAGAAACTTATATCACTCATGTTGATTATCAATTTATAATAATTGATGAGAGTAATCAAGTATGATTGAATACTTATGGAAATGAAATAAGCTCCTAGATGTGAGGAGTTATGAATTAGGGTTTGTTTGTTGAATATAATCCTAAAAACCATAATCGGCTACAATTGAAACCCTAACCCTAATCATGAGAGGGTTGTAACTTGATTGGGGGATTTTTCTTTTATGGCATGGTGTTGGTATTTAAAGTGATATCTCTTTAATCATGAGATCTTAACCATGAAAGTGTTTTGAGATAATGAGCATAGCCAACTATGGGTTCTGGTGATGTGACATTACATAGATTGCATGGGCCATGCGTGAGCCATGTGAAATACTTGTATAACAAGTACGATATGGGTATTATGACCTAGAGATGGTTGTTGCCTAGTGAGAGGTGACATGGTTCAATAATGAACAAAGGGGATTGAAACCATGTAGCATGTGATAATGATGATGAGATAAGATTCTAAGTAATGTGTTTAAAAAAATGAGATCCAGGGGTAATTGTGATAAAGTAACAAGTATGTGTTAGAAATGTTGTGTGACATCTTGAAGGATGTATTACACAGTTCTTTGTAGAATTTACTTGTGTGGTATATTTGTAACTTGATTGATGTTGTGATACACCTAAGTTTGTAGGTTTCCTGGCCATAGATCCATTCAGTGTCGGAATTTTCTACATGGTGAAATGAGTTTAACTCAGAACTCATATTATTGAATGTGTGGGTGTAGTTAATCATCTTCCTACATCTGTAAATAATTATGTGATATGGATGTCCATGAGTGAGCCAGTCCTTTCCTTAAACAATGTCCATGAGTGAGCCAATGGCCATGCGTGAGCGAATTCTTTTATAATATGTATGGTCACAAGTGATCCAACTCATTATATATTAGAAAGTCCATGAGTGAACCAATTCTATCTGAATAGCCATGACTAAGCTATTCTCTAGCTATGTGACCTGTACCAAGGTGGACTAGTTGATTAAATAGTTGACTATATATCACTATTAGTAGTTTACTAATATGCCTCTGTGTCGTTTCTCGTACTGATCGGGAGTTGTGGGTGAGGTCTTGGAGTCCGACTCTCCTTGGACCTTGTATGGCGTCGTTGATGGCCCTTCATAAGGAGCGGTTGGATTTTGGTGGTACGACTCAAATCCTTAGGGCATTAGTTAGGGCACAACACATGATCTATTATATGTGCTTCAATGTAAGTGTGTGCAACATAAGCTTGAGCATTGTGTGCCTAAGTATGTGCATAATCATGAGATTGATTATTGACTGATTTAGTTATCTGTGTAGCATATTTCTCTTGAGTATGGATTACATAAATATTTAAGGAGTCTGCAATTGTACTTGTATGACATATTTAGTAGTTGGCATACATGTTGTTCATATTCCTTCTAAGTGATTACCTGATACATTGTTCAGTCATAGTTATCTAAACTACTCATTTATTATAATATTATGCCCTAATCATAATATATGGTCAGATTTGTTTAGTATAGTGCAGCTTTACTTCCTGCTCTACATAACAGTATATTTGTGATAATAATGTTGTTGGCGGAGAGTTATATCTCCCACTGGGACTTTTTTCTCACTCTGTGGGTTCCACAACTTTTTAGGTGGACGTGCTCAAGGAAGCAGAGATCATGTAAGTTGAGACAGGACATCAGTAGGAAGAAGACCTAAAGTTTTGAGGTGGAGTGTTGTCAGTTGTGTGATATTGTAGATAGAAGTCCTATGTGTTGTCCCTATACTCTCACATCCTTGAGGGGATAATCTTGCTATGGTTTCATGATCGATCTGAGCTTTTGAACTAATATGTTGTTGTTGCTTTTAATTTTACTCATATACATATTTTGAACAATGGTAAACTTGTGTTAGATGGAAAAATAATGCACCATGTTATATATATATATATATATATATATATATATATATATATATATATATATATATATATATATATATATGATAGGCTTTGGGTCTTCTTATAAAGAGTTTTCTGGCGGTGGATCTTTATGGAAAATGATTTTAGATTTTTAGTGATTTTTGGTAATCCGTTGTTAATGGTTATTACTATGTGATTTTGTGTAATCTTGTTGTCGGTCTGATAAAAGGTGTTACATTTGTTGGTATCATATCTATATGTTTGCCGAGTCTACAAGGTCATAGGACTAAGGTGTTGAGTATGTTCTAGTATCCTCCAATATATCGTATAGTGACTTTTGCCTATGCAGAAGAAAGGGGAAAGCATAAAGATGTATAGAGAATTTGATGAACATATTTATAAGAGCAATGTTGCAGCATCAGGAGAAGGTGCAAGGGATCAGACAAGAGAAGAACAAGTTCCAGAGAATCCCCAACCTGATCCATCCATGATAGAGAACCCTTGTTTTCAGGTCTTCTTTGGGCAGTTTATGACGACAATAGCACACATGGAAGATTGGATACCTAGGGTACCAGTCTCCAATGTAGAAGGTTCGAGTTCTGGTAAGACTTTTGAACGGCTATGCCATGTAGGAGCTATGGAATATGCTGGAACAGCTAACCCAGTAGATACATATCTATGCTTTACTGAGTTAGAGAAACCCTTTACGATCCTTAACATCCCAGATAATGACAAGGTCATGCATGTTGTGTACCTTTTGAATGGTAGTGCTAGCCACTCGTGGGTCATAGAAGAGGTGAAAGGAATTATGAAGAAGTTGGTTGGGAGGAATTTCATCAAGAATTCATCAATAAGTACTTTCCACAAACATACTTAGATGAAAAGATCTCGAGGTTTGAAAAGATACGACAGGGAACCATGACAATTAATGAGTATGATGCTAGGTTTATGGAACTTTTATGATTTTGTCCTCAAATGGCTTCTATTGAGTTAGAAAGGATCTGACATTTTGAGAAAGGATTGAATGTTGAGATGTCTACCTCAGCAACTACTTTGGAAAGTAGGGAAATTTTGCCACATTTGAGGAATCTGTTAGGAGGATAGAGAGATTTGTTATAGGAAAGTAGGAGGCAAGTATTAAGAAGAGGTCTATACAATCTCAGGAGCAATCAATTGGTGGTTTGAATAGCCAAAGTTTTCAATACCACTAGTTCAACAAGTATCTAGTGTACCAACATGGTGGTCACTAAGTAAAGGAAGAGGATGGAGTTTACCTCTAGCTGGATCCTCAAGCTCAGTTTCTAAGATAGTAATGGAACCAATAAGACCATGGTATGATATTTAGACATGTTATATGTGACACATCATTCGAATAAAACGTTATTATCTTAGCGGAAGCGATCACTAAGCAGCGGATTACCGAAAATCACTAAAAATTAAAACCATTTTACCAAGAGTTCCACACATAGGAAAACTCTTTCATAAAGAACTGGAGCAACTTAATTACATACTGGTTCACAAGTACATGTTCTGTATCATCCTTTTCTGAGAATTACATGCATCAACTGCTCTGTTAAACTAAATACAGGCAGTATGAATTCTCGAGGTACTAAGCCAAAATTTCAAAAGCATTAACTACTACTCTGAGGACCTAAGAGTACAAAGACGACACATAGGACTCTATGTACATCTATACAAGACATATCAGCCAGTGTCTCCACCTGAGAATTCACTGTTGTTCCTGCTGCTGTTGTTGTTGTTCTCCACCTATTGAAGGATTCCTGCCTCCACGTCTGCGTCCACCTAAAAATTTGGTTCCCACGGGGGTGAGACAATTGTAAAATTGCCCCAGCGAGAGATAAAACTCTCCTCCAGAAACATTATTATTGCATATTAATAAGATAAGTCTGAACAGATGAATCATAATTGCTTAATAGTAGTTAATTCATTGTTTAACATATTAAAACATTATTCTTATCTAAAACATTGTAGCTATAACCTGATAGAGCAGCATGTCACTTATCTAATAAGGAATGTGAAGAATATGTATAACATTCATCAGTTACACTAAGCAGGATAATATCAACTAGTATTTCTCATATTTCAACTTTATGCAAATACATTACACAGCTAATTATGTTTTACACATCATGTGTCAGACTGCAATTAACTTGCCAGAGTATATTAACATCTTCATTATAGAGTTATAGTCGCATCATATACTCTCTTCAGGCTTAGAACACACAACTAATGCCTGGCATTGTTTTGTGGAGTCATGGCCTGTAGCCATACTCTTATAACAAAGTGTTGGGATCTTAATCCCTCATCTCATCAAGTACATTTCCATTTCTTAACAAGTTCATCATCATGATTATCGAATATGGGTATTCAAACCTTTAATTCATCATAGAATACTTGTTACCACATAACAAGTAACTTAATATCTTTAGGTCATTTAACCAAGGTAAGCATGATTCTTACTACACAAGCATTCCACAAAACACAAAAAGCTTAATTCATCTCTTGTTACCTCTTAGTAGACAACAAGGCATATTATGGCTTATGAAGCCCATAAACAATTTCAATAATTAAAACATCATATGGCACACATGGTTCATTAATTTCAGATTACCTCTCACTAAGCAACAAAACATGTGAAGGCTTATAAGGCCTATAAAACATTTTCAATATAAGAACATCATAGCTCATACCTGGCTATGCTTATCATCTCAACATACCTGCATGATTAGTACTTATGATAACAGTTATAATGCTTTCATATCAGCACCATGCAACACAAAGTAATACCTCTATTCCCTTTTTAGGGTTAGGATTCCCCTTACACATTATCACCCTCCATTAGGGTTTTCCACAAATAACCATTTAGGTTCTTAAGATCATGTTATTAATGATCAAACCTTAATTCATTGCTCCACACAGTTAGGAGCCAACATTGATAACATAAGTATTCAATCATACTTATTTATCCTCATCATTCATCATTAAATGAATTATCAACACAAAGTATGAGTTTCTCTCTCATCATTATCAGAATATGATTGAATCATAGTTTATTGGTTTGAATTAACCTTTTCATAGGGCATGATAGCCTACGCTTATCAAGGTGCATTACATCTCAATGAAACAACTGACATGACACACTTTATGTGTCACTTATCCAAATATATTGGATTTAAAACACATCAAGGTATATCAATATTGAGGTGTTGGATGTGATATCTATCATACTTTGATGTATCACTTCCCTCATCACCTTTATCTTACTTGAGTTCATAAACTTAGCTTGTATTAGGGTATTTCCCATCCTAATACTTTATACACCAGTTCATCACATTGATTATGTAATGTATTGGTCACAAGTCACTGTATTTAGAAAATACAACCATTGCTAATGATATGGACTCATCTTTGAGTTAGTAACTACTAATATAAGGATATCCATTATCAACCTCTTTTAGGTATTACACTTGTCAATATATTAATCACTATTCCATTATTAGGAATAGGATTTTCCATGTTTATAAATTAAGGTTCACATAGCATCTCCCATAAATATGGGTTTCACATAACATTACTCGACTTTAGAGTTCCACATAACATTACCCTACATTAGGGTTTCACATAGTATTACCTGAAATTAGGTTTTCACTTGACATCACCCTTAATTAGGGTTTCATCAACCTTCTCAATTAAGATTTCATGATCTCTTTACAAAGGATCATGCCCTGATTACTTATTATGTTCATGTTGAAAGTGTTGAGGTTTAACCATTACATGATTGTCACTCATGTAGGGATTCCTCTTTTGTCATCCTATCTAGGACGTCAATTACTTCAATCTTATATAGATTAGGTCCATACAACTTGAATGAAGGGATTTCACAACATATCAAATCATTGTTTTCATAAGCATCAAGAGTTAACCACTCAAAAAGGTACTAATTACCCTAGAACCTCAAAGGTACAACCATTGTAATCACCTTTGATTTACATCATTAATAATCAATTAGTTAATTGACCTTTAGTCACCTTAGGTGTTCAAATAGTTTGACCAATTGAACCTCAAATATTCTTGGTCACTTAGACCCCAAACATTCTTAGTCACTCACACATTGAATGGTTTGAAATCATTTAAGCAAAACCATAATGAAACCGTATGGACATTTCTTACTTGAAACCACTTGGGTCTCCAAACGGTTTGAGACCGTTTGGTCTCAAACGGTCTAAAGACCATCTGGTCCAAACCTTCTCAAAACCAAATGGACCAATCAAGGTCTTTCAACACTTTATCAATTCAGGGTTTTAATCATTAAACCCTCTATCAATTGAACTACTGATTTATTCTTCATTTGAACCATTGAATCACCCTTCAATTGGACCTTCAATTAGGGTTTTGAACCCAATTAAAATAGGGATTATAATCAAGAAACCATCACTTAGGGTTTTGGAATCAAAGAACAATCAATGATTGACATTGTGGAACTAATTCAATTGAAATCGTTGGAACATCATCAAATAATGATATAACCTGACCTCAAACGGTGTTGAGGTCATTTTGATGACCTCCAAACGGTCTTGAGACTGTTTGACTCATCCCATCATTGAAATTTATAAGATTCACTTAGAGTGTGCATCATTGAATCGATCATCAATTGAGCTAGTGATTATACTTCAATTTGATATCACTAGATCTTCAACCGTCCAATCATACACCACCATAGAACTCTAAACGGTCTTGGTTGACCTCCAAACGGTCTTGAGACCATTTGGGTGACCTCCAAACAATCTTGAGACCGTTTGGGCTTAGTCAACCCAAAAATTGATTCAATTACTTAAGGGTTCCACACTCAACCAGATTAGGGTTTGCATTTAAGGAATCATTCACAATTGAAACCTTCAAGATCAAACCAATTGAAACCATTGGATCAATATCCTACAACAGCATAATTCCTCAAACAGTCAACCATTTCAAATGGTCAACCACTCCAAATGGTTTGGAACCCAAACCTCCAAACGGTTCACAAACTGTTTGGTCACCAAACGGTTTGGTAAAACCGTTTGGACCAAATGTTGAAATTGTTTGCAATAGATATTTGTGGAGGTGTGTTCTTATGATGTCATCATCATCAATCTATAAACCCACGAAGCTTACTGTGATTTTCATGGTTATTGCATCAATCAACCAAATAAAATTTCGGAAACAAAGAAAGAATCAACAATTGATGAAGATATGGAATCAATAACAAAGTTCAAGGGTTCAAGTTATATAACCCACCTTCAATTGAGCTTCGAACTTTGGAGCTTCACATCAAAAATGGTGGAAGAAGCTTTTGCAACCATCCCAAGGCTCGTCCTCAAGCTTTGGAGTGAAAAGATTGGCTAGGATTGAAGATGGAGTGAAATAGAGAAGAAATCATGCATTATTTTGTGATTTCCACCATGAATTAAAGGTGAAAGAATGTCAAGAATCTTACCAATAGGTTGGGGGTCGTCCTCCTGTTTATCCAAGCTCCCTTGATCGTTTTTGCAAGCAAGAAGTGAAAGTGGATTCGAAATTATCCCTTCACCTCATAGATAAAGGAGCTTATATATGAATTTTATTAAAAATTCATTTAAGAGAGAGAAAGTAGGAATTATCTCCTCAACTTTATTGCCATATGCCCCCTTATCTTCCTTAGGGACGAGGCTATCCTCTTTGCCTCTTATTCCTCTCAATTATCCATGATTTAAAGGAAAACAAACTAAGCACCTTAAATCATATTATAATAATATCCATAAGTGAGTGGATATTTCTTTTTCTTTTCTTAATGTGAGTGGGTTCTCCACTCACGTAGATATTTCCTTTGCCTTTGCAAGGCACAAGGACGTCCACACATAACCAAACTCAACCATTATAGTTTTGGTTGAAGTGCAACCCAATTAATGTAATGATTTTTGCATTAAATTGAATTAGGTTTTCAAATATGCTTAAATCTTGATTGTTTTAATATCAAGATTCTCTCTCCTTCAAAATGATTCAAATGAGGCACCCCTCTCAAATTATTTTCTCTACATGATGCCAAGAATAATGAGGCACCCTCTTGAAGTGGTATTTTGCATATTGAATCCTAGATTTTGGGTAAATTGCACATTACACCAAAACTAGGTTTTAATGCACAAACATTGCTCAACAGGCTCTTTCGTGTTATTCAGGCTTGTAGAAACTACTGCATCATACTCATTCCCAAGATTCTTCAACACATGAGGAACATTGTATCATGTACAATTTGCAAGTTAAACCCTCAACTTGGGTAATTTGCACTTTAGTCCAAAACTAACAAAACATTGTTTCAACATTATTCAAAAAAAGACTAAAATTGAAATATAAGTTCCTCTTGAGCCTTAATTACTTTTAGAGAGATAAGAGAGAGCATATAATCAACTTCATTAAGCAAAACATCTAGGTTTAAGCATAACCCAGGTCAAGGATGTTACAAATTATGAACCCCTAACAAGGATTTTGTCCCCGAAATCCCAGATAACAAAAGATAGTTGTTACTCATGTCATCAAGTCTCTAATTATCATCTCAATGTCATGATGATACCATAGATCTTTAATCCACACAAAGTTCTTCCACGCTATACCCCGGGAGGAAGTACTTCCATTGGCCTGCCGAGGGAGTATAGGTCGATTTTCAAAGTGCACTGGACTGACAGGGTTATTTTCAGCTTGATAAACTTTTCCACCATACTTGTTCCTTCCATTAGTTCAACCTTATCAATGTTTATGTTTATGCAGAGCATAAACCCCTAATATATGATGTTCAAATTATTTATGTAACTAGATTGATTTTACAGTTGACCAATATAGGTAACCAACATAAATACCTTACTTTGGTATTCATCATATGTATTTAGAACACATCTCATCCTTATCATATTCGATTCCCTTTTGTTACTACCAAAGGTACACATGCACAAAGTATTTCTTTTTCTTTAGGACATCGCTTGTTCCATATATCATTATCCTGGAACCAAAGTCCAAAGCAAGCTGATGCTTTTCTATATATCCATCAACGGATTATTTCTAATCCAAGTACATCAAATATCATAATACATACTTGATTGTCATGTTAATGAAAGGAGAAACATAAAGTATCATACTCCTGTCATTACCTAAGGTTGTTCATTAAAGGGGAAACATATATATATATTTAACAGAGGTAATCCACTCAGCAATCCTTTATTTGTTTGGGAAAGTTCACTTAGCACTTCCTATGTAGTTGGGAGAGTTCACTTCAGCAATCCTTATGTTATTAGGAAAGTTCACTTAGCACTTCCTATGTAATTCGGAAAGTTCACTTAGAACTTCCTTATGTAATTAAGAAAGTTCACTTAGCACTTCCTTATGTAATTAGGAAAGTTCACTTAGCACTTCCTTATGTAATTAGGAAAGTTCACTTAGCACTTCCTTATGTAATTGGGAAATTTCACTGAGAACTTCCTTATGTAATTGGGAAAGTTCACTGAGCACTTCCTTATATAATTGGGAAAGTTCACTGATCACTTCCCTATGTAATTAGGAAAGTTCACTTAGCACTTCCTTACGTAATTAGGAAAGTTCACTTAGAACTTCCTTATGTAATTGGGAAAGATCATTGAGCACTTCCTTATGTAATTGGGAAAGTTCACTGAGCACTTCCTTATGTAATTGGGAAATTTCACTGAGCACTTCCCTATGTAATTGGGAAAGTTCACTTATTACTTCCTTATGTAATTGGGAAAGTTCACAGAGCACTTCCCTATGTAATTTCATTATACTCACTAGATTGTTTCAAAATGACTACTTGATCAGAGTAATCAGAAAGATGACAATCTAAGAGTTTCATACTTGCCCTATATCAAATAATCATATACCTGGCCAGGGTATACAAGTATTGAGATTAGGTAGTATGCACTTTATTTACTATAATATTCCTCACTTTTCATATCATTATACACATGAGATTTTTCATTCTTGGATTTTCTTCAGGCATCACTGTGATAACCTAACCTTTTCTCTGTCTTCAAGTGATATGTTCCTCTCTCATAAAGTGGCCCATTACTGAATTTGATGTCAATTTCATAATTGGAGAGTTGAGATTTTTCTAATTTGGCCACTATAATGATCAATTTCACAACGTGTACATTTGATTTGCTCTCTTGATCTTAATTTCACTATTTAATGATTCACTACCTTGTAAAATATCTTGAACCTGATTAGTATGATCACCTTGCTCTACAATATGTTTCAAAATATCGAGTGTTCTTTTATCTTCCCAATGGTACAAAAATTTCCTCATTTGGACCATCCTAGCCCAAGATATGGGTATTTGAAAATTGACCAAAATTGTACATGTTTTATTTACTTTTGTGAGTTTGGGCCTTAATGGGCCTAGTTAGGCACGCGACCCATGCTTTACCCTTGTGCCTCGCTAATCCCCTTTCCCCGTCAGGAAAGTAGCGAAGAGTAGTAATTGCTCTGCTTTGTCCCTTCCAAATTGAACATTGGAGGCGGCTGAGGAAGGATGCCCTCTGTTTTTTCCCCTCATCTAAACCCTAGATCTCTGGATATATTTTTAAAACCCTCTCTTTCAACCCTGCATCCTTCTCCTTCCTACTAGGTCTGGCCGCCAAACACCATCTCCCTCCTTCATCTCTGTTTGACAGCAGTGTGGCAGTCGAAAGTGGTTTGGGCATCCTCGACGGAGGGCTGCACCACCATCAGCCTCACAATGGCAGGAAGAGCGTGCTCGACCGTCTCCACACCCTCCTTCCCCGCCGATATCGCCCAGCCTCCCTCCTTCCTCCATGATTGGTTCCACCCGAAACTGCCATGGAGAAGTGGCGGCGGCCAAAGATGAGTCCTCAGGCCCCACCTTAGTGGCTAGGCGTCCGTGGAGCACCGACCTAGCTCTCGACCTGCTCCTTGGTGGGTTATTCTGGGCGGGCTGACCACTGAGGAGGCGGGGGCGCCATCCTCTGCCTTTCCCCTGTTCTGCACGGGAAACAGAGGGTGCACGCGCAGGGGTGTTGCCGGGCGAAGGGGATGAGCCAGACGATGCGTTGAGGGTGCTCGGGTGAGAACAGCCCGACAAGCACCTCAGCCCAAGACCAAAGGCCCAGATCAGATACAAGAGAGCGGCCATCGGATCAAGGGTGAAAGGCTGAGATCCTTCACATAATTTCAGGGTATGTTGGTATACTATGGTTTTGAGTTTAAAACTTTAAGAAATGATAACTCTCTTTTCCCTTGGCCAAATATAGCGAACCTATATACCAAATTGATCAGCTCGACGAGACCTACCAATTGGGCATGGTTCCAGGTCCTAATTATAATGTTTACTCCCCTGATTTCTTGAAAATGATCACTTTAGCCATGTTGAGTACATATAATGCATCCTTATGATAAATCTTGAATCTTTAGTATAGTTGTACCATGTTGCTCATCAAATCAATAACTTTTGTTCATATTTGAACCAAACAAAGGTCCTGCTCTCCCTTTTGCTCATAAATGACTCCCATTTGCACTTTGTGACTTGTCCTTGGACTTTAATGTATGATCTTGATCAAAGTTGCTATATTTCTTGAATACGATTCGTGTATCTATGTCTTGCTAATCTAATCTTGAATCTTGTATAAATCTTGTGTCCTGATGATCATGATCTAGGGTGCTCTATTGTGAGTCTTTCAACCCTAGAATGCATGTAAATACCTTAAACTTTGAGATGATCATAGAAAGTGCATAGAACGTCATAATGACATGAAACTTGAACCACACCATCATGATGACCTCTAGATCAGCACAATATCATATAATGAACCAATAAGCAACTTGGAACCCATCTTGGCCAAAACCCAAAAATACATATAATTAGGGTTAATGATAAGAATCTAATGCATATATGTAATCTTGTTGTTAATCAGGTTGGCTTATGATCTAGATGGTAATGGACGTGTTAAGTTAAGAATCTTTGAATCAGGTATGGGCCTTATCTAGTTATATGACTACCGCTTTCTTGCTTGAAAAGACATATATTATATGCTTGTTTGTCTATTTTCTCAAATATTGCCATGTAGTATTGCTATGTCATACTCGATGTTTGCTTCGTCTGTTTTATAACTTGAACACATATATATATATATGGAACTCCATTATAATATTGTTGATAAAGGGCTCTTGGTTACGACCTTGAGGTCCCTCTCGTATAAAAGGGTTAGCTAAGCTTGAGCACCCTTACGGACCCTTCCGACGGGAAGATGGTCAAAGGCCTTAAACATGTTTGATATTGTTGGTATAATGGAGTGAAATGACATAAAATATGATTTCGCATTTGTTAAACAATTAACATGTTTATTCTTGTTCGTTTAATCTTGAAATCTTTTCAAAATTATGCAAAGCTTATATATGTGTATCTTTCGGCCCCATACTCAACACCTCGTGTGTTGACCCATTTCTCGTATGTTGTTTTTAGGTTCAGAGATAGCTTGAAAGATGAAGGGCTTGGTGAGTTATGCTAGGTGTACTTGTTGTAAGAACCAGATATAGTATACATGAGAAGACTTGTACAAAGTGACTCTTGAACATGTAATTCAAATCATGTAATATAATGATGTTTCTTAATATATCTTGTTGATTGTTGAGTTTATGTTGGTGCATTTATCTTGTTATCTGTTCATGTGTGCTAAGCTTTATGCTTCCGCATTTCTCCTTTGGTATACGTTTGGTTCATGGGACTGGGATTCCGGTTCCGTGACAATCACTTCCATATCTCATCTTTTAACACACAGATAAGGGAGATTATAAAGCATTTTAAGGAACACTAAGTAAGATGTAAGTTCTCATCTCCCTTGTGTCCATATAGGACTAGTAAGAGGGAGTTCAAAAACAACTACTTTCTTATTTTTAACACATAGAATCATGAAATAAAATATCAAATGAATCTATTTCATCTGACCTATCATAACCCGAGGGTTGACTTTTGCATTAGATTGATTCATTGCATAGATCCTCGCAGTTGCTGGTTGTTGACCCTGTGCTTGATTGTTAGGTGTTGATGAACCAGCTCGGGACGCTTGTCCACATCCTCTATTGTTACTAGAAATATGTCTCCTTTGTGAGCCTTGCTGACTCTACCCCTGGGGTTGAGTCACCATTACATTCCCATCTAGACAATCCTTTGCTAGATGTCCCGGTTGTCTACATTGGTAACAGATCCTAGTCACAAAATAGGGTCATAGAGATCCATTCACCGATGTTGATGCTATGCTAGGGGCTCTACTAGGAGAAAATCTATGGTCCCTACCCCTACTTGATGCCCATTGCGTCTAGGTATTGAATCTCAATGGTGTTGCCGATGCAGAAAATATCAGCTTCTTAAAACTTTTAGATCTTTGTCCTTGACATTGAGTATACACCTTCTTACCACTGGCCTATTGTTTCTCGATTTCAGACCTTTCTATCCTCCTTACCAACTCCACAAAAGTATCAAACCTCTCCCTGTTCTCTAAGGTAGACACAGGAGTGGTCAGTTCAGCATTCAACCCCTTCTCAAAATGCTGAATTCCTTCCTCATCATTAATTGTCATATGCGGACAAAACCGCAACAACTCCATGAACTTAGCTTCATATTCACTAACATTCATCTGTCCCTGTCTGATCCTCTCAAATTAAGAGATCTTCTCATCTAGATATGTCTTAGGGAAGTATTTACTGACAAACTCTCATCAGAATACCTCCCATCCAATTTCTTCACTTGGCCTCTTATCTTCTTCTATAATCCACCAGTGACCAACACTTCCTTTTAGGAGGTACACTACATGTCTTACCTTCTCGGCTTCAGGAATATCAAGGATCCTGAAAGCTTTTTCCAGCTCCGTCAGCCATAGATCAGCATCTGCTGGATCAGTTGTACCAGCATAATCTATGGCTCCAACCCGACAAAGTCTCTCAAAAGTCTTGTCGGCTCCATACCCCTCATTGTGGGCTGGTGCCCTAGGTGCAGGTGGTGGCATCATGTCTGCCATGTGTGTCACAGTTGCCATAAACTGGCTAAACAGGGTATGGAAGGCTGGATTCTCTATCATGGTTGGGTTAATTTGGGGCTGTTCAGGTACAGGCCCTTCCCTATTCTGCTCTCCTGTACCTCCTCCTGGTGCAGCAACACTGCTATCAGCAGCGTGTTCTTCGTGTGTTCCAGACATATTCAAGTTTTTCTTCTCCTCCTATATGAGTAGAAGTCACTATCAGATAACTGGAAGACACTAGAACAGACTCAACATCTTAGTCCTATGTCTCTATAGACTCAACAAACCTAGCGCTCTGATACCACTAAATTGTGATGCATCATTCGAATAAAACATTATTATCTTAGCAGAAGTGATCATTAAGCAGTGGATTACCAGAAATCACTAAAAATTAAAACCATTTTACCAAGAGGTCCACACTAGGAAAACTCTTTCATAAAGAACCGGAGTAACTTAATTACATACTGGTTCACACGTACATGTTCTGTATCATCTTTTTCTGAGAATTACATGCATCAACTGCTCTGTTAAACTAAACACAGGCAGTATGAAATCTCAAGGCACTGATGACACCGCACTTTACGTATTTTCTATATATATTCAATACCACTTTTAGTATACCTTTAGTAAATTTTGCACGCATTTTGTCTATCTTCTTGACTAAAACCCAGTTTTGCGATTTTAGGAATCAGCCTAACCACGACCGCGGCCTCACCAAGGATCGCGACCACGGTTATTCAACAAGGAATCGCGACCGCGGTTATTCAGCAAGGAATCGTGACCGCGGCTATTCAGCAAGGAATCGCGACCGCAGCTATTCAGCAAACATCGTGACCGCGGTCTCACCAAGGATCACGAACGTAGTTATTCACAAAGAACCACGACCGCGGCCTCACCAAAGATCACGACCGCGGTCTCTCCAAAGATCGCGACCACAGTCTCTCTAAAGATCGTGACCGTGGTCTCTCCAAAGATCACGACTACAGTTGTTCACCGAGGATCGCAGTCAAGAAAGATCGTGACCAAGGAGAAATAAAGGAAAGACTGCGACCGCGGCCTTAATTCGGTGGAAGGCCCCTATAAATAGCGCCCCCACCTATCTTGTCAAGACATCAGATTAGAGAGATCCGATCCTGGTACCACGAAGAGCTACCGCATCCCAACCTCGTAGTCGAGGATCCGTCAGTCTTGGATCTCTGGAGCGAAGGCCGAGGAGAGAGAAGACGACCGCCCGCGTCCACCACTTCTTTGAGAGAAGGAGACGTTCCCTGTGGTAGATCCAGATCTGAAGGAGTAGTGTGTAGTATCACGTTTCTTCTCCTCGAGATCTATCATTTCCTCTCATTATACTCACCTCCCTTCTTTTGTGGTATCTCATGGATCTATCTTTCTATAACATCACCACGTTATCCGCAAGCATGAGTGGCTAAACACCTTAACTTGGGTTGGGAGTAGCCACTAAGTCTCTCCCAACATGTATATTGTCTCTTTCTTTTGAATATACTTACCCTTATCAAGATTATCTCCATGCACCTGTTTTAATGCTTCACTTGTATGCTTAGCTACCATCTTGTGATGTTTGATTGATGATATCTCGAGAGAGTAATTTCACTTTTATCTCGTGTTATGGAGTAGTATGAATGCACGAGAATGTTGGAATGCTAACGCTTTAAACCATCGGTGTTGTTGTGAGGTTTTTGAGTTGTCATCTCGAGAGAGAGAGAGGCTTCTTTCATGCCTAGATCTATCCTCATCTCGAGAGAGAGTGGAATAGATGTTTTTGTAGTTGCGTGTAATATTGATATGAGTAAGCAGGAGTGGGAGAGAGAGTTTAAATGTTGGAGAGATGCCTTGGTTGGTGAACCCCAATCCAAGTTATCCCTTATACCTTGTTACAATATGTTTCTTTTACTCATCTTGTTTTATTGTTCTTGATTTCAAGATTTCATTCCCTTGGGAACACCCTTTTTAATCCTCCTTTATGTCGGAGTATAGAATATTGATTCCGCGTTCTTAGCACTACCAACCTTGTCCCTGTGTTCGACTCGGATTGCTACATCAGACCCCGTTATCGTTGTGGGGGCCTGAGTGTCGGGTTATCTCTTTAAAATTCTGACTACTTTAAATCTACTTCTTTTGGACGCGCGACTTAGGCCGGTCAACTTTTTGGCGCCGTTGTCGGGGACAAGGCAAAACGGTACTGTTAAAGAACTTGAGTCTATCAACTATACTCCCATGCCACATCTTAGTGAAAATCTCGACAGTACTATCACACTAAGTCTTTTAACCTGGACCCACATAGAATAGTTCATTTTCATCAAGCCTGGTTTTTCTTACTTAATCGTACGTTCTATCCAGGTACCACACAGGGAGGAAGTTTTTAGCCCATACTAGCTCCGCACACCATGCCTCCCCGCATGGAACCACCTTCGTCCGTAGACGAGCGGAACGCGAGGATAGGACAACACCGACCCCCACCAGAAGCCGATGAAGATGGGCATTATAATGGCGATCATATCGATGAAGAATAAGAAGAACCTGAAGACAATCCTCACTGTGAGGAGCGTCATCATCGCCACAGGCACAGGAGAAACCATCAATAGCAACCTCGCCAGGACAGCACCAATGAAGAGGATGATGAAGAAGAGAAGACTCTTTGGGAATTGGTAGCTATAAAAGCTAATAACTCAAGATGTCCTGTGGTAATCCCATGGTTCAATGCAACAAACTTTGAACTGAAGCCATCTATCATATCTACGATCTAGAACAAGAGCTTTCGAGGGAATTCAAAGAACGATAACCCTTATCATCATCTTGATGCTTTTAAGAATATCTATGACACCATCAAAATGTGGGGAGTTCCATAAGAAGTCATTTACTGCAAGGGTTTCATCTTCTCTTTAGAGGAAAAGGTGCTATCCTG
The DNA here is from genome assembly GCA_963693085.1 of Alisma plantago-aquatica. Taxonomy (NCBI): domain Eukaryota; kingdom Viridiplantae; phylum Streptophyta; class Magnoliopsida; order Alismatales; family Alismataceae; genus Alisma; species Alisma plantago-aquatica. The sequence goes on from OY856412.1 coordinate 622,367,371, forward strand.
GTACCTCAGGCTACCGCATCAAGCTTTGAATGGATGGAACGCACTGGCAGACGCTTTCGTGAACAAGTTTTACCCTATTGAGAAAACTGTCAGAAACAGGCAAAGGATCACATCCTTCATGCAGAAGCCAAACAACAATCTCCATGAAGCCTGGGATAGGTATCAGGAGTACTAGAGAGACTACCCTCACCACAATTACAAGGAGGGGTTTTAATAACAACTTTCTACAATGGTATAACCTCGGAAGAGAGAGCCTCGCTGAATGTTGTAGCTGGAAGTGACTTTCTCGGGAAAAAGCCTAGTAGGTCTAGAAAGATCATTGAAAACATGGCTGAGTTATAAGTTGGGACTGATTATGATCGGGCCGATAGAGGATATGCAAGGAAAGCCACCAATGAAGGACCGTCAATTAAATCAAAGGCTCTTGAAGAAATCAGGTCTCAAATACAAAAGATAGCCACAAATGTTAAACAGCTGAAGGAATTAGGAGGGAATGGAAAGAAGCCAATTGAGAAAGTGATGAAATGTGTTACCTAAGGTGAAGGTGGACATGGGGTAAACAATTGCAGATATACCCGACCCGAAGAATCTAGTGAAAGCGAGTCTGAAGAGGAGGAAGCTGAAAATGTCTCTTATGCTAACTTTAAGAGACCCGATCACCCAGGATTCAACTATGGGAACAAGGATATAGTAGAAAATTCACATAAATTAAATAATCCACCCAAGCAACCACCCGGTTTTGAGAAGAAGAGCGGGCAAGGACAATACACCAAGATGAGCACTTTCCAGACAAACAAAATCAACTATCAAGTTCAAGGTAAATATCAAAACCGTCAAGTTGCTAGCGCAAGTCAAGGATAGGGACAACCCCAAGGATAGAGTCAAGCAAGAAGTACTAGTCAGCCCGACTTAGTAGGCCAACTATCTGACTTTATGAAGAGGCAGGACATGATAAACAATCAACTAGCGCAAAGTGTGATGTCCAACCCTAGCGTCTTGAACAATATGCAAGTACAAATGGCAGATATGCAAACACATCAATGCCAGATACACCAGCATCTCGCTCAGTTGGCTGAGCTCGTAAAGAACCCCTCGGGGAAGATCCCTTCTAACACAGAATCTGCCAAGATGGCGATCCTCAGATCAGGGAGGACAATAGAGTGCCCTGAGGAGATTAGACCTGAAGAACTGGCGCCAGAGAAGGTTACAGATAACCCAACCAAGGGGGAAAACCAGCACCCCCCAATGAAGGAACTAGAACCTGAAGAAGAATTGTTCGCCAAGAGGAGTCACTATTCACCAAGATTACCTTTCCCTTACAAGCTCGTAAAGGCTCACCTCAAGAAGAGGTATGAGAAGTTCATGGAATCGGTGAAAAAGCTACACCTGGAAGTACCATTCCTGGATGCATTGGAAGAAATGCCAACATACACCAAATTCTTCAAGGATTTGGTCACAAAGAAGAGAAGAGGAGGGAAGATTGAAACTATACACTTGGCCATCATGTCAACAGCTTTCGTAAAGGCGGAACTACGTACCAAGAAGAAGGACCCTAGAGCCTTCACTATACCTTTTGCAGTAGGGGATAATATCGAAAGGAAAGGTCTCACCGACTTGGGGGCTAGCATCAATTTAATGCATCTAAGCCTTGCACAATGATTAGGCCTGACTGAGATGGTCAGGACTAATATGAGGATCGAGTTGGCAGACCACACTTTCAAAAGATTGGTAGGAGTAGTCGAAGATGTTCTGATTTGTGTGGGGGAAATTCTTCATCCCATGTGATATTATTATCATTAACACTATCGAAGACCCTAAATGTCCTATTATCTTTGGACGTCCTTTCCTAGCAACCGGCAGGGCACTGATTGATGTTGTTGAAGGTATCATAACTTTGAGGGTCGGAAATGATCACATAGATTTCAAAGTGAAAGACGCTATGAAGGGACTGTCCCTGCTAGAATATGCTTACTTTGTAGATAGCTACAATAAATATTGTGAAGAAGTGGAAGAAGACACAGCAGTGGTAGACCCTCTTTTGAGGGCAATACACAAAGAAGATTTAGAAATCGATGACCCCGAGGTTGCTGAGATCCTCGAATAGCTGAATCAAAATACACAGGAGTTAAGCGATGAAGAGGAGGCTGTAGAGACTGTCAAGTATGATTCTCTAGAATTAACAAGTGAAGAAGAGGAAGTTCAAAAACCCAAACCTGAACTTAATTAATTATCGGAAGGTTTGAAATACGAGTTTCTCGATCCTGAAGAGAGGTATCCTATGATAGTCAATGCTAGCCTGACCGAAGAGCAAATGGGAAGACTTCTTAATGAGCTAAGACTCCATAGGCAAGCTATAGGCTATTCAGTGGATGATATCAATGGGCTTAACCTTTCTCTATGTATGCACCGCATAAATCTAGAAGAATTAGCAAAACCTCGGGTTCAACCCCAGAGGAATTTGAATCAAATGTTAAAGGAAGTTGTAAAGAAGGAAGTCATCAAGCTGAGAGATGCAGGTATTATTTACCCTATCATCGACAGCAATTGGGTGAGCCCAATTCATGTTGTGCCAAATAAAGGAGGGATGATAGTGGTAAAAGGTGATAAGGGAGATGAAGTAGTCATATGGACTGTTACCGGATGGAGAATGTGCATCGATTATCGAAAGCTGAATCAAGCAATGAAGAAGGATCACTATCCTCTTCCCTTTATCGACCAAGTACTAGAAAGACTGGCACACCACGAATACTTTTTCTTCTTAGATGGTTATTCCAGATTTTACCAAGTTCCCATCCTACCTGACGATCAGGAGAAAACCACCTTCACCTGTCTATATGGTACCTATGCTTTTCGAAGAATGCTGTTCGGACTATGCAATGCCCCTGTAACATTCCAACGTTGCATGATCTCGATGCTCTCGGACTTTTTGGAAGACATCGTGGAAGTCTTTATGGACAACTTTTCTATTTATGGAAGAGATTTTGGCGGTTGTTTGAGGAACCTATCGTTAGTCCTGCAACGTTGTGAAGAGAAGAGCTTAGTCCTTAACTGGGAGAAATTCCATTTTATGGTGCAAGAAGGCATAGTCTTGGGGCACAAGGTCTCAAAGAGAGGTATTGAAGTAGATATAAGCAAGATCGAAGCTATCTCTAATTTGCCTCCACCTAAGTCCCTGATAGGGGTGTGAAGTTTTCTTGGACACGCCGATTATTATAGAAGATTCATCAAAGACTTTTTGAGGATATCAAAACCCCTTTCAAACTTGCTGGTTAAAGACGCAAAATTTGATTTTACGGATGATTGTTTGAAAGCTTTTCATACCCTGAAGGAAGCCCTAGTAACCCCACCTATCCTCTGAGCCCCAGATTGGGAGTTACCCTTCGAGCTAATGTGTGATGCTAGTGACTATGCCGTAGGGGCAGTCCTAGGGCAAAAGAAGGATAGAAAACATCATGTTATATGTTATGCCAGCTACACCCTGGATGAGGCGCAAGTAAATTACACAACCATGGAGAAAGAATTGCTAGCTATTGTTTTTGCTTTTGATAAATTCAGGTCCTATCTGATTGGAGCAAGAGTAAGGGTTTATACTGACCACGGAGCCATCAGATACCTAATGAAAAAGAAGGACACTAAACCTAGGTTACTGAGGTGGGCCCTATTACTCCAAGAATTCGATCACGAGACCGCATAAGGAACATAGCTCACACCATCTAACTCTAGTGCCCCCTTTTTCCTCGTGGATCGACCCCGTACTTGCCACCTCACCTATACTACGACACGACCCCGTGCACTTGCGGGTGTAATGTCTTAGTAGAAGTAGGTAGTTAGTGTGGGACCATACAAATTTTGAAAGCAAGGATCCCATCCATCATCCTGTGCCTCCCGACCTCGTGGATTGCACTCGGCCACCCTAGTTGGCCGGTGTTGTAAGCCTCTAGCGGGAGCGCACCAAGCTTTCTAGCGCCGTTGCCGGGGAATAGAGGTGCTCGGCCTAGTTAGATAGTGTAGCTTAGCCTTTCCTTTTGCCCTCACCATTGCTATTCTTTATTCTTTGTGTTACTCTTACATATTGGTTTGCTAACTTGGCTCCTTGTTGTTTGTTTGTGATGTGCGCAGGTGACAGCTGCGCATGCGTAGTACGCGTTCGACTTGCACCGACTTGGTGGTTTACGACCCCGAGATTGGGAGGAGAAGACGTCAAGCTCACTGCAACCTACACCGAGAGGCCGAGATGGCCGAGAACAACCCACCACCGGATGTTCCACCTCCACCACCGCACCGACCGCTTCATGAGTATTTCATGTCGGGGAACTACAATTCCCCCATAGCCACGCTGGTGGATCAGATGCCTGGTCAGCAGTTCTCCATTCCGCCAGCACTCTTGGGACTTCTGCCCACATACTACGGAATGGAGAACGAAAATCCTTATCACCATATAGACGCGTTCTTAGAAACGTGTTCGACCTTCCGCACGCCTGCTGCCACCGACGACTCGATCCGCAGAATGCTCTTTCCTTTCTCTCTCAAGGAGAAAGCCAAGGAGTGGTACGTCTCGAGGCCAGATCTCGTCACATGGAATGAAGTAAAGAATGAGTTTCTGAAGAAGTTCTTTCCAATAGCCAAGTTATCCTACATGAGAAGGTGCATCACATCCTTCGCCCAAAAAGAGAACGAACCTTTCCATGAGGCATGGGAGAGGTTCCAGAAGTTGCTTCATGACTGCCCTCACCATGAGGTCCCGCTTTGGCAGCTGGTTCAAGCCTTCTACACCGGGCTTGAGGAGTAGAGCCAAAACAATGTAGATTCTTCGTGCGGGGGCACGTTCATGGCCAAGCCGCCCGAGGACTCATGGCCACTGTTTGAACATCTCGCCGAGAATTCTCACCACCGAGCTTCCACTAAGGGGGGGCATTGCGATCGAAACTACATTCCCCCACCGTCCTCCGTGGCTCCCACATGCAATACCACCAACCCCGATCTAATGAAAATGATGGCAGATATGATGCAGATGATGAAGAATCAAGTGGGTGGCTCTTCTAACCAGCCCACAAGGGCAGTTGATGATGTAGACGAGGAGGTCAATGCTCTATATTCCTTTGGTGGCCGCAACAACCAGGGTCCGATGTCCCAATCCTACACTCCCGAGTGGAGGAACCACCCAAATTTCTCTTGGAAACAACAGAATGAGGATGGGCAAGGACAGGGGCAGAAAAAGCCACGCTACAACTCAAAGTTTGAAGAGGAAGTACTTGGGAGACTGGGGAATCTAGATGAGGTAAAGAGAGAAGTGTCTTCTCAAGGACAGAACATCAGCCGTCTTGAGCAAAGGCTCGATCAAATTTGTATCTCACTTGCTCGCCGTGAAGAGGGGAGACTGCCATCTCAACTTATGACAAATCCTAACAGCGATGGTAGTTGTGTGACTGCCACCCAATGCGCATACATCCCACCACGTGGCCAAGCAACCTCACTTCCACAATACCAAGGGCCACCACACCCATATGCTCCGTCATCCCACCAACCCCCGCTAAACTACCAATACCCGCCACCACCTCCACATACTTACCAACCCCCACCTCCACCACAACCAACTTGCATACTCCAAAATCCTAATCCTCCCCAGCAAAGACCTCCACCACCTCCATCCTCACAAGCTCCCCCTTCTTCACATGAGCAAGTGAATATGGTCACTGTCATATGGAGTGAAGAAACTGCTCAAGGTTGCGGGAAAAAGGAAAAGAAAGTGACTGAGGTTGGAAACAAAGTCCCGATGCTTGAGGGATCTAGAAAAGATAAACAATACTCTGAAGAAAGTGCCACCCAAGTACCACCAGGGAAGGATAAGTGCACCCGAATTGCTACTGCACCTGACACGAATGTAGAGGCACTCTCATTGGTTCCACCCTCACTCGGGGATGCGGAAATTACCATAGACATAACAGCGCTCGAGGCCATATCCTTATGGGAACCAAGACCTTTACATGAGACAAGCGTCACCATCACCCCTCCGCAAGTTCCAGCCAGTACAGTGGAGATAGTTGATGAAGACGGGAAGCAACCCCATGAAGGTTCGACTCTCCAAAAATGGGGCGGAAATGTCATGAATCTCCTAGGAAACTTGAAGCGGGGAACAATAGGCATTACATCACTCCTCTCATTGATGAAGGACATATGCATGGGAAGGAGAAAGTTAGTGCTACTACCGATCGAGGAGATTTTTGCCTCAAAATATGTGAACTTCATCTATGACAATGGCTTCCCGGAAAAGAGAGGTGATCCGGGAGTACCTCTGATTTCTTGCTTCATTGGCACACAACCTGTCCAGTATGCTCTCATCGACTTAGGTGCAGGGACAAGCCTCTTGCCATGGAGCATGTACCTACGACTTTTCCTAAACAAAATGAAACCAGTGGAGTGTGCCATTATCTTGGGTGACGGAACCAAGAGGAAGCCCTTGGGAATCGTGCAGAACACAATAGTTTCGATGGATGAAAGGGTGAACATTGCATATGTGACCGATTTCTTGATAGTGGATACCTCACCGATTGATGGAAAAGAGTACCTCATATTGGGTAGGCCCTTCCTATCCTCTGCATGCGCAGAAATCAACATCCGCAAGGGCACGCTGACGGTCACTTACAAAAGGAAAAAGTTTGACTTCTTCATGTTCACCAAAGAAGAGAGAGACAAGCTGGCCAATGAAGACTTCAGTGAGATTTTGTGCTATCGTGACCCTCTGGAGCTGTGGAGATCGAGCCCATACTTCTATTCCATGTACACTCCTTGGGATGAAGCACATGTCGTCAAAGCGCTCGATAGGATCACCGTAGAAGAGAAAGAGGGCACCGTGGGTGTCAATACATGATGAAAAAAAGCAGCAAGCCCGGCTGAAGGCTATAAATTTAGCGCTAGTGGGAGGCAACCCACGTGGTTTGAGATTCTCGAACCTTGTTTTTACTATACTTTCTTTTGGTTTCCAAGAAACACACACACACTATACTTGATAGTTATTCTGTTTGTGAATCATTTTAGAAAAGGCACAAGAAAGGAAAGATGATAATGAAGGGTTTAGTCGAGACGGAGGTCAAAGTGAAAAAAAAAAGATTGCAACTCAATGGAGGAGCTACAGGAAGAAAGCCAGAACGGCCGTGCTGCTCAGCACGGCCGTGGTGGCCCTGCCCTGCTCACCTAAAAGTTACTTTGACCGCTCCAACTCTCTCCGGTTGCCTTTCGCAACCCCACACATTTTTACCCTACTAGTCTAAACTTCTATTTCATGATGAGGACATCATGAGTTAAAAGTTTGGGGTGGTAGGGCGGTAAGCCTTCTTTCGCCACATTTTTCTCTATGTACCTTGTGCTGAATTTTTGTAAGATGATTAAACAGTTTGACTGACTTACCATACTCGATTACCTTGACCTTGTGTGCCTGCTTGCATTCACACATTCATGTAGTTAATTTCTGCATTTTTGAGTAATTTTTTTAAAAAAATTTGCTTCTTCTGCCATGCATTGCATCTCAGGTAGGTTTTTGCTAATTTTTGCATGTTTTAGCTAGGATTTACTTACTTTTTCCCTAAAATAGGTTTAGATGTGATTTTGTGCAAAGTGGCACCATTTTGGCCAATTTTGCCCAGACTTGAATATTCTTGCTCCAATAGGATGTTTTGACTTAATCTCCAATGTTTGAAATGAAAAAGTTTACTCTTGTGACAAATGCATGCTACGTTCTTAGATCTTATTGATATATGGTCTTGATTGTGACTTTTTACATGTGAACCACATCTCTTAAGTCTGTGAATGTGTTGGTTGAATCATGAATTGAGCAAGCGACAAATGCTTAAAGCCAATGGAATCACTTGGTAGAAATATGAATATTGTGTTAATTCTATCATGTGATGTGATATTACTTGGTGAAGTGTTGAATTAGCTTTCATGCAGGGAATCGTATCTTGAAAACTACATTGATGACCCCTCTTTAATCCGACTTTTCTTCCACCATCTTCATACCCCTCCGCCTCATAAAAAGATGCCAAAGTGCACATATTAGCTGTGGCCACCTCCAAAAGTTTGGGGTGGCCACATCTTTACCTCCCCGCTTCACTCCATCCACCATATGCCCTATCTATACTAAGGGCAAAGAAAAATAAAAAGAAAACCAAAAATAAAATAAAAGGATGCTCCTGTTTAAGAGCATTCAAATAAAGAAAAGAAGAGTGTGTAAAAGCACTCCAAATCTTACCGCAACCCTTTCTTCTTCTTTTATACCCATTGAGCTGGAAAACATCAAATCTAGCTCACTTTACCCTTTCTACAGCCAAGTGGATCATCTAGTGTGGTTTGAAGCATAAGACCGAATGCATGAAAGTGAAACAACACTCCTAGTCACCTGTGATTAACATCAACATGAAACGGTTTACCCGGAATGACATAAAGGACATGGACAACTTGTGTTTCTATGCTTTATATTTGAAGTTTGTATGCTCCGTTCTCAGTTCATGATTGGGTTGTGAAAGAAGGAGAGGAGAGATGTGAGACACATGCACTTAGTCATTTCCAAAACCATATATATTCAATAATCTTCTGCTGCTTTGCATTTGTCATTTGTTTTGTTGAAAAGAACGGAAAAGAGAGATTAAGTTGGAGCATACTTGAGGACAAGTATGTTTCAAGTTTGGGGTGGTGATCCAACCCTATTCTAGGGTTGTATCTCGTGTCATTTTGTACTTTTATCACATTCAAATGCATTAGAATTACAGGTTATTCTCCCCAATATGAGTATCATTGCAAATACGCTTATGGATGTTCTTTGCACTATTTTTCAGGTACTTGGACCATGCTTAGATGGACGAGAGAGAGGGAGGAACCCAAAGAAGGCCCCAAACTCTCCCTCAACCTACCTCTAGTGGCCAAGAATCATCCCCGAGCAAAGACATCTGAAATTGACAAAGTAAGAAGCAAAATCAAGAAGTCAAGCCTCACCACGGCCGTGACCCCAATGCCACAGTCGTGGCTTTATTGCCAAATTCCAACAGGCTGCAATAGGGAAATCCACAGAATCCCACGGCCGTGGCCACCTACCACGACCGTGGCCCTTGAAGACACCACGGCCGTGGCCATCAGAACGGCCGTGGTCAGTAGAAGAGAACATGGCCGTGGCACCCTGCCACGGTCGTGGGAATTAAATTGCGAAAAATTAGTTTCCAACAGGGAAGTTGCCCAGAAAGCCACGACTGTGGCCAAGTCGCCACGACCGTGGCCGATGCTGATCAAGACGCCCATGGCCCCGCCCCACGGTCAGCTCCAACTCCTCCAAAACGGCCGTGTTACCCAACACGGTCCTGGTGAATGCTACACACCACGACTGTGGCACTCCGCCACGGCCGTGGCCACCACCCTACTTTGCTTTTTCACTACTGCCTTCACCCCACGACCGTGTCCACCACCCCACGGTCGTCCCCCACTACCCTCACCACGGCCGTGGCACACCCACCACGACCGTGGTGATCACATACCCTACATAACTTTCCACTGTTATTCCTATTCTACCCCCACTTAACCCTGGATCCTATATAAGCACTAGTTGCTTCTAGGGCTCGAGGTTAAGCACCCCTATCCGACCCTAGCTGCTTCCTTGCCTCCATTACTCCAATCCACCTACTCCCTTGCATATAACCCCATTTCCACCCACTTTCCACTCATTTCCACCATAGAAACCTAGTTTCTCTAGGTTTCTATCCATCCATTCCACCATTTTCATGCACCCCTGCACCTTTGGAGGAGGGAGGTCGTCTGCAGCTGCTTGGAGGTGAAGAAGGAGGCCACTACATTGAGCTTCATGGCGTTTTCCCTTCTTCTATCCCCTTCTTTTCCTAGTTTGATCATGTATAGCTAAGCCCCCTTGGGTGGGCTGTTTGGGGCAAAAATGTGGCTTTGACACCATGTTGGGGGAATATAATTTGTAATGAACATATTTCATTTCTATGATGATTGCCTTTGCTTATATCTCATTTCCCATTACTTGTGCATGTGGTTGTTGTTTAATTACATTAATTGCTTGCCTTGTGGTGTTTGAAGACATTTGTCTCTAGGATGTTTTGGTTTCTATGTAGCTATCATAGGATTGGCTCCTAGGTCCTTAATTCGGATCCCTAGCTAGCCCCCTATCTTCCTACATAATCACCTTCTTCCTACATGAAAATGTGAGTTCTAAGTGACTAGTATAAGTGTGATTAGTGCAATTGCCTAGGATTTCCTAAAGGCTGAGGTGGCTAGTGGCATGAGGTCAAATACCCTTATCTCTACTCCCATCCTTACCCTTGGTCCTCAATTGACTAATACCACTTATCCTAGAGACCTAGACTTGGTACGTCCTATGAGAATTACACCTAGCCCTAGTTCTCCAATTAGTAGCTTAGGGTAAATTCTCATAGCACCCACCTTGTTGTTTGGTTTGGTAATCTAGAATGAGATATGTTAATTGCTTATTATGATGACATCCCCCAACTAATGTCAAGGTCACATTTCCAAACGGCCCACCTCCTTAATCTAATTGCTTAAAACCCTAATTGCCTAGTTTGCTTGTTAATGCGAGCTTAGTTCAATTGCTTTAGTCTAACTTAGTCAATTGCCTCGTTTTGTTAGCTAGTGTTCATTTAGATCTTTCATCTTTCTTAGTGGTTAACTTAGGCTCTAAATTGTTAGTTGCTTGCTTAGTTTGGTATAATTCGTTCTTGCTCTTGTTTAGATAGCTTGTTAACTCAGATTGCTAATTTAGTCTTTTGATAACTTAGTTTCACATTGCTTTTCCTACTTGCTCGTTTAGCTTAATCAATCAAACAAACCTTCAAACCCTAAAAACCCTAAGCTCCACATAAGGAACATAGCTCACGCCATCTAACTCTAGTGCCCCCTTTTTCCTCGCGGATCGACCACGTACTTGCCACCTCACCTATACTACGACACGACCCCGTGCGCTTGCGGGTGTAATGTCTTAGTAGAAGTAGGTAGTTAGTGTGGGACCATACAAATTTCGAAAGCAAGGATCCCATCCATCATCCCGTGCCTCCCGACCTCGTGGATTGCACTCGGCCACCCTAGTTGGCCGGTGTTGTAAGCCTCTAGCGGGAGCGCACCAGTGATACATCCTGATACTCTAGATAAATTATAGAAAGATGTAATTGTTACCATGTGTCAGCTTGAAATGTACTTTCCTCCTTCATTTTTTTTATATCATGGTTCATCTTGTAGTACATATTACAAGGGAGGTGAAGATGTTGGGTCCAATTTTCTTACACCGGATGTATCCATTTGAACGCTACATGAGTGTTTTTAAAGGTGATGTTCAGAATCATTATCATCCTGAAGGGAGTATTAATGAGGGTTATGTGGCTAGGGAGGTGATGGACTTTTGCAATGAATTTTTGAATTGCAATGAAACTTCTAGTGATCTAAAAAATTCCCATCACACTTAATCTTATTGTGGCAAAGGAACTTTGGGAGGATGAGAAAAAGGAATCAGTCGTGAGTTGTGGGAACAAGCATGTTTGTATATGTAACACAACATAGATGAAGTTAGTAGCTACATCACATAACACAATTGTGGCAACACATCCCACTATCACACAGACAATGAGGTGTTATGCGAAAACGTGCGGAAAACACCATAAACCACAAATTACCAAAAACATGGGTTAATTAAAACCAATTTCGGAAAGCGGATAAACCAATAAACTATTACATTCAGATCCTCGTCCTGTAAGAAAACAAGTTATTTAAACATTTACAAGTCTTGAAACGTGTCCATAGCTTAGGAGATCAGCTGTCAAGCTATCACACATGAGTTCATCACCTGTTATATATACATAATGGCCCACATCCGGCCAGCAGCAGGATATACAAAGCATCAATAGCTATACATCACGAAACAATGTCAAAATGCTTCCAAGGACATGAGAGTATAGGGATGACTCTAAGACTCTACTACAAAATGACCAAAACAGCAGCAAGTCCATCTCTTGCCTTCTACTGCTCTTCTTGCTGCTCAGCCGCAACACCATGACCACCATCACGTCTAGCTCGAACACCTAAAAAAAGTTATAAACCAGTGGGGTGAGACACACAGTCCCAGTGAGAAACATAACTCCCCGCCGAAACTATAAAACCAAAGGAAGATTAAAGTAATAATAGCATATAACTGATAAATGGTACAACTAGAGCAGTCTATATAGAAAGGCTAATCATACCATCAAGCTTACCAAGCTGTACGAAAGGCATATACCCAAGTACTTATTTATGGAACATGATAATCAAGATAACATTTATAAGATCTTACCACATAACATAAGGAACGTACAAGTAACTGCAAGTATAACAAGATCAACTACACAAACAAGGACTCAATCAATTGTTCGTATTTTGCCTTAAGCAAGAAATACTATTCAGCTGGATTACGTATTATTATGCCCTGAGGAAGTGAGTTGTACCGCTCAAATCCAACCTTCGGTTGCGAAACCCAAGCCGGTGCCATACAAGGTCAATGGAAGAGCTGGACTCCATGACCTCACACCTCGTGGTCAGTGCACGAGTACAACACAAGTAGGACCGCAGTCTCAGGCTTAAGTGGCCTCAGCCACAGGGTCAGGCTACCCTCTGCCTAGCCCGCCTTGGTACAGGTATCAGCGCTAGTGAAATTGAGCCATGGGCCTATTCACCGTGCTCTTGAGCCATGAACGCATTCATGCTCTCATATCACACATCCTGAGCCATGGGCCTGTTCACCATGTTCTTATCGTATTTGAGCTACGGGCCTGAATCCACACTCTGGAGTCTACAACCGAAGTTGCACTCTTACCTCCTCACTTTAGTCTAGGATAAACCTCGCATACTCAACAATATGCGCTTCGGGTTAACCCGCAGGAGAACCCATTTCACCATCACCAGCTCCTAACGATGATGGATCTATGGCCAGGGCAAACTACATATATTTTGTTGTGATTAGTTAGTATGTTTTAAGTGGGTTGTTTGGGCAACCAAGTTGTAACACATGCAAAACATAAAGTTACATTATTGTTACCATCATCACAATATCCTGGGATCTTCATCCCTCATCACAGGAAACCACTGCCTCTTAAGGCATTCTCATTGCTGGGGAATAACCATCCCAGATCATCATCAGAGGATAACACCTCAACTTAGGCACTTTAGCCAAATTCAGGTCCTCAGACCAAAACACATCATGCATGTGATCTCATCATCAAGAGTAACCATCAAAGCAGTATTACTCAGACATATATATACCTCATAGCCCTTTACCTGGCTATGCATCTGTATGAAACACCTGCATGGTTAGTATGCACAATCATCATGGATTGATAGAGGGATCATATTATCCCACATAGAGCAACATTGAAGATTACATGCTTTATCATTCATGCCTCAACTTGTGACCATAGGTATAGGTCATATCATCAAGCAAAGTATCTTATATTCTTATCATTTCCTCAGCATTATACATATGATTCAAGATGATCATAACACAGGTATTATCATGGCAAGATACATAGATGTAATCTACTATCATGATTACCATCAAGCATGTCAAGGGTTACTATCAAAAACCAACGTGATTCATGAACAAGAGCTAGCGTATAGGTTTTCCATAAGAGACAAGACCCTCACTAGAAGCACCCACTATCCTCACCAAAGGTGTGACGGGTAGGGAACCCTCACTAGAGATGGTATCGGGAAGATCACTCCCCACATTTCGCCCAAAACTACAACCATCTAACGGCCAAGCAACCGCTCTACATATCGGCCAAGCACTCAGTAGGGTATCGGGCTACTACATGTATCAGTCAACAAGGGACCAAACCATCTCGAGCACTCATGTGTATTGTGCAACGCGTGTCGTGCACCTCTGTGTTGTGCAACGCTGTGTCATGCATCACATGCATATCGGGCAACTAAAGTGTAACGACCATCAGCATAACGTGCAGCTCGGCCAAAGGGGTATCGTGCAACGATGTGTGTGCGCAAGGTGTATATCGGCCTCAAAGTCTAGCGTGTAGCTCCTCTACAGAACAGGTCACACAACAGTGCCTCGTGCCCTAAGCCTGTATCGTGCATCCGGTATCGGGCATCCATGTGCAACGGCATGTCGGGCAACAGGCGTAAAAGCTAAGGTTACTATCGGTTATCGCCACAACGCCATAACGCCCAGCCCAAGCTAGCCATGACCTATCGGTCAACACTCAAGGCAACAAATGAGGTATAACGCCCGACACACAAGGTCAGCAACCAAGAGCAACGCCCAACACAACCACAACATGTGTCGTCCAAGACTCAAGATCAAGAGGGGATATCGGGAAACACCAACCCCAAGGCCATATCGGCCAAGATGCAACCCGACGGGGTCACCACCGACCTCAAGCACAAGGGCACCAAAACCCTAATGGATCAAGAAGATGACTCACCTCTCAACTATCGAGACAGGGGTCTTTCAAAGCTTCTTAACACCAATCGGGAAACACAAGGTTCAACCACAACCAAGGTCTACAACCACTACAAAGCTCACCTCTAGAATCCATGGTGAGAGAAGGGTGTTGCTCAAGAAACTAGAATACAAGCTCACCTCTCAACTCAAACGAGAGAGGAGTATTGCTCATATTTCTAGAGTCCAAGCTCACTCCTCAAGACCAAGGAGGGAGAGGGGTATTACTCAACAAGAAACCCTAGAACACATGGTTCAGCCAACAAGGACAACTATACAAGAAACTAAACTAGCCACATGCATAGTCTATATGATCATAAGCAACATATAAGAACATAAAAGAAGGTAGTGTAGTTAGGGTTAGGAGTTATGTAACCTGCCTTAAGCAAGCTCCAAGCTCCTAGCACCAAGCTCCAAGCACCACCAAGGCATTCTAGGGTTCGGCCACCACTAGAGGAAGAAGGAGACTCCAAGGAAAGGATCGGCCACCAAGCTTGCAAAGGAAGAAGGTGTTGTGCACCAAGGGAGAGGGAGACTAAGTAACTAAAGGGATCCTTAGCAAGAGAAAGGGATCACATATATAGGAAAGGATGGAGGAGAAACCAAGGAAAGACAAGGCAAGGTGTCGCCCACCTAGGGACACTTGTCCATGGGCAATGCCACCACTCTAGCATGTCTTAAACACATGTCCAAGGCCATTGCCACATGCAAGCATCAATCACCAAGTGTCCACTAGTGGTGACACAAATGAGGTCAAAGAGAGTCAAAGGGGTCCATGGGAGACACACCTCCACACCATGGCCGACACACCCACGCCATGGCCGATACACACCCACACCATGGTCGATACACACCCTGGGCGACACACCACATGCTGACACAAGGCACGCTTGCTCGACACAAGGTCCAAAGAAGCAAAGACGAGGCACCACAAAGCCCAACAAGCTCAACCAAGCCCAAAGGAACTCAAGCAACGAGCCCAAACCTTCTTCTCAACACTAGAGGAAGTAAGGAGAGGGATCACTTCACAAGGTGGCAAACTTGCCCACAAACCCTAGACTTGGGTTAATTGCAAGTAACACCTCCAGCTCTCAACAAAGCACAAACAAACCCTAATCACCACTAAAGGTGATTAGCAAGCAACTAAGCATCAAGGTTAAGCAAAGCAAACAGGATAAGCCCTAAACGGAGGTCAGGGACCTTACAACAATGATCTTATCAAGAGATATCATTCGTGATCCAGTTCAATGTGGCTTGCAAGAGAGCATAATCAAACATTTATTAGGTGGTTTGAAGACAAAGTCTTTAATCAACTATCTGAATCACCAAATAATGTTGTTGAGAATATAAAATGGCTTGCCTTTAAGCCAAAAATGGATGTCATGTCATATGAAGGTTATGACATAAATATATTTTCATACTACACAAAGTGTCAAGATGAAAGTAGTGTAGTCCAAAATAGTGGGGTCATTGTTCAAGTATTTTCATTGAATTTTGCTAGTGCCAAAGATAAAAGACCACGCGAAGCTGAGATGTCATCTTACGGCATCATTGAGGACATATGGGAATTGGACTATACAAATTTCAGAGTTCCTATCTTTACGTGTAATTGGGTTGACAACAACAAAGAAGTTTTAGTGGATGAGTTGGGTTTCAAATTGGTGAATTTTGAAAAGATTGGTGAGAAAGATGAGCCATTCATCATGGCAGACCAAGCAAAACAAGTATTCTATATTGATGACCCGGAAAATAAAAACTGGTTTGTCATTCTTCATGGAAAAAGATAGTTGTAGATCCTATAAATGAAGAAGAATACTATGAAAAGTATGATGATTCCAGCCCATTATCAGTTGGTTTGCCAAGTGTAAATGTTGAAGATAACACCGATGAATACTATAAACGTCAAGACCATGTTGAAGGAATTTTACTTGACTAACAACTCAACCAATACTAGAGGCATGTATTCTTTGAATTATTTATTTTATTATCATTAAAGCACATAGTCTTTTAAATATACATCATATATCATTCAACCACTTGTACTTTTATTATTACTTATGTTTCTTTTATCATGTATACTTGCAGGTTCTAAAATGGAAAGTGAAGATGAACATTCTGAGCATGAGCACCATGAGGATGGTAGTGGTGATGCTAAGAAAAGTAGAGGTCCCACACGGATGCGTAGGCTGCAGGAGTTCAGGGCCAATGGGGAGAAATTGGCAGTCCAGTTTGATGTCACAGGAGCACCTATTGGGGAACATGCTAGTGCTTTCAAGCATTACGTAGGGGTGACCGCACGTAGTAAGGTGGCAATAGATATAGAAAATTGGCATGATGTTTCTAATTCCTTAAAAGGCCTCCTATAGAAAGATATATCTGTGAGTGGAAGTGATATTATTTTAATATATTTTTGTTTATTGATTCTAATTTAGTTTTCATGGAAAGACATATCCTTTTTAAGACAACATTATTGCTTCTTTTGTATGTATAGGGTGTTTTTCATATAAATGAAAAAGATCACAAGAAAAAAGTGCTACAACATTGTGGTGTACGATGGAGGGCTTTTAAGACATATCTCAAAAGGGAATTTATAGATAATCCTAAATAAAAGAAGAAAGAAACAGATATATATGTTTTTATAGATCCTTAGGTGTGGGAAAGATTTGTTGCAGCTAGGAAATCAGAAGAGTTTCAGGTAATAAAGATTGTGATGTATTGTATGAATCTTTAATTTTATACAATTAAGGAGGTGAATCTTTTTATATATGTTTGCCAAGTCTAAATTGCAATACCTCATTTTTAATGATTAGGATATTCATGAGGCCCAAAAAGAAACGCGGGCCAAAAATGTGCATGACCATCGCTTGGGGCCTGGTGGTTATGCCTTCTGCCGCCAACTACAAGATAAGAAACTCTCTTCTGGAGAAGAGTCTAGTACAACTCAAGCTGAGCGTCCACCCTGACACTTGCAGTGGATTGATGCTAGAAAGAATTGAGCAGGTGAAATTGTCAACCCTGCAACTAAGGAGGTGGCACAAAGGATGGTAGGTTTATCCCAACTAAGTAAAGTATAACTCCCACAAACTTAGATTTATTTATATCTAATTAATATTGTGATTTCATATTTTTATTAACTATGAATAGATTGATCTCCATGAACAAAGGAAGGAAGGAAAGTTCATCCCAACTGGCCACATGGATGAACTATCAGTTTCTCTTGGTACGAAGGAGCATCCTAGATGTGTTAGGGGATTAGGAGCTGGCATAGTATTCAAGTCTTATTTTGGCCCTTCGCAATCTAAAAGAGGTTGTGCAGGAGGTCTTACACAAGAGGAACTTGAAGCATTAGTAGCACATAAAGTAAAAGAAATAATTTCTTCATTTCATCCTACTCAAACTTCTCAACCTATTCAAACTGTGCGTCTCTCAGATGATGAGGTACAAGCCCATTCTCCAACTATAGAAGGTCATGGGAGCACTCCCAATGACCCACCAAAAAAATCTACAGTAAGTTTTTTGTTCTATATGTTGTGTTATTAGTATGATATATATAATTATATATATAGTTATAGTAGGTATCTAGTTTACCGCTACGTATAGAACTTATATTATTTCAATTCTAGGTTGGTATGAACTGTAAACTTACAGTGGAGGTTCCAGAGTATAATGTTGTGGCAGCAGGTAAGGTATACAGCCTTGGTGGTACATTGCATTGCCAATCAGTTTTTGATGACATTTGTCGTGTGTCCTGACCGGCCTAAATCGCGCGTCCAAAAGTGGAGGCGGATTTGAGGTAGTCGAGCTTTTACATTTGTAAACCCGAATCCTTCTAGGCCCCCGCAACTTTGCTTACGGGGTCGAGGTAGATATACGGGGTCGAACACAGGGACAAGGGGGGTAGTTTTGAGAACCCAGAATCGACACGCTACACTCCGGCAGGTATGAAGAGATAATAAATTCTTTTTTTTTGTGCACGTAGGGTGTTGCCTTTTTACTATTTTCCAAAAAAGTGCGGGTACAAAGATGTAGCCACTTAAGGAAAAAACGAAAGTTGTACAGAAAAACAAAAGACTAACTACTCAAAGCTTTAATGTCATCTAAGCAGGCCTCCCAGAGCTTCCAACTATCTGTGAAAATGCCCCTGAAGGTCCTCATATTCCTTTCTTTCCAGATCGCATGTATAATAACACAGGCCGCAATCTTTTCTCTCCCTTTAATATTGAGTAAATCTGAAAAGGAGTTAAGGATCACAGGACTGCTACTGTACCTCCTCCAGTAACCCCAAAATCAACCGCAAAACTGCAGCCAAAGAAAAGATGGACTGCATCCTCTTCACAGGCACAACAAAGAACGCATCTAGATGCCAACTGAAAGCCTGACCTTTTAAGGTAATCTGTAGTCGAGATTCTTCCAAGAAAGCACTTCCACAGTAGCATAGAAAACCTCCTCGGCATACTCTTCCAAATCCAATGCCCCCACTGAACCCTTTGATGCTTCTTCCTAACCACATTCCAACAGTCTTTCAGCCTACAAGACTTCTTTAGCCCAAACAAGATTTGGTCAACATCACCATCATGAATAAATGTATCCTCCACAAAGCCATTCAATAGATGGGAACCACGGAAAGAAGGGATATTCCACCTTCCATCCTTCAGACAAGCTTCGACTTTGCAGTTTAGGCCAAGCCCCATTCTAAACATTAGATCAGGATTTATCAACTCAATGAGCTTCCTTCTACCCCTGAGCCAGGGATCTCTCCAAAACAGAAATTTCTTCCCATTACCCAAGCTGAAAACGATCTCTTCTTAAAGAACTTTTCTTAGCTCGAGCATCCTCCTCCACAGCCAAGAATTAGAGGCTCTAGAGCTCACAGACCAAATCGATTCCTTTTTAATGTACCTACCATTAATCCACCTTACCCATAAACTCTCCTTCTCAGTAGCAATATCCCAAAGATTCCTTATCAGACCAGCTTTAGACCAATCATCAATGCATCTAATACCTAGGCCACCCTCATCTTTAGGCCTACAAATAGTATCCCAAGCCACAGTATGCAAATGCTTCTTCTCTTCCGTATCTCTCCATAGAAAGTCTCTCATAATCTTCTCAAGGTGTTTAACAACAGACTTCGGAAGGGGAAAGGCAGAGGTCCAAAAAATACTATAAGAAGATAGAGTAGAGATGATCAACTCCACTCTACCAGCTTGAGAAAGAAGCTTCCCTTTCCATGCATCCAACTTCAAAAGGAACTTATCCACAATAGGGCTGCACATTTCCTTCGTGAGCCTCCCAGTAAACAAGGGAACACCCAAATATCGAACAGGCAGAATACCAACCTCCATATTAAGAATGTTACTCAAATCCTCATCAGTAGCATGCTTGCTTAAAAAAATATGGCTTTTACTGGTGTTTAAGTGCAGACCAGAAATACTGAAAAAAGTATCAAGAACCTCTTTCAGACACATAGCATTACTTCTATCAGCTCGAGCAAAAAGTAATAAATCATCTGCAAAGATGATATGGGACACATCCACAGCTCCAGCAGAAATAGGACACCACCTATCCTTCCTCAATTCAGAATTAATAATAGATGTCAAACCCTTCATGGCAATGACAAAGAGCAAGGGGGAGAGAAGGTCACCCTGTCTCACTCCGTTAGTGGCCATAAACTCATCAGTAGGAACCCCATTCACCATAACTCTATAAGTAGCAGTAACAAAGGACTCATGAATCCAGTTCAGCCAGCACACAGGAAATCCCATATTACTCATCAAGAAGAGGATATAGTCTCTCCTCACTGAATCATATGCTTTGGCAAGATCCGCTTTCACACACATAAGATTCTGAGAGCTTCCAAAGGTGCTAAGAACTTCATTCGCCAGTAAAATAGCATCATCAATATTCCTACCCTTCCCAAACGCCACTTGGTTAACATCAATAATCTTGGGCAGAACCAAAGCAAGACGATTGGCCAGAATCTTTGCAATTACTTTGTAAATAGTATTACATAAAGAAATCGGTCTGAAATCCTTGAGATTGACAGCACCCTGAACCTTGGGAATCAAAGTGATGATCGTACTATTACATTCCTTGAGAAGTCTACCAGACTTAAAGAAATAAAGGATAGCATTGATAATTTCATCACCCACCACACTCCACATTCCCTTAAAAAAGAGTGCATTAAAGCCATCAGGCCCCGGGGCTTTATTACTACTCATCTTCAAAAACACCCCTTCAACCTCCTTTCTCGTCACCTCCCCACACAGAAGATTGTAGCTACCTTCATCTATCTTCGGCAGCACCCACTCTTCCCTCCACTCAACTCTATCCATAGGTGTTCCATTATAGAGGTTTGAATAGAAGTTCTTGATTCTCTGCCTTATATCATCAGACTCGTAGGTCTTACTACCCATATCATCTATAAGAACATTAATATTATTACAGATTCTTCTAGTTTTCAGCGAAGCATAAAAGAAGGCTGAATTTTTATCACCTTCCTTTAGCAATTTTATCACCTTCCTTTAGCCATTGGACCCTGCTCTTCTGATGTAACAGGCTCTCTTCATAGCATAGAGCTCTAACAGTATCATCCCTTAAAGTAACAAGATTCCTTTGATTAACAACATTACTAGGATCAGCATCAACAACCCTTTGTAACTCAAACAGCTCACTCTCCAGTTCTCTATCCTTAGAGAAGAAGTTACCCACAACTTCCTTATTCCATTTCCTCAAAGCACATGCCACACCAAACAACTTCCTGTAAACAACGAACATTGGAGTCCCAACCACATCAACATTGTGTCAGGCTTCAGTAACCACCTTCTTGAAAGAGTCTTGCTTAGTCCAAGCGTTAATAAAATGAAATATGGAGCCTCCTTTCTTCTTTGCCCCAAGTCTGAGCATAAGTATTTTGTGATCGCTAACCACAGCAGGGACCACTTCACCCCAACAGCAAGGAAAAGTAGAAAGGAAGTTAACGTTAGTGAAAATGTGATCTATCTTGGAGAACGTACTCACACCTCTCCTTCTATGACTATCCCAGGTGAAATAAAAGCCTTTGGTTTGCAGCTCAATTAAATCCACATCAGCAATGGCCTTATTGAAATCCACCATGTTTTGAGAAGAAGGTGGTTGTTTACCTGACTTTTCTCTCGAGAGCCTAACAACATTAAAATTTCCAACAACACACCATTGAGCAGGATTCATGTTCTTAATACAACCAAGAGAATTCCATAATAAGGTACGATCAGCATCGGGGTTAGCACCATAAACAGCAGTTAAGTCAATCTTCAGAAGACCTTTAGATAAGCTACATTGAATGCACTGCTCATTGCAAAGAGATGCCTTAATATCCATATCCCTGTCTTCCCAAACAATCAAAATACGGGTGTACAAATACATGTCAGAGTTGTCAAGAAACTTAGCATTAGACCAAATACTATCAACAAAATCTTTCACATCCTTCTTTTGAAGCCTAGATTCAAGGATAATATAGAAATCCGCCTTATTCCTCCTCACTTCCTCCCGAATGCGAGGTACTTTATTTCCTCACCCCCTCACATTCCAGGAAAAGATCGTAAGTGACTCAACCATTTGGGGGCATGAGAGGAGAAGCATCATTCATCTCAGCCGCAGCCACAGATGTAGGAACTACCTCATTCAAAATTTCCCCCTCATCAAAGTTTGAGAGAGGAGAGAACTTGTTCAACGACTCCAGAATGGATCTAGTTAAGCTCTTACCAATACCTCTTGGAGCCGATTTAGTTTTCTGCTTGATGACCTCCCACCCTGCTCCTGGAGTGGCTTCAGGGGTTACCTTCTCCTTAGAACTGGCTGAAGTACCTTGAACACTCAGAACCTCCGCAGCAATCATAGTGACATCACCAATGACCTCCGACAATTGAGGAACAAAAGCACTTGAGGGCTGATCAGACTCTGGAATACCCTCCATGGCATCACTGAAAACCTCCAAATCTTCTTCTTCCACACCAATCTTCGGAATCCATTTCTTAACTACTTTCTTTTTTAGGGAATTTCTGTCCTTCTTCACAGCATCCGAACAAAGAGATTGTTCGTGCCCAAAGAGGCCACATGTCGAACACTTTGCAGGTTCCCACTCATATTCAAAGGAGATGGAATCAACTTGACCGTCATCACTCTCAATCTGGAGTTCCTTTGGATATGTGAAGTCTGAAGAGATAACCACTTGAATCCGAGCAAAATCCAATCTAAGGAATTTTGAGGTCAATTTATCCGGATGCAATGGAATGCCCAAAACCGAGCCAATCTTGCTGAACATCTCCGAGTCCCAGAGCTCTAGCAGAAGGTTGAAGATCTTAATCCAAATTGGGATCTCATTGAGCTTTATCTTCTTGAGAGGTTCACCTCGCTCCCACTTCTTAATGATGAGAGGCCTACCCGCTACAAACCATGGACCTCCATCGATAGCCGTCTTCATATCCTCATCATTGTCAAACATAACGATGAACAGACCCTTGCCACACGATCTCACTTCGATAGAGCCTTTCGCATTCCAGATTTGAGCCAGGTGCTTCACCAGAGTTGGCCAGTGTGGCTTTAGACCAACTACATACCCGGTTGTTGTTCTGCTCCATCTGGAGATATTCCTCTCAGCAATCAGTTTAGGATAGAGCAGCTTCCCATCCGACAGACGAACTTCGGTTTTCATCAGAGAAATAGGGTTGTTCAATGTCTTCTCCTTAAACAGACTAGCCCAGTTGAGAGGCGCTTTCGGATCTGGCTCACCGGTCACGAGGGTCACAGGTTCAAGCCCAGGATCAGGAGGATTTGACGTCGCCGTCTCCTTCGTAGTTGCCGCCGTTGTCGCCCCTGCGATCGCCGCAGCGCTCATTATCCTCCTAGGATACCCCCCAGCATGACCTTAATTAGAGATAATAAATTCCCCAAAAGGGAAACAGCAAGATGTCACAAACAAAGCAAGAAAACTATCTCCAACTGGAGCTACTAGAGAGATTTAAGGTTTTTAGTCATTTAGCAGTTTTTAGGGGTTTTCATGCAATAGAAATAGAAAGATAGAACTAGAGCTAGAGTAAGGTACGAAGGATAAGACTTCAGTAAAACAAGCGGTAGCAGTAACATCCCGCACCCCTCCTCTCAGAGCGGGTACCTCTAACCAAGCATCAACACCCCTCTCGAGGTTGCTGGACTTAAGTTAGAGTGGAATGTTACTGAAACAACTCAGTTCCAGGCACTATCGTACTCCAGAATCGGACCAAACACTAGAGCCACAACACAACTCTCGAAGTTGTTGCGACGGGAAAACACGATTCGGTAGCTAAGCGAAACACGATCCAAACATGCAAGCTAGAGTTCAGATATCAAACATAGCAGTCATCTAACATTTTACACCAAACATAGAGCAGCAAGTAATTTAGCTTTTCTATTTCTATAAACATATAAAGGTTTGATTACAATGCAGGAATTAAAGAATTAAATAATAGAAATAAAGATAGATGTCGCCTTCTTGATGTAGAAGGTCGAAAGGCTACAGCGGCTCTCCATCCCGATACCAGAAAGGAGCCTAGCCCGATACAGTAGTGTCGGGTGGCACGCCCTCTCGGGCGGCACACTTGACGACCGTCTGTATCGCTCAAGGACCCTGGCCGATACGCTCTTGTCGGGCGGCACGCATGACGGGCGAAGCGTATCGGGTTCGATATCATGTCAGGCATGGAGCGACGCATTCTACTGTCGGGCACTTGTGTCCGGCACATTTGTCGCTTATCAACGTTGGCCGATATCGGCCCGCAGTGTCGCCCGGGACGGTCCTAAGTGAACCATCCCCTCCCTCTCAGGATGAGGAAGAGCTCAACTAGTGTTGTCTGACACTAGCACTGGGGCACGATATTCTTGCTCTCGCAGTTTTCCTCGGAAGATCTCTCAAAGTCCCCCAACTGTCTGAACTGTCTTTTCGACTTCCTGTAGCTGCTATTTATAAGAAGCTAGTTGGGAGAAGTTATGGTGCTCGAAGCGCCACGTGTCCTCCTTATGCGCGGATCGTTGGACGGCCGATACAGGTATCGCTCGGCGCAGGGGTGTCGGCTATCGGTCACGTGACGGGCGGCATGCCTGCCGGTGGGTGGCTGTGTCGGGCGACAAGCTGGGTTGTCGTGGCGAGCTTGGCTCCCTATCGGGTAGAAGGCGTGTCGTCCGTCAGCTTCCTCTTGTGCGGCATCCCTTTGTCATGCGTCATGGTATTGCTCCACCCTGTCGGGCAGAGGTTGTATCAGGCGTCAGGAAGGCCGAAACATACTTGGTCTTATTTATGGGCCGGGACGGCCTTATTGTACCAAAATGAGGAAAAACTCTACAAAAGATGGAAATATTGGGTTAAGAGCATTGCTTGGCCAATTATTGCGAAAGTACTCATAAACGAGAGGAAAATAGCAGAAAAGGGTAGTTTTGACAACAGAATAAAGGGCAAAAACATCACAAAATTTGGTGTTATCAACTCCCCCAAACTTAGTGATTGTCCTCAATCAATATTTAAACTATATTTAGCAATGCTTCTTCTGCTCGGAAAAGCTTTTTGTTCAAAAGGTGAGACAAGAATCGTAATGCCTTAAAGATAATGTTGTCTCATTACGAACAAAAGACTTAGTTTTTCCTGCCTTATTGTTTAAGTAAGATTCTTCTCTACAGCTTCGGCGAGACTTTGTTGTATGATTCCAAAGTTAGCTTACACACCAAATAGCTTTATTTTTGGGGTAGAAAGTTGTGTATCGGGTAGGCTAAGGCTTTTTTGGGATTTTCTTGTTTCCCATCATTCCATCCAGGTAAGGGTCCGTTAGTGGGCAAGTGGTCCCTACAGTCCAAGCTAGTTGGCTTTAGAGTAGTGATTTCACATCCTACGTACCACTACCCTGGATCTACCATGCCTAAAGATGGGTACTTTTGGAAAGCAAGTGGGTATATATATTTTTTTCTTTTCTTTTATTGGGCACAACTCTCATTCTTTTATTCACTCTTATAAGGCTTCTCTCTCTTTTTGGGATTTTGTTGGGTAAGGGGAACAAAAAGAGATTTCTGCTGTTTGGGCAGCTTTTTCCTTCTCCATACTCGTCTCTTAACTGTTTGCGAGATTATTATATTTTTCGAAATTTTTGGCATTGAAAAATGTAATCTTCTCATTTTTTTGAAGCAGCATTATCAGAAAGATATAACAAAACTTGTATCTCGTTAAGTACATAGAAAACAGACTTTGCAAGAAGTTGCAACAGGTTTTCACTATTATAGAAACTTTGTACATATGTATGGAGATGATATATAAACAAAAAGAATTTTCGAAACTATATATAAACAAAAAGAATTTTTGAAACTTTGGTATGAACATATATATGTACACAAAGAACAAATGAATAACGAATTTAAGACAAAAGCATAAAGAAATTGAGTTTGAATTTTCAAAATTTTGTACCTCCCTCACTGGTACATGGTACCCCCCCAAAACTTACTCCACACTCTGTCCCAGAGTCGTGAAGTAGATAAGGTGAGGTAATGTTTATTCCAGTGAGGTTGCGCCTGCGTCAGACAGAAGCTCTCACACATATTCCCCCCTTCTGCTGTGATAGAAGGTGTGGTGGAGCTGATCAGGTGTTTCTTTGTTCACCATCCATTCTAGGATGTAGATGCCGCAGTCGTTGGATAGGGGAAGTTGCTACAGACTGCGGTGGCAGAACTGGAGTTCGTGCCACTTGCCTCCTTGCATGTCCAGGAATGGTTGGATCATCCTTGCCACCTCGTCGTAGTATTTTTAGACCAGGCGTTCGACGGATGTCAAAGGTTCTGATGTACATGACAGTGGATGGTTCTTGTTGCTGTCTGAGCTGTTGTAGAAAATTCCTGCTCGCTTCCAGGTGTACACAATTAGGAGCGTCCAATGATTGTAATGCAGAATTGGCAAAAAGATAGTGCCTGGGACCCCGCCTCTCAATTCTGCCAGAAAATTTTGCTTCGTTCTTATTTCGTCGGCGAGGCAGACGTTGTTGAATAGCATGGGCTGGGCTATGTATGCATGTTCTAGTTTTGGCTGTATATACTGGATGTAAGTGGCTGCAACTGCTACAGCCAAACACCCTCCTTCCTTTACCATGTCCCTTAGATCGTCGACCGAGACTATGAAATCGCCTGCCTGAAAGGCTACAACCGATGGGGTAGAATCAACTAACTTCAGTTGGATTATATTGACCTGCTCCTGTGTGAGAGTTACACACAAAAAGTGGTCAAAATTTGTGATCAGCCCTTCTAAAGCTTCAGGAAAAATAGTGTTCTCCATCCCGTGCGCCTTCTTCAGGACCGCTAACTGCTTGCATGCCCCATGTGTGACGGTCGCCACTTCCTCTTCTTTTTCTGAGGAGCTACTAGACTAAGAAGAGTTTTCTTCCAGGTCACTGTCTAGCAGCTGCTCTGGTACCCCTGTGTCCCGGAAATAGTGCTTGTTCTTGATTAGCAACATAGCGTAAATGCTCCGGCGTTGATAGAAGGACGTGCCTTTGAGGACTCCCAAGTTTCCAAATGTGTTGAGCACCTCAATTGCACCCAGGATAGTGATAGCGATGTTTCCACTCCCCTCTTCTATCTGTGTGGGGAGGTCTCGGATAGTGAAGAAGTTCCAAGGTCCTTGGTGATGTTGGCTTCCATGCTTTACGGCTCGTAGCAGACGCAGCGGTAGGAGTCTCAGCTTCGCGTCCTACGGGCGGTAGAAAACACCCCCGGAGCGTGGCACTTCGGCATTGCTGCAGCACAGCAGCTGGACGTCGTGGTTTCTAAGGTCTACTATGCATAGAAACCACACGTTCCGGTGCTTGTACAGGGCCAAAACCAGGTTCGACTTGTGCTCTTCAATGTGCTGCAGCATGTCGGCCACCACACGGGAGTCTGGATCTCCCTTCATCAACCTTCTTTCCAAGGTCGGGATGGCTGTGTATACTACTCTCTGACCTGTCCTGTTGCTGATATTCTCTATTAGCACATTCTCCAGGACCCTAAATAGTCTTTTACTGACCACGGCCGGCGTGCGGAACATGCCACGAAGAACCTTATGCCACACCGAAAGGTAGTCGTCGGTCCAGACGACGTCATCTTCATCTGCCTGCGATCGTAAGACCTTATTCAATAGCTTCTGGTCTCTGATCGTCAGGCATATGATGGCTTGTCTATCAAAATCGGCCATCTCGAACGAGGGTATCTCGGATGGCTCATGAAATCTGTCCGCCATCGAGCGCCTCCCTCAGGGTAGATGTCTTTTATTGACTGTGTAGACATCCCCCTTTTCTCCTTCAGACTCTTCGGAAGAGTCTCCCCCGATGCTGATATCTACACTTTTGTCCTCGACTTCATCCAGGGGGACGAAGATGTTTGCATCTCCCAATCCTAAGGAGCTCTTCTGTCCGCCGGGAGTTCCTTCGGCAGATCCTTGTTGCGTCCCCTCCTTGGGCGTTGAGGATCATCCGCTGGAGGAGGAGGAGGACATTGTTCCCGAGGGGGAACTTGATGAAGAGGGATGGAGCCCCGACTGGGAGGTGACGGCGACCGTCTCGACTGCCTTCGGCGTGGATGGTCGTCACTTCTGTCCATTCTCTCCTCAAGCCTATCGAGTCATTAGAGAACTTGCTGCATTATTGCATTCAAGGCCTCTAGTCCGCCGGGCAGGCTCGCTAGAGTCAGTAGCTCACTTTCTTGGCTATCCAGCCTGTTTTGGAAAGACGCAAATTTGTGGGTTAGGGAAATACAAATGTCAGAGTTGATATCTGTTACCTCCTGCAAATTATCGAGCTCGTGCCCGAGCATCTTTCCGAGCGACGGGGAAGCTCCGGTGGGTCTCCCTTCCGTACTCGCGACATCTTGCTCGCGCGATGGTCTACCTGGAGAGGTAGAATCTATAAAAATCGTACGCGATCCAGATGTCCCCAGGTGGGGCATCGATGCTTTTTCAATAGTTGTCGCCTTGCCTTCTTGTCTGGGTGGGAATGACCGTGGTGAGGGCAGACTCTGCTCCACCTCTGCACTGTTGGCGGTCTCCTCGACTGCTGTAGGTGGGGACTTTGGCGGCGGTGTTGGTGTTATATCAAGTTCCCTCAGGATCTCGTCGAACATCCCGTTGTTGTTGCCCTATTGAAATTCTTCTTCCGCCTCTGCAGGTCTCGATACAGTGATGGGAACTGCGGCCTTCTTTTTCGTGGAAGATCCCGTAGTCTTTGTCCCAGTGACCTCAACGATCACCGGCTCCTTCTCAGTTGCTACCATCCTTGCTGTGGTGGTGGCTGGTATGGTCGGAGCAGTGACAAATCTATCAGCAGTTGTTGTCGGTATCTCTGGGGTTGGCCTCTCCGGGGCACTGGTCGATGTGGTGAAAGCTGTGTTATTTGCTATAGCTTCAATCTCGGTGGTGGTGAAGACTAGTTTCTCTACGTCGTAGTCGGTGCAGCGAGGGAGGGGGAGGAGTATATACGTCCTTGAAAACTTGTAGAAGAAGCTCCTCCCTTCCTTCCTGATTATGCTGGTCCTCATCAGGTACTTGGTGTCAAACACCTCGTCGCCTTGCGTCCTCGAATGGCTGCACGGCTCGCTAGGATACCTGAGTCCTACTGCGATGAGATTGACAATGCCACCCATGCAGTACTCCTTGGTGGCCTCCTTCATTAGGTGCAGCCTATTTAGCAAAAACCGACCGAGGTTGATCACTCGGCCCTCCATTATGTGCCACATGACGTGGAGCTCTTCTGTGTAGATATTGTTGGATTCGTTCTTGCTGAACAGCAATCATGCCACCAGCTTGTGCACTATCCTCCAGAAGCAGGAGTGCACCGCCACGACCTTGCTTCCCGGCTTGAACGAATATTTGCTGGTAAGCTTTCCCCAAAGTTGTACGGGATTGAACTCGTATCCCTCGGTGATCCTCTCACTGTTGTCCATCAGGTTCTTCTCCTCATTGGAGGAGAAGATCTTGTTCAGGAGTTTCTCAGAGATGGTGTACTCCAAATTGTAGAGTCAGGCATGGAGTCTCTTTGGCCCGCTAAATTCTTCTCTCTCCTCCGTAGAGTTCCTCACCCAGTGGAGAGAAGACATAAATGCCATCGTCAGCTTAGTGTATGAAGAAGACCGGCTAAAACAAATCTTCTTCAGCCCTGTCGCAGCTAGGACGCCCTTCAGCCTCTTCACGATTCCTAGCTCAACAAACGAGACTCTATGGCAGAACCTGCTCGGTTGGTAGAGCTTGGTCACTAGCTCAGCATATCGGCGAGTGTGCTCATTGTCTCTTGGTTCGAAACTACCCGACAAGGATTCTGGGAGTTCCGCTTCTACTAGAGGTGTAGGTGTTGGAATTGGAGTCGCCGCCTCTCCAACCCTAGCCCTCTTCCCTGTTGCCGACGTCCCAGCTGGTCCTGAGTTCAGGCGCTTAGGCTTGGTAGACTGCCCTTCAGCAGCAGTCTCTGGGTAGACCCTCCTGCCTTGTGCGTCAACTGGGACATCGGTTGTCTTGATGCGGGCCATCTCTGTAAGACAAAGAAAAAAAAATACCTTGATTAAATATGATAACTTTTGGATGAAATAAAGAATAAATTTGTGGACCGGAATTTCTCTGTACAAAGACTGTCCAGCACCCCCGTATCGGGCGACACATTGGTTTCAGAAGCGAAGCCTTGTGCCCGATACAAGAGATGGGTATCGCCCGTTTCGTTAAAAGATCAAGCGTGCGATAATGATAGGGCGGTAAGGCGATGAACGCGCGTTAGGTCTGTCGCTCAAAACGGGCATGTCGGGCGATACGAGGGCGATAGGATAAGATGCCTAATACGGTCCTCTTGAAAGAGAAGCAGTGTGTCGCCCGATAGGCGAGGTGATGCAAAAATGGGTGACACAGTTATCACCTGACAGGGTGTATCAGGCATAGGTATGTTGTGCGACATCCATATCGGGCGATACAAAACTGCTCAGCATAGAAACCGTAAGGCCGATAAGCTACTTGCTTAAAGAAAGAAACGTGTCAGGCGACACGGTCTGCCGGGCGATAAGGTCTGTCGGGCTATACCTTGCTGTAATCTGAATTACCGCACGATACGAAAGAATCGGAGTCTTGCGCGACATGGGAGCAGAAGCACAAGTTCTTTGGCACGATACAGGAGTGTGGAAAACAGTAAGGCAAGGAGCCCGACACGGTAAAAACTTGCCCCTTTATATAGAAAACTCGACAGTAAAACTGGTACGCACGTCGACCGTTAGGGCAACATGTAAGTCATCAAGCCCAACCGTCGGCATGACCGTTGCGCTCCACAAAGTCCCACCGCCCGA
Source organism: Alisma plantago-aquatica (assembly GCA_963693085.1). Classification (NCBI taxonomy): domain Eukaryota; kingdom Viridiplantae; phylum Streptophyta; class Magnoliopsida; order Alismatales; family Alismataceae; genus Alisma; species Alisma plantago-aquatica. The sequence continues at coordinate 622,398,197 of OY856412.1, forward strand.
TAAGGGTGCTCACATAGTGCCGGTTGGGTTCCCTCCCGCTTCGAAAGGAAAACAAAACAGTTTAAACTGTGGTCGATGAGTAAAACATCACTGGCCCAAAGCTCCCGGCCTCAGACGGTATTACCCACCCCAGTAAATAGAGCATAAAGAGGTGACCCATAAAACATAAAAGTCAACATATGTGGCGCATGCACTGACTCGGGACTTATTACAGTCCATATTGTTTGTAATGTTCATTTTGCTGGAAAGTAAATGTGTCCTATACTAGGAATTTAAAAATAGCTCGGGTTGCCTCCTGAGAAGCGCTGAGTTTTCCATCCTCAGCTGGACGTCTTTTGGCTTCTTCATCATCATCCTTGTTCTCCGCAGTCACTGTCCCGATTTCTTGGCTGGTTCTGTGTTGGACGGGATCTTCCCTGACGGGTTCTTTACGATTTTGGCAAGCTGAGCTAGCTGCTGGTCGATTTGGCATTGATGCGTCTGCATGTCTGTCAACTGTACCTACAATGAGTTCAAAATGCCAGAATTGGATAGCGCACTCTGTGCTAGTTGGTTATTAATGGTATCATGTTTCTTAACGAAATCAAACAACTGGCCAACCACGTCGGATTGGCTTGCTCCTTTGTCCTGTTCTCGGGTTAGGCCTTGGTATTTAGCTCGCCCCTGGAAACCTCCTTTGTTCGGCTGGAAGGGGGTGTTTTTGGTGTATTGACTTGATCCTCCCCTCTTCTCAAAAGCTTGGGGCGGCTTAGTGGAGTTATGCAGTTGATGAAAATTCTCAGCTGCCTCCTTGTTGCCATAGCTGAAACCAGGGTGGTCCAGTCTTTTGAAATTCATAAAAGAGACTTTATCGGTCTCTTCGGCCTCAGACTCAGTGTCGCTTGATGCTTTTGGCCGGGTGTAGATGCAATTATCTACCCCAGGGCTGCCTTCTCCACATGTTACACATTTCATTACTTTTTCCACCTGCTTCTTCCCCTTTGTGCCGGATTCCTTCAGCTGCTTTACATCCGTGGCTATTTTCTGAATCTGAGAAGTGATGGTCTCCAGAGCCTTGGACTCAAGAGAGGACCCTTGACCGACCTTTTTCGCCTGTCCTCTGTCAGATTTATCATATTCAGCGCCATCTTGCAGCTCGGCCATGTTTTTGATGATCCTTTCAGACTTGCTCGGCTTTTTCCCTAGGAAGTCACTTCCTGCTACCGCATTCAGTGACACCCATTCATCGGGAGTCAGGCCATTGTAGAAGGTGGTGACGAGGAAGCCCTTCTTGTAATTATGATGGGGGCAATCCCTCAGGTACTCTTGGAATCACTCCCAAGCGTCGTGGAGGCTTTCATTCGGCCTTTGCATGAAGGAGGTTATTTTCTGCCTGTTCCTGAATGTCCTTTCGGTGGGGTAGAACTTATTTACAAATGCGTCGGCTAACTCTCCCCATCCGTTCAAAGACCGGTGGGGTAACCCGAGATACCAGGACATCGCTTTGTCCTCCAGGGAAAAGATTAAACCTTTGCAATATATGACCTCCTGGGGGACCCCCCGCATCTTTATCGTGTCGCAGATGTTCTTGAAGGCATCGAGGTGATGGTAAGGGTTGTCATTTTTCGAACTTCCCCTGAAGCTTTTGTTCTGAATCATAGAGATTACAGAAGGCTTAAGCTCAAAATTGGCTGTGTTGAATTGTGGGGTGATGACGAGACATCTGGAGTTGTTGGCTTTTGTTGATGCCAACTCTCTCAGCGTCTTCTCTTCCTCCTCAGAATTGTCATTGTCGTCGTCTCGTCGGTGATGTACCTGATCTTCGTTCCTCCAGTTTCGGTGGCAGTGGAGACACCTAGCTTGAGGGTGTTCTTCCTCATAGCGTTCTAACTCCTGGTCTTCAAGCCGATTATTGTCGTCATAGCGGTCGTTGCCATCTGGTAGAGGCGATTCATGCCCAGATCTTCCTTGTTGTTCCCCTTCAGAGTGTTGTGGGTTGACGCGGGGAGGCATGGGGTTGATAATTGCACTTGATTGGACAGTCGAGTGGCATCGGAACTCGGGGAAACAGACTACTGTTCTTCAGGGTTCCTGAAATGGCACAAAAAATCAAGTTTAGAAAATTCGAATTTTTACTTTTAGGCAAAGAATAGCAATAAAAGGAAAAGAGTGTTGTCAAACTCATTTCTAAGCTTGAGGCACGGGAGTGTAGTTAGTAGATTCAGATTTGTCTACAGTACCATTTTTGCCTTATCCCCGGCAACGGCTCCAAAAAGTTGACCGGCCTAAATCGCGTGTCCAAAAGTGGAGGCGGATTTGAGGTAGTCAAGCTTTTACATTTATAAACCCGAATCCTTCTAGGCCCCCGCAACTTTGCTTACAGGGTCAAGGTAGATATACGGGGTCGAACACAGGGACAAGGGGGGTAGTGTTGAGAACCCAGAATCGACACGCTGCACTCCGGTAGGTATGAAGAGATAATAAATTCCCCAAAAGGGAAACAGCAAGATGTCACAAACAAAGCAAGAAAACTATCTCCAACTAGAGATACTAGAGAGATTTAAGGTTTTTAGTCATTTAGCAGTTTTTTAGGGGTTTTCATGCAATAGAAATAGAAAGATAGAACTAGAGCTAGAGCAAGGTATGAAGGATAAGACTTCAGTAAAACAAGCGGTAGCAGTAACATCCTACACCCCTCCTGTCAGAGCGGGTACCTCTAACCAAACATCAACACCCCTCTCGAGGTTGTTGGACTTAAGTTAGAGTGGAATGTTACTGAAACAACTCCGTTCCAGGCACTCTCGTACTCCAGAATCGGACCAAACACTAGAGCCACAACACAACTCTTGAAGTTGTTGTGACGGGAAAACACGATTCGGTAGCTAAGTGAAACACGATCCAAACATGCAAGCTAGAGTTCAGATATCAAACATAGCAGTCATCCAACATTTTGCACCAAGAATAGAGCAGCAAGTAATTTAGCTTTTCTATTTCTATAAACATGTAAAGCTTTGATTACAATGTAAGAATTAAAGAATTAAATAATAGAAATAAAGATAGATGTCGCCTTCTTGATGTAGAAGGTCGACAGGCTACAGCGGCTCTCCAGCCCAATACCGGTCAGGAGCCTAGCCCGATACAGTAGTGTCGGGCGGCACACCCTCTCGGGCAGCACGCTTGACGACCGTCTGTATCGCTCAAGGACCCTGGTCGATATGCTCTTATCGGGTGGCACACCCTCTCGGGCGGCACGCGTGACGGGAGAAGCATATCGGGTTCAATATCGTGTCGGGCATGGAGTGACGCATTCTACTGTCGGGCACTTGTGTCGGGCACTTTTGTCACTTATCAATGTTGGCCGATATCGGCCCGCAGTGTCGCCCGGGATGGTCCTAAGTGAACCATCCCCTCCCTCTCGGGATGAGGAAGAGCTCACCTAGTGTTGCCCGACACGAGCACTGGGGCACGATACTCTTGCTCTCGCAGTTTTCCTCAGAAGATCGCTCAAAGTCCCCCAACTGTCTGAACTGTCTTTTCGACTTCCTATAGCTGCTATTTATAGGCAGCTGGTTGGGAGAATTTATGATGCTCGAAGTGCCACGTGTCCTCCTTATGCGCGGGTCATTGGACGTCTGATACAGGTATCGCTCGGCGTAGGGGTGTCGGCTATCGGTCACGTGAAGGGCGGCACGCCTGCCGGTGGGTGGCTGTATCAGGCGACAAGCTGGGTTGTCGTGGCGAGCTTGGCTCCCTATCGGGTAGAAGGTGTGTCATCCATCAGCTTCCTCTTGTGCGACATCCCTTTGTCGTGCGTCATGGTGTCGCTCCACCCTGTCGGGTAGAGGTTGTATCGGGCGTCAGGAAGGCCGAAACAGACTTGGACTTATTTGTGGGCCGGGACGGCCTTATTGTACCAAAATGAGGAAAAACTCTATAAAAGATGGAAATGTTGGGTTAAGAGCATTGCTTGGCCAATTATTGCAAAAGTACTCATAAAAGAGAGGAAAATAGCAGAAAAGGGCAGTTTTGACAACATAATAAAGGGCAAAAACATCACAAAATTTGGTGTTATCATGTCCATCCATCTTATGTATGACGGAATGGGGGACAAACCACTACCCATATATAATCTTGAATATAGTACAGTTGAAGAAGTAGAGGGTGTTATGGTGGGTTGGCCTAAACACTCGGTTATCAATGAAAAGGTATATATCTGAAATCTACCATGTTTTTCATAATTGCCAACTATGGAGTAAGCATAAATTTAGTTTCTACCACATCAATTGTTATGCTTCAACATGATATTTCTACTTAGAATTTCTATTTTCACAACTATCATAATCAATTAATTGATAGGGGTATAAAGGCTTTTCGTGAAGGTGGAGGAATAATACCCACCAAATTAAAGACATTGACTTTGAAAAATATCAAGGTAACTACTTTGACAGCTTAGTCTTATATATGTAAAACTCTTATAGTAATGTATATGTCAACTCTTATATGTCTACACTTATAGTCTTATCTCAACTCTATATATAGTTGTTTACAAACATTAAGTATAATTCTTTATTTGTGGTGTCATATACAAAATAATGATTGGGCTTGTGGCTACTATGTAATGAAATATATGCAAGCTATTGTTAAAGGAGTATCAAATGACATTCAGACTATAGATCAGGTAATAAAGAATAACATCATTAATTTACAAGTGAGATGTACTCATTTTATAAAATATTATCATGTGCATTTTCTGTTGTAGATCTTTACAACTCAACCTTACACACTTGATGAGTTAAATGAACTCCGAGAAGAGTGGTTAGAGGCTTTTCTTAATGAAATGACTATAGAATTGGATTGAATGCATAGATTCATTTGTGTATGTAATTTTGAAAGTCTATCAAATTTACTTTTGTATCTGACATAAATTTTAATATCATCTTAGACTTGCAATCTATCATTGTTGTTAGTATGTGCTATGTGTATGAATGTTAGTATGTGCTATGTCTCAACTGAATGAATCTATCTTAGACTTGCATGAATGTTAGTATGTGTTATGTGTATGAGTATGTCTCAACTAAATATTTTGAATTATTATTGTTATGAATGTGTGTGGTTTGGAGATCGATACATCAATTCAAAAAGGATTGGACATAAAAGCTAGCAAATGGCTTTGGAATGCATTTTTTTGCTTGCATCATTGTATTTGCAAGTCTATTTCTATTGCAGGTTTTGAACTGTGTAAAGCAGATTTCTATTCTGTATGTTTCTGTTCTGAAGATTTCTATTCTGCAGAATTTTTCTTAAAAAAAATGTGACTTCTAGGGTTGGTTATTTAAAAAAACCGACCTTAGAGACATACTGCGTTGGTTGTTTTTTAAATAACTGACCTAATAGCTTCAACGCAAACTTATCAGGTACTCGCTTCCCTGTTGGGTTGGTTTTCTTCAAATAACCGAACTTAGAGATCTCTAGGGTCGGTTTTCAAATATAACCAACCGTAGAGATCTCTCGGTCGACGTATTTCTCGACCGAACAAACATCTGTTGCTTTATAAGGTCAGTTTTTTAGAAATAACCAACCTTAATAGACCTCTAAGAAGCTTAAGACAGTACATTCTCAGTCAACAATTTTCTCGACCGAAATCCTTCTTGGTCGACGTATTTCTCGACCGAGCAAGACTGACCTTACAGGAACTCTGTTGCTTTATAGGGTCAGATTTTTAGGAATAACTGACCTTATAGGCAGTGGGATCAGAACGCTCATTTTTATACTCTATTGGGTGAGGTTTTTTAGAAATAACCAACCTTAGAAGACCTCTAAAAGCTTAAGATAGTACATTCTCAGTCGACAATTTTCTCGACCGAAATCCTTCTCGGTCGAAGTATTTCTCGACCGAGAAAACCTCTATTTCTTTATAGGATTGGTTTTCTTGCAATAATCGACCTTACAAGACATTTCTAGGGTCACTTTTTTAGGAAACAACCAACCTTACAACCTCTTCTTTCTCACTTGGGTCAAGTTTTTTACAGCCTCTTGGATCAGTTTTTAGTCTATAAGGTTGATTTTCTTTGGTAAAAAAAACTGACCCTATAGAGAAAATTCTATAACGACGACCACTTAGGTGTCGGTTAAAAAGTGACGCTATAGGATTAAAAAAAATCGATGCTATAGACCATTATTTTAGTAGTGAGCATTGTGTGCCTAAGTATGTGCATAATCATGAGATTGATTATTGAAAGATTTAGTTATTTGTGTAGCATATTTCTCTTGAGAATGGATTGCAAAAATATTGAATGAGGTTGCAATTGTATTTTTATGACATAATCGGTAGTTGTCATACATGTTGTTCATATTCCTTCAAAGTGATTACCTGATCTATTATTTAGTCATAGTTATTTGAACTATTCAACTATGATAATATTCTGCCCTGCTCATAATATATGGTTAGATTTGTTTGGTATAGTGCAAGTTTACTTCCTATTCTATGTAATAGTATATCTGTGATAATAATATTGATGGATGAGAGTTATATCTCCCACTGGGACTTTTGTCTCACTTTGTGGGTTCCACAACTTTTTAGGTGGACCTGCTCGAGGAAGCAGAGATCGTGTAAGCTGAGACAGGACAGCAATAGGAAGAAGACATGAAGTTTTGAGGTGGTGTTTTGTTAGTCATGTGATATTGTAGATAGAATTCATATGTGTCGTCCTTGTACTCTAAGGTCCTTGAGGGGATACTCATGCTATGGTTTCATGATCAACCATAGGTTTTGAACTAATATGTTGTTGTTGCTTTTAAGTTTACTGTTGGCTAAATTGGACATTAGCATACCCATTGTTTTGATCATGACAAACATTTCATTCTTGTGGATCTAATGTGCTATTTGAGTATTTTAGGGTTCAAGGAAATAAGGAGATCATACTAAGTGTATAATTGAAGATCAATGTGCTTAAATGTTTAATATTTTCGTGATTGTACTCAACGTAAAAACTTGTACAAGTATATAATGTACAAGGACTTAGATATCATGTAAATCAAGCGTTAGATTTTCCCTATCAACTCAAAACCCTATCTTACACTCACATGAAGACTTTAGGGTTGATAGGTTTTATAAATGTCATCAATAGGACCTCATATACATTACAAATCCTTCTAAAAATTCCTTCTCGATCAACAATATTGTGGACCGAGATATAGCCATTGTATTAGGTTTAAATAAGAGATAAATAGACATATATCCAGCTGAACCCAGATAGTCATTCGGTTGACAATATCATCGACTGAGATTCATTCGGTCGACAATATTGTCGACCAATAGAAGTCCTGGTGAAGGCTGTTCCAAAGTTGCTTGAGGTTACTTCAAGAAGGCTGCTTCAAAGGAGGTTGGAGCTACTTCTAGGTGAAGGCTATCTCAAGATGGTGGAGCTACTTCAAGGTGGTGAAGGCTTCTCCAAGGTTGCTTGAGGTTACTTTAAGAAGGCTACTTCAAGGAGGTTGAGGCTACTTCAAAGTGAAGGCTACTTCGAGTGGAAGGTGATTGTATTTTGTTGTAACTTCTTTGTGAGGTAAATAAAATAAATCACTTTCAAATCCCAATTGAAAACAATTGGGTAGTGGACTAAAAAATTTTGATTCAAATGTTAGAACCACTCTAAATTTAAGTGTCTTCCTAGTTTCCTCCTCCTTCTTTGCTTTCAGTTTTTAATTAAATTTTAAAAGTACCAAAAGCTCTATTCACCCCCCCTCTACATCTTTCAATTGGTATCAGAGCATGTCTTCAAGGAGCCCTAATAGGTCTTGAAGTAATGGTGATTGGTGTTTCTAAAAACCTCTGCATAGAAAGGACGCATGAGAGTCATGCATGAATAAGTGACCAAGATTTTAGATGGTGCTTTGAATGTGAAGTAAAAGGCCACTCGACATTCAGTTGTCTAAAGAAGAATAAAGGATAAAAGTTCCATAAAGCTATAAGGGAAAATTCAAGTGAGCATAAATAAGACAAGGTAATTTGTTTCATTGCAACAACCGATGAAGAATAAATGAGGTAAGTCTTCTTGATTTATCTAAAGAAGAGCTAGTTAATACTTTAGAAGAACTACATGACAAGTATGTTGCATGGAAAAGGAAATTGAGAAAGGTTTTAAAAATGAATGATGAGTTTTATGTTGAAATACTTGATCTCTCTTCTAAAAAAACTCCTTGAAAGACTCTATTAATTATTTTAATACCAAATTGCTTGCTCTAGAAAACAACAATGGTCTTCTTTCTCAAGAAAAGGTTGAATTGCTTGTAAAGATAAATGATTATCAAACTCAACATGTTCTATATTCTCATTCAAATTATGATATTATTGTTACAGAAAGGGATTCTTTGCTTTCAAGTTTAGATCAAGCAAAACTAGATATTACAAAGATAATTGATGAAATTTCTAAGTTACAAAAACATGTTGATAGTGTAAAGAGTAATAATATTCTTGATAAAATCTTGGAAAACTCTTTTGGACACATTGGAAGAAGAGGTCTAGGCTATGTACCTAAAGATAAATCTTTCCAAAATCCTATAACTAGAAAAACACAAAAACCCAAATCAAAGATCTTGTATGTGCCCAAAGACAATCTAGCACATAACCAAAATACCAATAAGACAAATAAAATTGATTTTATTTGTTGTCACTATTGTCAACATTTTGGGCACTATTCATTCTCTTGTCTATACAAGAAAAGGAAGGATGTTGACTTGGTTTTGGTTCCAAAACCTCCAACTTAGAAATATTGGACACTTAGTTGAGATTTGACCTAAATTTCATATTGACATTCATAATGTGTTATCTCAACTAAAATTAGCTCTAACTGTATATCTTTGAGTATTTTATTATTTAGTTGTGTTACTGAAATCAAAACTAGTTGAAAAAGAAGTATCTTGATTCATCCTACAATTTTTGAAAAACTTGTAGAACAATACTCGGTTTACAAAGCTCTCGACCGAGGTGCTTGTCGGTCAAAAAAGAAATTCAACCGAGAACAGTTCTGTCATAAATTGTTGTTATTGCATTTACTTGAAATCAATACTTGATGGTTATAAAATGATTTTCATTCTGGTTCATATATACTCAAAATAATGAAAATCATTCATAACTAAAAGGACCACTAGATGGGTACCAAAACTTTTCTACTTTGTAGGTTTGGATGGTCTATAGAAATTAAGACAAGGATGCCTTTTGTAAACTTGGAGAAAACATAAAATTTCAAAGGTAAAACTATTGTCATAGGTAATAATTGTAAAAAAAAAATATGTTATTTATAAAAGAACTACATCATAAGTAATATGACAATGGTTATGATTCATAGGAAAAATAAGAAAAAAAATGAATGTAGACCTCTTAACTCTATGGATACTATTTGAAAATAATGATGTGTTTATGGCATAAAAGATTGTTCATACAAGAAACTTGCTTAGAATATAATCATTACCTAAATTTTTGTGATAAATATGAAATTTATGTATTCTAGGCAAGCAAAGTTATGATTTCTTTTCAAAACTAACACTTTGCTCACTATAACTCATTCACAAAAATTTGGTTCTATGTGAATTCTATCTTTAACAAAAGATGGTAAAGACAAATTTGATCCTAAGTCACAAAAAGACTTTAACCTGGAATATTCAACATCTATCAAAGCATCTAAGATTTATAAGTCTACATAAATGATGATTATACACAACAAGACTTATCATATCCTAAAAGAGTTGATTACTAGACAATTGCTATATGAGCTTACCAAGAACAATGAATAAAATCTAGTTCCTAGACCTAATGGAAAAACATTCATTATAGGCATGATGAAATAAAGTTAGGATATAATGAGAAGAAATAATTTTGATATGTTAGTGGCTAAGACTTGAGTTCATTTAACTCTATTCTCTCATAAAGACATCATACTCTTCAAATGGATGTAAAAATCTTTTCTAAATAGAATCGTAAGAGAAGATTCTATGTTGCTTAAACCCGTGACTTGAAATATGATTAAGTATACATCAAGAAAGGTGATTATGTTAATATAGAAGAAAATTTTATATCTTTATTATACTAGATAAGTTGTAGATTTTGAAATTCTACATAACTTCCTCTCAACTGATAAGGAGTTCGATCGAGGGGTGCCCTAGTTGAAGTCATGGTCGACCGAAAATAAGCATGATAGAAATGCTTATTTGTAAATCAAATCATTCACTTGCACCCAACATTGGTATATTAAATATGTAATTTTCTAATCATGTTAAATACTTAGAATTAGAATTTTTTTTAAAAATAGTGCAAGAAACAAGATTTCTTATAATAAAATTGACTCATAGTCTTACTTAATTGATTTTAATGTTGGTCATGATTTGAAATACCTTAGTATTTTTTAACTCACTTTTTCTATGAGATTAAGGGGGAGCTCACAAAAATTCTTGGATATAATGTGCATATGTTTTTACTCTTAATTGGATTCTCTACACATATTTGGGCTTAACATCCCTTATATTTGGTTAAGATATACATTTATTAATTCCACTATGACCCTAAAGGAATCTCATGTCATTTCAAGGTCTAACATCCCTTGTAAATGGTTGAGAAACTAACATAAAAATACATTCATAGATCCCGCCATAAGTCTAAAGGAATCTCATATCATTTTAGGGCTTAACATCCCTTATAAATGGTTGAGAAATTAATTTTGGTTTCTAAATTGTGGCTAAATTTGATATTTTTTTTTGAAGTAAACAATCAAGGGGGAGTAATCAATTAAGGTGGGGTCTTATTAACTTACATATATGATTATCTTTTTGAAATGACAAAGGTAGAGGGAAAAAAAGAAAAAGAAAATAAATATTCTCATGAGTTTCATGATCTCTTGGTATGACATTAATTGGTTCTATATTTCCTTAAGAGACGGATATCATGTTCCATATCTCTTTACGTATATTAGAACACATTTAATCAGATCAAAAGAATCTATTCAGGTACATCACAAGTATGAAACTCATTTCATTTCAAATATTTTGTTTATAATTTAGGAATGTTTGCCATCTTCAAAAAGGGAGAGATTGTTGGATAAATTAGACATTAGCATACCCTTTGTTTTGATGATGACAAACATTTTATTCTTGTGTTTCTAACATGCTACTTGAGTATTTCAAGGTTCAAGGAAATAAGAAGATCATACTAAGTGGATAATTGAATATCAATACAAATTGAAGATCAATGTGCTTAAATGTTTAATATTTTCATGATTGTACTCAATGTAAAATCTTGTACAAGTATTTAGATATCATATAAATCAAGTGTTATATTTTCTCTATCCATCTAAAATCCCATCTTACACTCACATGAAGACTTTAGGGTAGATAGGTTTTATATAAGTCATCAAAAGGACCTCACATGCATTGTCAATCCTTGCAAAAAGTCCTTCTCGGTCGACAATATTGTGGACCGAGAAATAGCTGTTGTAATAGGTTTAAAAAATAGAGAAAGAGACATATATCCAGTTGAATCCAGACAGTCATCCGGTCGACAATATTGTCGACTGAGAAACGTTCTGGAAACTTCACATTTAATGAACATTTTAGTCGTTGCAACCCAACCACTTTCTACCTAACGGCTAGTTAAGCACTAAGAATACTCTAGACACTCCCTAAAACGTTCCTAAACACTTGTAAACTATTCCTATAAATAGGAGAGGCCTTAGGACACTGAAATCATCACTTCCCTACACAATACACAAGCTACACTTGAGCATCCATTCTAGAGAGAAACAAAATAGAGAATCACTTGCTATCTTCTTCATTGTGCTCTAAAGTTGTGTCCTATAGCTACTATTTCGTAGCCACCACATAGAAATGTCCATATTAATTGGATAAGGAGATCTATACAGTTGATATAGGAATCAAGGCCTTGTACTTCATAGGTTAAGTATTTATTTCTTCCAATCTATTTCTTTTATATTGTACTTTATTCTCCTTGACTACTCCTAGGGTTGGAGGTTGTTAAAAAGAGGTTTCTTGGTGCTACTTCAACAAAGTCAATGATGCTCCAAGGTGTGCTTGAGGTTACCTCAAGAAGGATACTTCAAAAGAGGTTGGAGCTACTTCTAGGTGAAGGCTATCTCAAGGTGGTGGAGCTACTTTAAGGAAGTGAAGGCTGCTCCAAAGTTGATTGAGGTTACTTCAAGAAGGCTTCTTTAAAGGAGGTTGGAGCTACTTCTAGGTGAAGGCTATCTCATGGTGGTGGAGCTACTTCAAGGTGGTGAAGGTTGCTTGAGGTTACTTCAAAAAGGCTGCTTCAAGGAGGTTGAGGCTACTTCAAGGTGAAGGCTACTTCGAGTGGAAGATGATTGAATTTTGTTGTAACATCCTTGCGAGGTAAATAAAATAAATCACTTTCAAAAACCCAATTGGAAACAATTAGAAAGTGGACTGAAAACTTTTGATTCAAAGGCTGGAACCACTCTAAATCGAAGTGTCTTCCTAGTTTCCTCCTCCTTCTTTGCGTTTAGTTTTTTATTCAATTTAAAAGTACCAAAAGCTCTATTCACCCCCCTCTAGATCTTTCATTTACTCATTTACATATTTCAAACAATGGCAAACTTGTGTTAGATGGATCAGTAATGCACCATGTCATATATATATATATATATATATATATATATATATATATATATATATATATATATATATATATATATATATATATATATATATATATATATGAAAAGCTTTGGGCCTTCATATAAAGAGTTTTTTGGCAGTGGATCTTTATGGAAAATAGTTTTAAATTTTTAGTGATTTTTGGTAATTCGTTGTTAATGGTTATTTCCACATGATTTTATGTAATTTCGTTGTTAGTGTGATAATAGATGTTACTATTCAAGTACACACAGAAAACAACAAGCAAGTATTGGAGGAGTCATATACTTTTTGTATAGGACAACCAATCACAATGCATTAATGACTTTCTCATTCATCTTTAAAACCCAACCCCCTAAAAAATAAGGAAAGAGAAACACAAATTGTCTACTATAATGCAATCTGATTGGATCCTACGGAGTTTCTATAGGGCAGGTCCTATAAAAAATGTATCGCACAAAAAATTTATAGAGTTTCTAGTTTCCTTGTCCTTTGTTCCAAAGAACTTGACTATCAATAACTGATAAACGCTCATCATCAAGGCGCTTCCAGGTTCTAATTGATTTGACACCGCCCCAGCTCCCAGGGTCATCCTTCTCCAAAGAAATAGAAACCACCCTCGACCGCCTACACCACCCTGGCTTTAGTCCAACTTTGTTGTTCTGTTATTTCACCATGTCCCCAGATTCCACCATGGCCGTGAAAAAGCCGGATTTTATTGTGGCAGAGCCGATGTCACCATCCATCTGCACTCCCATTCTGTTTGAGACGTTAGTGAATTCGAGTAAGGGGATATGGAAGTAGGCTAGACTTGGCGTTGCGCCATCCTGGGCAGTAGGTGCTGCTGTGTACGCTTTCCACAGGAAATCATTTTAGAGGAGAAACAAATATCGTGTTATGATATTGACTATGTTTTAGCAATACTCGTGATTCTTTAGAGATATGAGCTATACTATAATGCAAATTTACCCGGAGTTGCTTCGAAGTCTACTGGAACCACAGTTGCTGAGAGGGCTTGATCCAGTCATACCTAGATATGGCTGACACAGTGGAGTAATCCCCGCTGTCAAGAAAGAAGAGGTTCAACACTGACTTGTTGGCTAGCGGTGATCCTGCGGCCCCCGCGACCTCAAGGTTGTAGTTGTCGAAGCCGTCGATGGTGTAGGGGAGGTTGGCCAGGTTGATGTGTGATTATAGTGTGTGTGACATCTGAGCAATGTGATCCATGAGCCCCTGGCGGCCTAGGTTGGACTCTTGGTTGTGGTTGTCGAGCACTGCCACCCCTAAGTATCCCCGCCTCAACGGTAGGGCAAAATGCCATGTCCAGCGACTTGGACACATCTTATATTTCAACGGTAGGGTGTAACGCCCAGAGTCTTATGAATGACATGTCACTTGCATGAGTCATGGTATCTTATATTTCAAGACTATTTGATTTATTCTTTATTTGAGTTCTAACTTTTAATGAAAATAAGAGATAGGTGAACTATATGTATATATTGAAGCATGATTTTGTGTAGTAAACAACTATGTAGGTGAGCGCATTTATTATTTCATAATGAGTTGATCTTAAAAGATACACTTAGTTGGAGAATAATTGAGTATGAATATATTTTAATTTTGGGTTGGTGATGGAACCTAAGTTAGGTTTCCATCTTGTGTTATTATGCCCCTTATTCACAACAACATATATAGAATGCTTGTTTTTTTTAGTATCTATCACTCTGCAATAAATGCACTTATGGATACTCTTTCATATTCTATAGGTACTTTGGCACTAGTTTATGGAAGGGAGAGAAGAAGGATGATTCTAGGACATCCCCGGTCATAGTGGAGCTCAAAGTGAGCCTTAGATATATACCAACCTACCCCAAAGTGATCAAGGTTCAATTTGAAGCATGAAGCATCCATTAGAGATCTAGTTCAACAACAAAGTGCACACAAGATCCATCCCAAGGAACTCTATCAACCACCACGAAGCTCGATGCAACAAAACCTCAAATTGTCCCAACAAACTCTGTCAAAGTTCAAGGGAACTTTGACCGACTTGGCTAGCTCCAACATCACAACCAACAGTACGCAACTCTGCCTATCAACTTGGGCATATACTCACAACCTGATCAAGTTGCTTCCAACTCAGATGAAGTTCAAGCACACAAGCAAGCACATGTTCAAGGAACTTCGGAAAAAAGAAGCCCATTTGCTTCGAACTCAATCCAAGTTCATGAAAAAAAGCATGCCGAAGTTTAGGATACTTCGACCGAGTTCACCATCAAAACATAGGCCAAGATCAACACCAAATCAAAAAAAATTATAGGGAACTCGGTGAGTTTAGGGTCAGGGATTCCGTTGCTCACATCCAACGAAGAAAACTCTTAACTATGGACAACAAACTCTATGTAGACCATTTACACATAAACCTTGCCCTCAAAACACTAACTCTACAATTAATCAAGTATATAATCATATTGATCAATGAAATCAATACAAATTTAACACAGACATTTCATTACATGAAAAATAAATACAAATTTAAAACATACATTTAATTACATGAAAAATAAATACAAATTTAGCACAGACATTTCATAACCTGAATAAAATATTTTATATAATCATATTGATCAATGAAAAAGATGAAAATTATAAAGTCTAACATCAATTATATTCTTTATATTTCATTAATTTGAAAACATCCCAATCAATAATTCATAGCGGCCTTCAACTCTTGTCTAGTGACATAGAATGTTAGTTGCAAAAATGAGGTTGCCTCTTCTCCTATTATATTCATTGTGTTTAATATAAGTAGTTTCTTTCATATTTCAATATTATCAACCTACTTTTCATCTATAGTTCAAGACTTCCATCCACATTACCCACATTTCCTCTAATTATTTATCTTTTATTTTATGTTTATAACTTTAATTATCTCAAACTTTCTTAGTTTCCTACAAAATGTTTCTTCCAAGCTTCCAAGTTGTGCACACAATCTTAGTCTAGTTTCTTTTTTTCCTTTAAATTTTTCCTCCAAGATTTTTCAAAATTTCCTCTAAAATTATGCATCTCCCTCCAAGTGACATAGAATATATACAAGAGAAACCACCTCTTTTTTATTCTTATTGGTCGCAAGTTATATCAGTATTTCCTACCATATTATTCATATATTTTCTCCCACGTTTTATATTTCCCTCTACAATTTCTAATAAAATTCCGTCAAGTCTTCACCCTTCCTGTTATTTTCACTCTTATTTGGTGCAGAGAAGAGTTGCTGGAATATACTTGGTTCTTTCTTCTCCATTTCATTCCTCCTTTTTTTCCCCTCCCTTCCCAGTCACATTGTCTAACTAAACAACCTAAGCCTTTCCCCTCCCGTCCTTTCTCCTTCATTCACTATGCATCATACTGATCGTAAGGTATTGTCTATGCACACCAACAACAAGATCAACATACATATTGTGGGCTCTGATCTCTAAAACACAAGATAAATGTAGCGGAAGCGGTTCGATTAACAGCGGAATATGAAAAATCACGATCAATTAAAACCTTTCGAAAACGAGATCTCGAAAACTTGAAACTCCTTTCATAAAAGTAAGATGAACTATTTACATCTCTGATAAATCACTTCTCAAGTGATTATATACATTGTGATACAAAATCTCAAGACTTCAAAATTCTTAGATCAACAAACTCCTAGGACCTGAGTGTACAGAGACGACATAAGACTATTCTATCTACAAGACTAGACAGCACAGTGTTTCCACCTGAAATCACTGCTGCTCCTGGTTTTGCCGTTGCTGCTGCTGTCCACCTGCAGATCGGTTCCTTCGACCTTGACGTCCACCTAAAGGTAGAAAATCTACGCGGTGAGACAATTTTAAATAATTGCCCCAGTGAGAGTTATAACTCTCCGCCAGAAACTTTGTTAAAAGCAATCAAGGAATATCATGAGCAGGTAACTTGGATTACTCACAGCAGGCTTGATAACAATTACTCATCTTTATTAAGGAATATGAAGAACATGTATACTAATACTTGAACAGGATATTAAATGCAAGCAATGTAATATCAATCAATGTTCCTCGTAGTTCAACCTAAGCAGTTATGCTACGCGGTTGATTATGTTTTACAAACATCATTATGCCCCGCGGAGATGAGGTATACCGCTCATGCTCCAACCGATCACTAGTAAGTCGCATCGGTATCATACTAGGTCATTGAAAGAGCCGGATTCTCATGACCTTCAACTACCTCAGTCAGAATGAGGATAAACATGCAGGACATCTAGTGTCTCTGCTAATATAGCTCACCAGGGTATTCTGGTACTTCGCTATTAGAGTCACAGTGGCATTATGCACTCTCTTCACTATCGAAAGATTTCATGTTTATCTCTCATCGATGCAGTATAAAGATTCCTTTGGGAGAATAGTGTTACATCATCCCGGTATAAGCATATAGTGACGGGTTGATAGATTAAGATACATCCACATCAACTCCTACACTAGGATGTAAGGATATACACATCCATATTCCCCCACATACTCTAAAGTATGTGATCCAGGAGTTCCCTTAAGAAAACCTATTTCACCATCATTTAAACTCTGACAATGATGGATCTATGATCAGGGCTCTACATGATATGATTATACTTGATTATTAGGTACATTTCAGTATTCTTTTAGCATCATACATGTTTCCAAACATTAAAGTTCTAAACATGGCTATAACAGAAGAATACTAAATGTAACAGGTATTACTCATATCAGTTATCAGATGGATATCAATTCTTAATCATCTTATCACTATAATTCAGGAACATGGGTCTTCACACCCTTATATCATCATAACACTTGCTATCACATGACATGTCAGCATCAAGTCATCTATTAGCATGACCTTGATGTCATTCATGGCCCTTAAGGCATATCAGTTTCATATGATGCCACTTGCATCTAGGCAACATAGTTATTTCTGTTCATAGGCTATTGACATACTTTCAATGAATATGATGTCATGATCCTTACCTAGATATGATTGTTCTCTTATAAGAACCTGCATGATTAATTCAATTAATAATAATCAACAATTCATAATCAGATCAGCAGTCAATAAGACAGAATTAACCCTTCAATTCAAAGGTTATACTTTTATGTCTTTACAAAGGGTAAGATTCCCTTGTTTACATCATTTAGGGTTATTCACCCCTTTCATTATGATTGGGAATAATAATTCCTCATCTCATATCTTGATCATACAATTCATGCTTAAAGGAATAACATGAGTTTAGAGTTTATTGTTCATTTCAACATATTACTATGAACTAGGGTTTACTATTCACATTACTCATGATTACCCTAGAATTAGGGTTTACTATTCACATTACTCATGATTACCCTAGAATTACAGTTTACTATTCACATTACTCATTATTACCCTAGAATTAGGGTTTACTATTCACTTCATAGTGAAATGAGCTCATAGCATCATCATGAATGAGAAACATCATCAATGATGCTTTCAAATTAGGTTAAGACTCATCAATTATCTTAATTAGGGTTTTCATGATTCTCTCATAAGTGGATCATACCCTAATCCTGCATATTCATATACATTGAAGGTACTTTATTTGAGTTTTAACCATAAATGGTACTTTCTCTCCCTCCTTACTAGTGGATGGTGATTACATCACTCTAGATAGGGTTGGGTTAAGTCCTTATTGATTAACATAAACCAAATCACCACTATCATGTCATTAGGGTTTACATAAAACAAGGTATCCTTTAATTGAACCCATTTAAGTTGAAACGAGTGTGAACCCATTTGAGTTGAAACGAGTGCAAACCCATTTGAGTTGAAACGAGTGTGAACCCATTTGAGTTGAAACGAGTGTGAACCCATTTGAGTTGAAACGAGTGTGAACCCATTTGAGTTGAAACGAGTGTGAACCCATTTGAGTTGAAACGAGTGTGAACCCATTTGAGTTGAAACGAGTGTGAACCCATTTGAGTTAAAACGAGTGTCAACCCATTTGAGTTGAAATGAGTGTGAACCCATTTGAGTTGAAACGAGTGTGAACCCATTTGAGTTGAAACGAGTGTGAACCCATTTGAGTTGAAACGAGTGTGAACCCATTTGGGTTGAAACGAGTGTGAACTGTTTAGACCTATTGGTCCAAGATTGTTTAGTAAAGTTGGATAAGGACCAACAGAGGTATTAACGCCCTTCGTCTTCAACCTTGAAACCAAGGTCTGTTCTTCACGAAAAAGCTTGCAAGAGTGCAAAGAAAGATGGGGAAGAAGAAGAACTAACTATTATTTGCAAGAATAAAAGTATGCATAACAAAGCAAGGTGTAGAGTTATAAAACCCGCCTCAAACGTTGTTCCTAGAACTCCAAGCTTCCAAGCTTCGAAACTTTAATGGTGTCTTGAGCTCCACAGGTCATCCAAGGTTGTTTCTTCAAGGAAAAGTTGGGAAGGATCGGCTAGGAAGAGAAAGCTAAGTAAGATAACCATGAAACCAACCTTATAACCTGGTTTCCTCCATGAATTCGAGCAAGATGATGATAAAAGTTTACCTAGATGAACTTGGTCGTCTTCCTCTACTCCTGAGCTCTGTCCTAAGTCAGTCTAAGCAAGGGAATAAGAAGGGAAGAAAGGAAACGTTGCCTTTGGTTGCAAAGGAAAGGATCATATATACTTTGAGGTTATTTTCATCATAAGGACAACTTACTCCTCCTTTTCACAACTAGGTCCTTCCTTTCTTTTAGGCACGTCCCTCCTCTTCATATCTAAGTTTAAACTTCTTCTAAGATGAAGGACTAAAGGCAAGGAAGGTTAACTTGTCACTATGGTGCACATATACTATAAGGGTCTCCTTTACTTACAACTTTGGTGGTTTAATTACAAAGGTATTTCTTATAATATGATTATTCAAATGAAGTGCCTCCTTCATTATTATAACTTTAAATGATGTCAAAAGTCATAAAAGATATTCTAGAAAGTGTATATCACAAGTTGCACCCCTCATTTTGGGTAAATTGCACTTTACACCAAAATTAGGGTTTTAAGCACAAGGATTGCTCCACAAGTTGCACCTTGGTGCCCAAACTTGGGAAATACATCATACCTCATCATATTCATTCATATGATGTCTATTTGTTAGAGGAACATCTTAACCTGTGTAATTTGCAAGTTAACCCCTCTAATTGGTTAATTTGCACATAGATCCCTGTATTACCAAACAATACTACAATCATTGTTTAAAAAGGACAGAAATGAAAATGTATGTTCCTTAGGAACTTAATTACATGCCAAAAGATAATCACAAGGATTTAATTACATATTTAGGCAAAACACCTAGGGTTAATTCATAACCTAGGTCAGGGATGTTACAAATTATCCACCCCTTACAAGGATTTCGTCCCCGAAATCGATAAAACATATTAAGAGAAAAGAGCAGGGTATTTCCTTCTCATCTCTTCCTCTAGTTCCCAAGTGGCTTCTTCAACACCACGGTGATTCCAGAGGACTTTTACAAGACTTATATCTTTCTTCTTTAGCTTTTTAATTCTGTTATCAAGGATTGACACTGGTCCTTCCTCATAAGTTATATCTTTGTTCAATTCTATTTCCATAGGTTGTAGAACTGACTCGGTATCAGGATGACATTTCCTTAACATAGAAATGTGAAACACAGGGTGCAGTTTTTGTAATTCTGGTGGTAACTCTAGTCTATAGGCTACCTTTCCAATCTATTCAATGATTGGATAAGGCCCCATAAATCTAGGAGCTAACTTCCCTTTCCTTCCAAAGCGAAGGACTCCTTTCCAAGGTGAGACCTTGAGATACACTCTGTCTCCAACCTGGAACTCTAACGGTCTACGACGCTTGTCAGCATATGATTTCTGCCTATCCTGTGCAGTCTTAATCTGTTGTTGTATTACTTTAATCTTCTCCGTAGTCTGTTGCACAAGATCAGGACCTAACAACTGATGTTCACCAGTCTCATACCAGCATAAGGGTGATCTACAACATCTACCATACAAGGCTTCATAAGGTGCCATATCAATACTATGTTGATAGCTATTGTTATAGGAAAACTCTATCAAGCTTAGGTGCAGATCCCAACTTCCTGTGAACTGGAGAACACATGCTCTCAATAAGTCTTCCAAGGTCTGTATAGTCCTTTCCGACTGTCCATCAGTCTGTGGATGAAAGTCTGTACTAAACCTTAACTGGGTGCCTAGTGCCCTATGTAGCTGTTCCCAAAAACGACTTGTAAATTGAGGACCTCTGTCAGAAACTATGGTGACAGGAACTCCGTGCAAACGCACTATCTCTTGAACATATAACTGGGATAACCTTTCAGCAGAATAGGTTGTTTTGACAGGTAAGAAATGCGTTGTCTTAGTCAGCCTATCAACAATTACCCAAATGGAATCATGTCCTTTGTTTGTCCTAGGTAGGCCAACAACAAAGTCCATGGTTACATGATCCCACTTCCACTGTGGTATGGGCAAAGGTTGCATTGTTCCTGCAAGCTTCTGGTGTTCAGCTTTAACTTTCTGACACACCAGACACCTCAGAACAAACTCAGCTACATCCTTCTTCATCCCAGGCCACCAATACATATCTTTCAAGTTTTGATACATCTTGGTGCTTCCTGGATGCATAGCATACATAGAAGAATGAGCTTCCTCCAGGACTATCTTCCTCAGGTTATCGACATCTGGCACTATCATTCTCCCATGATAGCATGCCACTTGATCATCTGATTCATGAAAACCTTCTCGCTTCTCATCACCATACTCAGATCTGATCTGCTGCACTGCATCATCAACTTGTTGTTCCTCCTTAATCTGCTCTCTTAAGGTGGGTTTGATATGCATCTCAGCCAACAACCCGGCAATCCATGACACCTTCATCTGTACATTGTCCTGCCTTAAGGAGATAAGCATCTCTCCTAGGGCATACTAAAGAATTTAATTGTGCCCTATCAGAGGATGATGTTGCAGATTTCCTACTCAAGGCATCTGCAACTACATTGGCCTTCCCTGGATGGTAATCTACCGTACAATCATAATCCTTAATTAACTCCATCCAGCGATGTTGCCTCATGTTAAGGTCATGCTGAGAGAAGATATACTTAAGATTCTTATGATCAGTGAAAACCTAGAATGCTTCTCCATATAAATAGTGTCTCCATATTTTCAAGGCATGAACCACAACAGCTAACTCTAAATCATGTGTTGGATAATTCTCCCCATGTTTCTTAAGTTGTTGAGAAGCAAAAGAAATCACATGCTTATCCTGCATCAGCACACATCCGAGTCCATTCTTGGAGGCATCACAGAAAACTATGTATCCTTTGCCTTGCTCAGGTAACACAAGTACAGGTGCACTTGTCAATCTTTCCTTCAACAACTGAAAGGACTGCTGACACTTGTCACTCCAAGTAAAAGAAACATCTTTCCGGGTCAACTTCGTCAAGGGTAGGGCTATAGAACTGAAGTTCTTAATGAACCTTCGATAATAGCTAGCCAACCCTAAGAAACTACGAATCTCCATCGGTGTCTTCGGTTGTTCCCATTGTAGAACAGACTCTACCTTTTTAGGGTCAACACGAATTCCCGAGGCAGATACCACATGTCCAAGAAAAGATATCTCCGGCATCCAGAACTCACACTTGCTAAACTTAGTGTATAACTTATGTTGTCTTAGCAAAGTTAGAGCCTGACGAAGATGTTGTTCATGCTGCTGAGCATCTCTACTATAGATCAGGATGTCATCTATAAAGACAACAACACACTGATCGAGGAAAGGTCGGAAAATTCTATTCATGAGTTCCATAAATGCAGGTGGTGCATTAGTTAGTCCAAACGACATAATTGTGAACTCATAGTGACCATACCTTGTCCTGAAGGCAGACTTGGGTATGTTACTGTCCTTAATACGAAGTTGATGATATCTATACCTCAAGTCTATCTTCGAGAAGACGGTTGCACCACGCAACTGGTCAAAAAGATCATCAATTCTCGACAGAGGGTACTTATTCTTTATTGTTACTTTATTTATTTGTCTGTAATCAATGCACAACCGCATTGATCCATCCTTCTTTTTAACAAACAAGACCGGAGCACCCCAAGGTGAAGTACTTGGTCGGACAAAACCTTTCTCAAGCAATTCTTGAAGCTGTTTCTTGAGTTCTTCCATCTCAGCAGGCGCCATCCTATACGGTGTTTGTGCTATGGGTTGGGTATCTAGGATCAAATTGATTTCAAAATCAATTTCCCGAGGCGGTGGCATACCTAGAAGTTCTTCAGGAAATACATCTTCAAATTCCCTGACTATAGGAACTTCAGCAAGGTTAGGACTCTTCATGGTGGTATCTATCACATGGGCCAAGAATGCATAACATCCTTGCCTCATCAGCTTATCAGCAACCATAGCAGACACAAGACAGGTGGGTAGAATCTTTCTCTCTCCTTTAAAGATCCATGTGTTGCTCTTATCAGCAAACACAGCCTGCTTGGATTCACAACCCAAGACAACTCTATACCTTTCTAAGGTATCCATTCCAAGGATTATATCAAATCCTTGCATATAAAGTGGTATAAGATCCACTTGAATGCGATGATCAGAAAAGAAGAGAATGCAGGGAGAGCATACCTCTTGCAAAACAGCAGAACCTCTCAACGGAGTTTCAAGCAACAAGCTATCTGCCCTATGACTAACTGTCATATTGCATTTACGAATCACTCTTCGAGTGATAAAAGAGTGTGTAGCACCCGGGTCAATCAAAACAGATACCACACAGGATTTAGACACATTAGAATATAAAAGTTCCATCTGACCTGCCACAACCCATGGATTTACCACTGCTTCTGGTGGGTTCATAGCATAGAACCTTGTTGTCGCCTGAGGTTGAGTTGGTGCTGATGATCCAGCCTGAGATGCTTGCCCACGTCCTCTAGCTGCTCCTTGAGACTGCCTTCTCTGTTATCCCTGTTGATTCTGCCTCAGAGGCTGTGTCACACTAACATGCCTAGACCTGCAGTCCTTCATCAGATGTCCCACCTTCCCACAGTTGTAACAACTTCTTTCCAGTTGTTGTGGTCTTGGTGGTCCTGTGACCGAAATTGATGCTGAACTGTGAGTCTCTCGTGGCGGTAAACCTCGTCCTCTACCTCTACTTATGGACCACTGAGTCTGAGAACTAGATCCGGGTGGTGGAGGTGTAGATGCAGAGAATCTAGGCTTCTTAAAGTCTCTAGATGAAGATCCCTGGAATTGTGGATATCTCTTTTGGGTTTGTCTTTTCTTGACTACGGATCTCTCTATCCTTCGGACTGACTCAACAAAGGTAGAGAATCTCACCCGGTTTTCTAGTGCAGACACGGGAGTAGTCATGTCGGCATTCAAACCCTTCTCAAACCTCTTAATCCTTTCTTCATCTGTGGTAGCCATATGCGGATAGAATCGCAACAACTCCATGCACTTAGCCTCATACTCGCTAATGTTCATCATACCCTGCCTCAGTCTCTCAAACTGAGAAATCTTCTCATCCAGGAAAGTCTTTGGAAAATATTTGTGGACAAATTCCCGACGAAAGTCTTCCCACGAGATCTCTATCCCAGGCCTCTTCTGCTCTTCCATGGTCCACCAGTGACCAGCACTGCCTTTGAGAAGATAGACAGCATGTCTAACCTTCTCACCTTCGGGGATGTTGAGGATTCGGAAAGCTTTCTCCAACTCAGTTAACCAGAGATCGGCATCTTCCGGATCAGTTGTTCTAAAGTATTCGGTTGCTCCGACACGACGAAGTCGCTCGAATGTCTTACCGATACCTTGTACTTCAGGTTGGGTAGGTGCCCTAGGTGCGGGCATAGGCATCCTATATGTTATGTGTGTCATGGCAGTCATAAACTGCCCAAACATGGTCTGAACAGCTGGGTTTCCCATGTCAGCTGGGTCAAACTGAGGTGGCTCCATAGGTGGCTCAGGTATAGGTTGCTCTATTTCTAGGTTCCTTGCACCTTCTCGAGGTGCAGCAACACTACTTTCGGCCTCGTACTCCTCCTGTGGTCCAGACATCCTTAATTATCTTCTTCTCCTGAGGAGCAGAAGACTCTATTAGATAAGAAAGAAGTACTAAGGATAGACTTGACACTCTAAGTCCTATGTCTCTGTAGACTCAGCAAACTAAGAGCTCTGATACCACTAATTGTGGGCTCTGATCTCTAAAACACAAGATAAATGTAGCGGAAGCGGTTCGATTAACAGCGGAATACGAAAAATCACGATAAATTAAAACCTTTCGAAAACGAGATCTCAAAAACTTGAAACTCCTTTCATAAAAGTAAGATGAACTGTTTACATCTCTGATAAATCACTTCTCGATTGATTATATACATTGTGATACAAAATCTCAAGACTTCAAAATTCTCAGATCAACAAACTCCTAGGACCTGAGTGTACACAGACGACATAAGACTATTCTATCTACAAGACTAGACAGCACAGTGTTTCCACCTAAAATCACTGCTGCTCCTAGTTTTGCCGCTGCTGCTACTGTCCACTTGCAGATCGGTTCCTTCGACCTCGACGTCCACCTAAAGGTAGAAAATCTACGGGGTGAGACAATTTTAAATAATTGCCCCAGCGAGAGTTATAACTCTCCGCCAGAAACTTTGTTAAAAGCAATCAAGGAATATCATGAGCAGGTAACTTAGATTACTCACAGCAGGCTTGATAACAATTACTCATCTTTATTAAGGAATATGAAGAACATGTATACTAATACTTGAACAGGATATTAAATGCAGGCAATGTAATATCAATCAATGTTCCTCGTAGTTCAACCTAAGCAGTTATGCTATGCGGTTGATTATGTTTTACAAACATCATTATGCCCTGCGGAGATGAGGTATACCGCTCATGCTCCAACCGATCATTAGTAAGTCGCATCGGTATCATACTAGGTCATTGAAAGAGCCAGATTCTCATGACCTTCAACTACCTCAGTCAGAATGAGGATAAACATGCAGGACATCTAGTGTCTCTGCTAATATAGCTCACCAGGGTATTCTGGTACTTCTCTATTAGAGTCACAGTGGCATTCTGCACTCTCTTCGCTATCGAAAGATTTCATGTTTATCTCTCATCGATGCGGTATAAAGATTCCTTTGGGAGAATAGTGTTACATCATCCCGGTATAAGCATATAGTGAAGGGCTGATGGATTAAGATACATCCACATCAACTCCTACACTAGGATGTAAGGATATACACATCCATATTCCCCCACATACTCTAAAGTATGTGATCCAGGAGTTCCCTTAGGAAAACCTGTTTTACCATCATTTAAACTCTGACAATGATGGATCTATGATCAGGGCTCTACATGATATGATTATACTTGATTATTAGGTACATTTCAGTATTCTTTTAGCATCATACATGTTTCCAAACATTCAAGTATTAAACATGGCTATAACAGAAGAATACTAAATGTAACAGGTATTACTCATATCAGTTATCAGATGGATATCAATTCTTAATCATCTTATCACTATAATTCAGGAACATGGGTGTTCACACCCTTATATCATCATAACACTTGCTATCACATGACATGTCAGCATCAAGTCATCTATTAGCATGACCTTGATGTCATTCATGGCCCTTAAGGCATATCAGTTTCATATGATGCCACTTGCATCTAGGCAACATAGTTATTTCTGTTCATAGGCTATTGACATACTTTCAATGAATATGATGTCATGATCCTTACCTAGATATGATTATTCTCTTATAAGAACCTGCATGATTAATTCAATTAATAATAATCAACAATTCATAATCAGATCAGCAGTCAATAAGACAGAATTAACCCTTCAATTCAAAGGTTATACTTTTATGTCCTTACAAAGGGTAAGATTCCCTTGTTTACATCATTTAGGGTTATTCACCCCTTTCATTATGATTGGGAATAATAATTCCTCATCTCATATCTTGATCATACAATTCATGCTTAAAGGAATAACATGAGTTTAGAGTTTATTGTTCATTTCAACATATTACTATGAACTAGGGTCTACTATTCACATTACTCATGATTACCCTAGAATTAGGGTTTACTATTCACATTACTCATGATTACCCTAGAATTAGGGTTTACTATTCACATTACTCATGATTACCCTAGAATTAGGGTTTACTATTCACTTCATAGTGAAATGAGCTCATAGCATCATCATGAATGAGAAAAATCATCATTGATGATTTCAAATTAGGTTAAGACTCATCAATTATCTTAATTAGGGTTTTCATGATTCTCTCATAAGTGGATCATACCCTAATCCTGTATATTCATATACATTGAAGGTACTTTATTTGAGTTTTAACCATAAATGGTACTTTCTCTCTCTCCTTACTAATGGATGGTGATTAGATCACTCTAGATAGGGTTGGGTTAAGTCCTTATTGATTAACATAAACCAAATCACCACTATCATTTCATTAGGGTTTACATAAAACAAGGTATCCTTTAATTGAACCCATTTAAGTTGAAACGAGTGTGAGCCCATTTGAGTTGAAACGAGTGTGAACCCATTTGAGTTGAAACGAGTGTGAACCCGTTTGAGTTGAAACAAGTGTGAACCCATTTGAGTTGAAACGAGTGTGAACCCATTTGAGTTGAAACAAGTGTGAACCCATTTGAGTTGAAACGAGTGTGAACCCATTTGAGTTGAAACGAGTGTGAACCCATTTGAGTTGAAACGAGTGTGAACCCATTTGAGTTGAAACGAGTGTGAACCCATTTAAGTTGAAACGAGTGTGAACCCATTTGAGTTGAAACGAGTGTGAACCCATTTGAGTTGAAACGAATGTGAACCCATTTGAGTTGAAACGAGTGTGAACCCATTTGGGTTGAAACGAGTGTGAACTGTTTAGACCTATTGGTCCAAGATTGTTTAGTAAAGTTGGATAAGGACCAACATGGGTATTAACGCCCTTCATCTTCAACCTTGAAACCAAGGTCTGTTCTTCACGAAAAAGCTTGCAAGAGTGCAAAGAAAGATGGGGAAGAAGAACTAACTATTATTTGCAAGAATAAAAGTATGCATAACAAAGCAAGGTGTAGAGTTATAAAACCCGCCTCAAATGTTGTTCCTAGAACTCCAAGATTCCAAGCTTCGAAACTTTAATGGTGTCTTGAGCTCCACAGGTCATCCAAGGTTGTTTCTTCAAGGAAAAGTTGGGAAGGATCGGCTAGGAAGAGAAAGATAAGTAAGATAACCATGAAACCAACCTTGTGACCTGGTTTCCTCCATGAATTCGAGCAAGATGATGATAAAAGCTTACCTAGATGAACTTGGTCATCTTCCTCTACTCCTGAGCTCTGTCCTAAGTCGGTCTAAGCAAGGGAATAAGAAGGGAAGAAAGGAAACGTTGCCTTTGGTTGCAAAGGAAAGGATCATATATACTTTGAGGTTATTTTCATCATAAGGACAACTTACTCCTCCTTTTCACAACTAGGTCCTTCCTTTCTTTTAGGCACGTCCCTCCTCTTCATATCTAAGGTAAAACTTCTTCTAAGACCAAGGACTAAAGGCAAGGAAGGTCAACTTGTCACTATGGTGCACATATACATATAAGGGTCTCCTTTACTTACAACTTTGGTGGTTTAATTACAAAGGTATTTCTTATAATATGATTATTCAAATGAAGTGCCTCCTTCATTATTATAACTTTAAATGATGTCAGAAGTCATAAAAGATATTCTAGAAAGTGTATATCACAAGTTGCACCCCTCATTTTGGGTAAATTGCACTTTACACCAAAATTAGGGTTTTAAGCACAAGGATTGCTCCACAAGCTGCACCTTGGTGCCCAAACTTGGGAAATCCATCATACCTCATCATATTCATTCATATGATGTCTATTTGTTAGAGGAACATCTTAACCTGTGTAATTTGCAAGTTAACCCCTCTAATTGGTTAATTTGCACAAAGGTCCCTGTATTACCAAACAATACTACAATCATTGTTTAAAAAGGACAAAAATGAAAATATATGTTCTTTAGGAATTTAATTACATGCCAAAGGATTTAATTACATATTTAGGCAAAACACCTAGGGTTAATTCATAACCCAGGTCAGGGATGTTACACATATACAATTCAGTTAGGGTTGTCTCTCATTGATAACTTGCTCAGCATGTCAACAAATTAGGGTCTTACCCTAATAGCACAAACCCTAGTTCAACCTAATTTGGTTTCAACCTAAACCTATTATGAGTTGAGGGTTAGATTATATTTCAATTCACTTGATCGTTAAGCATCCAACTATTACTTATCCACAGAATAATCATAAGTCGTGAAGTGTCATTTTAATGCATCCAATCAATCATGTGACTAGGGCAATCAAAGAAAAATAAAGCAAAACAAGGGTTGGGAATTGAATCTAGGAGGCAATCCTCAGTAAAGCTCGTGCATATTAGGATTTGTCTTGGCGGCAATGATCCCCATGTCAAGTCTTAACCCATGCTGATCTTTCTAATACAATATTTCATTGTTTCTTATATCTGGTACTATAGTATGTTATACAACACTTGAATTTTGTAACAATAGATTATTCTGAAAAAAGAAACAGCTATATGCTAATATTTTCAACATTATGTAGCTAACTCTTTTTCTGTGCTCCAGCGATATCTAACAAGAAGGAGCAGCGTCATGAAAATTACTCGTTAACACACATTCAGAAACTCGTCATTTTGACATACAAATCGACTATCATTTTTTAATGCGCACAAACACAATAAGCAATTTTCTACTTGGCTTTGTTCCAAGCTGAAGGATTTGTTGTTCCCAGTAAAACAGGGAAACATAAACTCCTTACTTCAAAGACAGCCATGTGTTAATGGATTGAATCAAAGCCAGTAGTATCTATCAAAACCATTACACGTGTAAACAGATGAACCAAAGTGCAGCGTGCACCCTCTTAAACCAGGTGCAGCAAATCCTTGTTCTTGTTCCAAAGGACTTGGCTATCAATAACCGAAAAGTGTTCATCATCAAGGCGCTTCCAGGTTCTGATAGATTCCACGCCGCCCCAGCTCCCAGTGGCATCCTTCTCCAACGAAACAGAAACCACCCTCGACCTCCTCGACCACCCTGCCTTCCCATATGCGTGGTACCCAAACCCACCGGAGTAGCAGAGGTTTATGTTGGTGAGGTTCCCACAGAAATCGTTTAAGTGGTCGTGGCCGACGAATGCAGCCTTAACGTCTCCGCATTCCACCATCGCCGTGAAGAAGCCGGAGTTGACGGAGGCGGAGCTGATTCCCTGCTCCATTAGCACCCCTGTCCTGTTTGAGACGTCGGCGAATTCGGGTAGAGGGATGTGGAAGTATACCAGACTTGGCGCTGCGACATCCTGAGCAGCAGGAGCTGTCCTGTACGGCTGTACGCCCTCTGCAAGGAAAAGTTGACAGGAGGAATCAAGCTCATGCCAACATTGGCTACTGAATTAATGTTTGAATAGAGGGATAACCCTTCTTCAGCAATTACGGGGGAAATCACGGTGGAGAATAGTTTACCTGAAGCTGCTTTGACGTCTGCTGAAACCACAGTTGCTGAGATGGTTTAATCCACCCATACCGACTACGTATGGCCGGCACAGTGGAGTAATCCCCGCTGTCAAGGAAGAAGAGGTTCAACGCAGACTTGTTGGCAAGTGCCGAGCCCGCCGCGCCGGCGACCTCGAGGTTGTAGTTGCCGAAACCGTCGATGGCGTAGGGGAGGCCGGCCGGGTTGACGCGCGATAGCGCGTGGGGCATCTGGACGATGTGAGCCATGAGCCCCTGGCGGCCCAGGTTGGACTCTTGGTCGTGGTTCCCGAGCACCGCCGCCCACGGTATCCCCGCCTCAACGGCAGGGCGGAACGCCATGTCCATCGACTTGGCCGCATCTGTGGCGTCGGCCCCGAATATGTTGTCGCCTGATGAGAAAAGACGGGAAGTCAGGAATCAGGGACAAGAAATTCTTGACGAAGAGAAGAACGTGTAGGAGCCGAACCGCCAACCGGTGAAGATGATGAGATCAGGCTTCTCCACGCGAATCATGCGCTGGATGAAGGCGGTAGTATTGAGGTCGGAGCAAGTAGCAAACTGATTAGGAAGCACGTTGAGGCAGCCGCTTGACTTGCCGTCGGCGTAGTGCATATCGGCCACCTGGACTATCTTGAATTCACCGTTGTTGCCGAACCGCAGCGGTCTTGATCCCACGCCGCCGGAAGAACTGAGGCGGCGGGATGCTGATGCGGAGGGGACGACGGCGAGGAAGCATAGGAGTAGGGAGAAGAAGCAGGTGATTTGGGGAAGAATGGGAGGAATTGGGGTCATGGTTATCGCGTGGACGGGAAGTTGCGCAACTAAACCCAGGAGAATATGCAGTTCAGCGGATGGGGTTTGGGCAAGGAGGGATGATATTCTGCCCGGCGCTGTGCATCTATATACTACTAGCTAAAGGGCAGTTGAATTAGCATTGTAAAATCTCTAATGTATACTATTTACACATGATAAAAATATTTGAGGTTATTTAAATTTATTTTAAGAATTGGTCTTTTTTCTAGGTTCATAATTAGTAATAGCAATAATTACATACAACTTGTTAAAAGAAAATAATTTGATTAAATTTAGTTGATTCCCTTTAGTATATATGCACAACAAAAATTTAAAATTAGAATGCAAAGAAGTGTGAATTATAATTTTTTTGATAACCTATTAAGAGAGAGTTGCTCAATTAATATTCAATTGACTCGTTCTAATCTATAAGTACACAAAATTGAATTGATTGGCATAATGACGGGATGAATTGATTAACACACACACACACATGTTGCTAGAATACAAATAATGAACAAGTAATCAACACATAACCACGCTACTGGAGCATATAAATTAGTTATTCGGTTGACTCCCTCCGACTTGAGCACGTCATTACCAAAATCTAAATCAAAACATTGTTTCCATTAGACTCATGATGACCACTATAATAACATGCACTAATGTATATAAAAATATTAAGAAAAAGTATCTTGATTAAAAGTTAACTAACTCTTTCGAACCGATAAGTACAAAGATAGATTAGACCAATTAATACTCAGATAGAATATTTAAATATATAGACACGATGAGCTAATTAGTACTAAGATAGACTGATGAACACAAAAATAAAACGGATCAATGACCACAGATAATTTAGTGGAACTCGTTTTGAAGAAACTGATGATGTCGAACACATAATTAGTTTGTATTGATTAGTATGCAAATGACTATCGAAACACACTGATTGGAACAATGAGGTCAAACTGTAAAAACACACATAACTAAAACCTAACACGTGTATAACTTTTTATCTTTTTATTTAGTGTGAAAAAAAATTCAAATAAAACTGAAAAAAGAACAAAAGTGATTTGCATGCACACATACTCCTGACTCAAACTTTTCATTTAACTTGACAAAATTACGTAAAAAAACAAAAGAAAAAAAAACAAAAAAACAACAAGAATTAGTAGGCAGACACACACCTCACTCACTAAGACACACACGTGATACTATATACATCCTTATTTGTCGTGACTACAAAAGATAAGTCGAAAAATCAATTGTATAGAAATAAATTAATTTACACATACACAAAATATCGTGCTTCAATGACAACTATATACATCCTTATTTGTCGTAACAACAAAAGATAATTCAATGAATCAGTTGTACAAAAACAAAATAATTAAAACAACTATACACACTGTCATTAGTTAATTCTTTATTTATTGTATGCTGAGGAGCAGCGATAGTAATTGAATTACTGTTTCTTATATTTATCCAACTGTAAATGACTACCGATGGAAGTATTAGTCATGAAATTCTATAACAGGAACAAAGCATGCAAGCAACAAACAGAACACGAACATGTTCATGCTTATTCATTATTGATGAAAGCAGACATGAACACGGCTTAAGAAACATTTAGAGTCGTTGTTAAGCTAGTAAGTAGACAGCTTGAGCAGCTGGATAAGCACACAGCTCATTTGCTTCTTTTTTTTATAGGTTTATTATTAGTATATATATATATATTCTGTTATGCCCATCTCCCCGCCTGGTCCTTGGACTCGTTCTCGTTCTCCTTCTCGGCCCCGTCCAGTCCGCATTTCACACTCAACTACTCCAGCATTTGCGCTTGTTTCAGTTAACCATGAACAGTGGGAGGAGGTTGAGTGGGAAGCCTCCCTTTGCGTGAAGGATAAGTTCCACATCTCAACGGGGAAGCTGGGATGGTCAGTGCTGGGTGGTGTCTAGTCAACTCTTGTGTGTCGGGATGGCAGTGGGTGGGTTTTCTCCAATCTAAACGGAAATCGATCCGAACCAGTAAAACTGAAACCCGATTTGGATCCGGAACCGAACTACGGTAAGGCCTAGTTTGGTTGGGAGGAAAATGAGTTCAATGAATTCCAACTGCACATGATTTTCAACTACAATTGTTTGGTTCTGCGTTGATGCAACCAACAGTGTGTGTTCCAATTCAACTAGCGTTTTGCCGCAAGTGAAAAAGCAGGAAAATGAACTGTGCCCGAATGGGGCGCGGTTCCGATTCCCAACCTCTCCGTCATGCAGCAACCTGCTACTACCTACTATATTTTGTATTGAATAGTTGAACGTGCGCACCATTCGTTCCCCGTCATTCTCGCTGTGCTTTTTTCTCTCGTTAATCTCCATGGCATCTTAACACTAACCAAATAAAAACAAACCAACCCATGAGTCACATTTCCGCACAACCAAACAAAACGGTTGCAGTTCAAGCTAATAGATTTTCATTTCCTGTTTTCAAACTATAGGGTCGGGTTGGTTCTGCACACAACCAGACGGAACCTGAATTCATCAGAAGTCGAACATAAAATCCGAACCCGCCCCAACAACCCGAATCCTACATTCTCCACCTTCATCATCGTCGTCCCAATTCCCAATCTCCGTCTAGGCCACCCAGGCTCCAGAGGAGTACAAGCGGCCTCATCACACCCGCACTCTCATCTAACTCATCCACCACCCTTCGCCAAGCCTCTAATGACGAACATCAAAACTCGTCTTTTCTTGTAACTCCCGACGACAGAGACCACCACCGATACAACAACCTCTGAGATCGTTGAGGCAGACAGGGAAGGATACCTCAAGACCAACGCAGCCATCCTATCCTCTGTCCTGACCAGCGGTGTCTGCGTGTCGCGGCCCTCATAACCCCCGACAACCGCGTCATCGTCTCCCACGCCGGGCACGTCCGCGCGGTCCTGTGCGGCCGGGGTGAGGCCGAGCCACTCACGGCCGACCACAGGCCGAGCAGGTCCAACGAGAAGGAGAAAATCGAGAACCTCGGGAGGTTACATCGACCGCCATCGGGGCGTGTGGTGCTTACACCGATCCCTCGTTGTGTCCAGAGGGTTTGCCGGTTTGAGGACAGGCACCTCAAGGAATGGGTCACGGCAGAGCCAGAGACCAAAGTGCTCAACGTCGACGTGTCTGATCAGGAATTTGTTGCCCTTGCTAGTGATGGGGTCGTCACCAGCCACGATATGCAAGGAGCTCGCCGAACTTGTCGTTGCAAGAGGGTCAGTGAATGACTCTTAAGCATAATTTCGGTCGAGCTGAAAATTTTGGGATTAGGAAGTTAGGAAGGAAATTCGGGTAAAAAGCGGTCAACTTACCGTAAAAAGGATTCATAATATATATATATATATATATACCTATGAGAGGCAATGCTTGCGTGCGAGCATAGGAGGAGAAAATGAGGGCCGTTCGTTGCTTTCCAGTTTACATCAACGGTGTAGGTTGTGGATGTCAAAAAGTGAGACGTGATAGGTCTGCCACCCCTGTGGCGTGATAGGTCTGCCACCTTGTGGCAACTGCAACAAACTTTAATTAATAAAATATTCTACATCTTGCCATCTCTTCTCTGTTATTCGTTTATATCATTTTCTTTTAGCATTTCGTTCTCTCTCTGGTTTCCGTTCTTGTCTCCCACTTTCTCTGCGTACTCCGTTTTCATCGGCTTATTGCAAGGAGGAAACACCTTTGTTGCTTTGCCTTTTTTCGTTATTGTTGGAGGAACTAATTGCCAACAGGGCATGAAAAGCTTACTCAGGTGACATGGAATTAGGAGGTACCTACTATATTTTGTGTTTGACGTTGTTGTTCCTTTTCATCCCCTTATGCCTGATGTCTTCCTAATTTGTTCCGAAGTTATATCTGGATTGTTTACTTACAAGGAATCTGCTATATTCCACCCCATTCCCAGACCCGCCCCCATATCACTAGTCACAGAAATGTTTTAGGTAAATGGTAAATGTTTAGCTCAAGCATTAACTTTCTTACTCAAACTACCGTTTTGGCAGCGTGACAGTCCAAACCTTACCCGACATTAATTGCATGGCTATTGGCTCAAGAATGAACTTACCCAAACCGCTGTCTTGGCAATTTGACAGTCCACCCTTTACGAGACATTAACTGCATGGCTAAAGCCTAATCCAGTCAATGTCAATACTTTTGATATTTTTGGAAAAAGGTTATTCATGTAGGCATTTTAACTAATATATTGCATGCCATTCAATATTCAGTTAGTATTATTTCTATGAATGCAATTTCAACCATCAAGTATGCAACCTGTCTTAACTTTTTAATATTGGGTTGAATATTATTGAGATTAACATTGATGGTTAATTTAATATTTGACCTTATAAAACCCAATTAAAAAATTGGTCTAATATTTTTTAATCTTGGAATTCTGATAGGTGTGGACTTAAATGTGCCTTCTAGTGAATATGATGTGAACGGCAACTCCAGCATCAAACATGTTGAAGAAGGGTCTAACAACCACAATGGTTTTTCTAAATATATAATAGGTCGAGGAAATGATGGACACAATGTAATTCTTTATAATAACAAGTTTAATATATGTGTTTGATACTTGAATATTGAAGAAACTAATTATGTGTGATGTAACATGTTTTAGGATCCACATATTGTGTCTGAATGTGATACAAATTTGAAGCCTGTATTAGGTGTGGTTTTTGAAACTTTATCGGAAGGAGAGACATTCTATAGAGAATATGCACATGCTTCTGGCTTTA
Organism: Alisma plantago-aquatica; assembly: GCA_963693085.1. Classification (NCBI taxonomy): domain Eukaryota; kingdom Viridiplantae; phylum Streptophyta; class Magnoliopsida; order Alismatales; family Alismataceae; genus Alisma; species Alisma plantago-aquatica. The sequence continues at coordinate 622,434,015 of OY856412.1, forward strand.
GTGTTCGTAGATCATCTACAACCAAGGATAAAAAAACTTCTGAAATTGTATGGAAATATTTTGTTTGTGCTAAGGAAGGTTTTCGATTAGAAAAGCCACTTGTTACACCATTAAATGATAATGTGCATGAAGAACAACTTTACACAAAGAAAAGGAGAAGTGTGACTCGTGAAGGGTGTCCAGCCATGATAGCTTTCAAAAAGAATAATGAAGCAAAGTGGGAAATTGCTAAATTTAGTGAAAGTCACAATCACATTTTTGCATCACCAAGGAAGAAACAGTTTCTTAGATCTGCAAGAAATGTGACTGCTGCCCACAAAGATTTGTACCATACATTTTCTCAAGCAAATGTGGGGACATCAAAGATGATGCAGGTTTTTAAGGCTCAAGTAGGAGGTTATGAAAATATTGGATTCCAAGAGAGAGATATGAGAAATTATGAAAAGGATTTAAGAGCTTCAATTAAAGATTCAGATGCACACTTTTTTATTGAAAATCTTATGAAGAAAAAGGAAACACATCCTTCATTTTATTATGCTTACGAGTTGGATGATGATAAGAAATTGAAACATATCTTTTGGGCTGATAGAATTTGTAGAAAAAACTATTCACTTTTTGGTGACATTGTTATTTTTGATACAACATATGAGACAAAAAAATATTGTATGATCTTTTCTCCCTTCACAGGTATAAATCATCATCGACAATCAATCACTTTTGGCGTGGGACTATTACAAAATGAGAAAGTTAAGTCATTTATTTGGTTGTTCACTAAGTTTTTGGAAGCTATGGGTGAAAACAAAATGAATGTGATTGTTACTGATCAAGATCCATCAATGATGATTGTCATTCCTACAATATTTGAAGGCACTAGGCACAGGTTTTGCATGTGGCATATTTTAAAAAATCTTTCTAAAAAAGTTGGATCTAATTTGAACAAGAATGAGACATTTATGTCAAAGTTCAAACGATGTGTTTGGGGGTCAGAAACACCTGATGAGTTCGAAAAAAAATGGAATGATGTAATTATGGAGTATGACTTAGAAAAGAATTCTTGGTTAATTGACATGTATGGCTTGCGTGGGATGTGGATCCCAGCTTACTTTAAAGATATATTTTTAGCTGGATTGAGAACAACACAGCGTTCAGAAAGTATGAATGCATTCTATAGCAATTTTGTAAGCAAGAGGTTGAGCTTGGTTGAATTTTGGATACGCTATGAGAGTGCAATTGATCATCAAAGGCAAAAAGAACTAGAAGCAGATTACAAAACTCTTCATTCAAGGCCAGAAATGAAATTGCATCATGAGTTTGAAAAACAAATGATAGAAATCTATACTCATGAAAATTTCTATATCTTTCAAAATGAGTTGTTTTCTTCATGTGTACATTGTATTATGCATCAAAGTAGAACAGAAGAGGAAATATCTTTCTTGTTCGTGAGAGATTCAAGTTCTAGAATGGAGAACTCATTTGAGAGAACAATGACTCTTGATTCCTCCACTAATATAGCACATTGTTCTTGTCAAATGTTTCAATATGAAGGAATACCATGTAGACACATTATTACTACTTTAAAATGGTCCTTTACAAAAGAAATACCTACCCACTACATAATGAATAGATGGACAAAAGGAGCAACAAGTAAAACAATTTTTGATAGTAATCAGAATGAACTAAACGGATCGTCTTCTATTGTAAGTGGTATTAACTTGATATCATTGTGGGATAAATTTTCTCGATGTTTGAATTTGGCCGGACGATCAGTTGAGGGCTTCCTAGTTGCAATTGATACAACCTCCACACTTGAATCTAAGTTACAAGGTATTATAAGTGTCCAAAATGCACCTATAAGACGAGGTGGTATGGATTTTAATGCTCCTAGTCAAATGGAAGTCTATCCTCCTAATTTATCCAAGACGAAAGGAAGTGGAAAAAGAATAAAAGGTGGAAAGGAAATCTCCATGGAGCAGCAACAGAAAAAAGCCAGGCTCTGTAAAACATGTGGAGAACCAACAAATCATGATAGTCGTAATTGCCCTACAAAGCTCACCACATAATAAGATAAATTATTACAAACAAACTCCAATATAAAGAAGGAAAATAATACACATTACTCGATCAGCAAGTTTCTCAAGTCTAAGCTAAGAAGTTTCTTGAAAGTTAACAAATAACTCCCAATTTTCACTCATGGCAATAACCATATATTTCAGCATAATATTTTGGACTTACAATTTATAAATTTCAAATGAAGCCATGCTTGTGGGTAGTGCAAAATATCAATAGAAATATCTTTTGCTATTCTTACATGTTTACAAAATGAACATCATCTTTATTTCAAAGCCACCTTGTATGGTAACCAGCGGCCAGTAACGTTGCAAAGATGAGAATAATGCAATAATCAAACAGTGCAAAGACGACAAGTTTAAATGGAGAGAGAGAGACGGAGGCAAAACGGAATTCAAGGATGACTGAACGACTTTACATTTAATAAAGAAGGAAAGAGAGATATCAATAGAGGAGGAGAGAGGCTGAGGAGTGAATATTTTATTAACTAAAGTTAATGTCAGTTGCCGCACGTAGTGGTGTCAGACGTCTGCCATCTCATTTTGTTGGCAGGTCCACAACTATCTCAAGTCCCACCGTCGATGTAAACTGTAAAGCAACGAACGGCCCGCATTTTCTCCTCCTATGCTCGCACGCAAGCATTACCTCTCATAGGATCATTACCATATATATATATATATATATATATATATATATATATATATATATATATATATATATATATATATATATATCTGTGTGTGTGTGTGTATTGTACATATATATACCACAATACATATAATGCATGATATATAAGTACATATTTATACATCTGTTGTAACATATATAACACATACATACATACATGATATATATATATATATATATATGTGTGTGTGTGTGTGTGTGTTTACATATACAAACACGCATATATATACACACACACTCAAATCAAGTTAGTCTTAAATAATACAAAATGAGAAAGTAAATAAAAAGTAGAAAACGGGAAGAAAATATCAAATTCATGAATAATATGGGAATAAAATATAATATATTGTGACTATGCTCAAATTGGGAATTATTTGTCTATTTGATACGTCTAGGAAAAAATTGTGTTTTAAACGTAACTTTTTCAAAAAGTCAGAGTATATTGTGACTATGATGTTGGTGATGGTGCTGCTGCGTGCCGAGGAACCACCTACAGAACCTCAGTGTGGGTTTGGGCCATGGCAGTTTGGCGCAAGGTCTCTTGCGGGTGACGAATTTTGTGCAGGAATCCCTCTGAGTTATGTGAGTCCGAACCGAACTGCTGAGTACTTTCGGTTTTGAATGGAATCTGAACCGAAACTTGAACAGAAGTTTAAAATTCAATTCTTTCAGTTTGGTTTGGGTTGGTAGGACTGTCACGGGGAGGACATGTGAAAGGTAAAGCTTTATCCTTACCCTTACCCTCCATAGGGTAGCGGATAAGGATAAGGGTAATTAGCCCTCGAAGCAACTCCCTTACCTCCCCTTACCGTTGTCCTCTTTCCCACAGGATAAATGGGGATGGTAAAGAGTAAATGGGTAATTTTGATATAAAAGTAGTCTCAACTTCCATCTTCCTCCCTTATATCACCTTCCTTTCTTGTTGGCTGTTTCGTTTTTTAGCTTTTCACCTTTTGCCCTTGCTGGCTAAAATAAGAGATCGTAAGTTGTTAACTATATAAAGAATAGTCAATCTTAATTATTTTAGTTAATGTTGCTTGTTGTCTTGTCTCTGAGAGACATGTGTATTATGGATTATATACCACATTACCCTTCTTCTATTCCATTCTCCCCCGATTGTATCACTGACTAATGTTGTGCACACCTTGCTTCTATATTTAAAGTGGTATACAAACGAGATGTTGTGCGTGATATCCTTAACTTTTCCTCTCTTTTACTTTTGAATATGGTATCAGAGCAGTGAGAGATTTGCTTCTCATAAATTCATTGAAAAGGGGAATTAGGGTTCCATGTCCATTGCAAATCATGCAAACAACCCCCTCTTCCTCCTCGATCCTCATACTCATCTCTTATCCATCCCCATTGAAGAAATTTGCATCGTCTAAAGGAGTCTCATCTTCCGCGACAAGGATTAAGGGAATTGCCTCCCTCATTTCAAATACCAGAGTCCTCTCATCTACACCTCTTCTTTGTGTGGATTGATTGTTGTCCCCTAGAAGTGTGTTGTTGTTATCTTATGTATGCTTCTTCTACATGTGGATCTTAACTGCTATTCTCTGGAAACGCCATCCTCAAGCATCATCCTTCTCTTCAGGGATCTTCTCTATAAGATTGATAGGAATCCTCTCCACAAAGGCCTACAGGTTTTCTCATGTGCATCTACCTTCCATGTCATTATCATTTTCTATTTCTTTGTCATCTGTTATGGTTTCCAAATGTGGATCAGTTATGTCCTTTCCCCCTCTTACAACTATACCGATGTACATGTATCCTACGAGACTTAATGTGCCCAACTTCCTGAGAATTCAGCTTAATCTCAACAACTATCTTCTCCGGTAATCACAAGTCAAGACCCTTATCGAGTCCTTCTATCTTGAAGGATTTCTTAGTGGAATAGAAGCCCAACACCTTTGATCATTCCCAGTGATAAGAGTATACCTAATGTGAACCTTAGGTACAAAGCATGGATTTGCACTTATCAACTTCTAAAAGGATTGATATTTGATTCTCTAACTAAAGAATTCATGCGAGAAGTCATCAGAGATTTACATTCATGGAGGTATCATCTAGTCTGAGTAAGAAGTTTGTTGGATGTTCTCAGACTAGAGGTTTGAGCTTATATCTCATCTTAGAACCTTTCTGAAGTGAACCGACTCTCTAGATGATTATATTAGAAGGTTTAAAAACATATGTGATCAGTTAAATCAAATTGGTATCATTGTCAATGGCCAACAATGAGTGTTCACTTTTCTTAATGGTCTTCATAGCTCTGGCTATGAATGTTTTATGATCTTGATGCTTAAATCACCAATTCAGTGTTCTGAATTTGTCTCCCTTCTACAAGATTTTGTACAGAGCAAGTCCAAACTCCTTAATTCTTCTCCTGTTATGGTCTTCTATTCTAAGAAAATGATTATGTGCATAACCTAAGATTACACCCTGATCTTCACCACAACTACCATAATCATGGTCACGGAGTATACAGAGGTAGATGAAGGAGACAAAATGTTACAACCCCAAAATTTGGGTTCCTTTGGTGAGAAATGTAATTTCTCATAAAGATATTTGGACAAATAATGATATATTTTGTTGTGAATAAATGGATTTCGTTTACAATAGCCTTGATGATTGTGTTGTGGGCTTTATTGGCTATTGGGCCCAATAACGAGGAAATCCAATTAATGAATGAATAATTGAGTTTTTGAGAAAAGAAAGGTGTGGAAACCTCTAGAAGGCAAAAGAACTTAATCCAAAGATGGATTTCGTGCCACATGGGTTCCTTGGGTCCCAAGGAGTCCAAAGTTGCAAAGATAATGTAAAAGAAAAAGAAAAGATCAGTTAAGTATTTCTTTATTTAGAAAGAAATCGAAAATATTGATGAATTGTGGAAAATAAGTAAAAGGAGGTATAATTAAGTGATCCATGGTGGAATTTCGTATCCCAAGGATTTCTTATGATAAAAGGAATACCAATGAGGAAAATAAAAGGGAAATAAAGAGAAAATCTCAAAAAGATATATTTTAATGAAGAAATAAACAAGATAATGTGAAATAATGCATTTAGATGCATCTAGAAGGATAATGAGTATCCGATAAAAGGATTTCGAAATATTAGAGTTTCTTGGGGTCCAAGGAACCCCAATAAAGAGGAAAGAAAGAGAAAATACAAAAATAGCAAAATAAGAAGATAATGTGGGAATACAATTAATGTATTACATGGTATTGCTAAAAAGAAAGAAATTGCTATTAAAGGGAAATAGGATTTCATTCCTATGGATTAAAAGGGAAAGTATAAAGAAAATGAAAGAGGAATTTCGAATTCCTAATATCCATAAAATATGGGATATTCAAAGGAAAAGAGGAGAGAGAAAGTTTGCTTTCTAATGAAGGAATTGAATTCCTTTTGGGACAAGATCTTGCATCTTACTGGATGCACGTGTTGGGGTGCGAAAACCCTCCCCTATAAAAGGGGTAGAGCTCAGGGACGAATTCTGAGGAGTTTTCACGTATTCCTCCCTCTCTTCTTCTTCTTCTTTGCATGAAAACCCTAGTGGAGAGAGAAGCTTGTATCTTGGAATTATGAGAGGTTGTGGAGGAGGTGTGATGTGTGCGTCTTGCTTCCATAACAACCTAGGAGGGATCAGAGATCAACCTGTGCTCCTATTCTCAAGCAACTCTGCCCGAAGGACTGCAGCACGGCTGCAGGTGGCAGCAGAGTTGCGGCTCTATTTGCTTCAAATACTCGCCACCTCAGCGATGGCTTGGAGAACCTGAAGGGGCGGCGGTGACCTGCGGAGCAAGGGGACCTATCCCCGGGGACCGTCGCGGTCAAGGAGAAGAAGAGGAGTGTCGTCCATGGCGCCTAGGGCAGCAGCCGCGGCACTGCTGGAGGAAGAAGAAGGGAAGGACACTTTGGACAAATCTACCCTCCGTGTTGTGCTAGGGCTGGTTGGTTAAGTGGGGGTAATCACGTCATTTTGAAATGTTCTTAAAACAACAAGCATCGTTGCATGGAGTCGAGCGACGTGGCGCGCTCCCATTGGCCCAAAGTAAGTTTTTTTGCTAATTTCATAACTAATGATTTGTAGCTCGGATTAGCACCCATAAAATATGAAAGTTGATCAGAAAAACAAGGGGAATTCATTAAAAATATAATTGAAGCCTGATTCCTCTTGTAATTTGAAAAGTAATGGAAGTTATTAACTTTAATGTAATGATGATTAAGAAACCCTATTTTGATATAATTGATGTGATTAGTAGGGTCTAATTGATGATTAAAGTTGATAATAACCTATTAATCATAAAGTGGTACATTAAGGTCGAAAAAGATGAATTTTTCATGTAATGAGTTTAATTTCAAGTTTAATGTGCATGAATAATTCTTTAATGGGCCTTGAAACCCTAATGTTGGTAAATTCGACTCTTAATGGATTTAATTGACTAATTTCATGATTAAAGTTGGAATATGCTGAATCTAAGCTATTTCCAGCATTAAAGTCCCTAATTTGTGGATAAATAACCTTAATATAGAAATTAGGGTTTTCGATTGAATCAAGGTAGAATTAATAATAAATAGAGTTCATATGGGAATTAGACCATAATGAATTATGAGTTGTTAATCCGAAAGAAATTAAAGGTGATAATTGCGTCTCATGACCTTGAATAACTTAAAAGGATAATGAAGGTAGTTTTGGTATAAAAGAGAAATAATCGACTTTAATTGGGCTTATGATGTTGAAATTAGGGTTTATGAAATAAGAGAGCATTTAATATGATAAAAGCGTTATGGAGGCAAAAACCCTAATAAAGCCCTAATGTGGTCTAGAAAGCCTAAGGTGGAATCCAAGTCTAGCTTTAGAATGTTCTGGATAAACTATAACACTTGGATCCCATGCATTAATTTTAGGATATTGTTGATTGCTTGTTGATGGATTCTTTATCCTTATTGCTTGGACAATCAAGTTGCTCTGGATCAGGTATGTGGTTAATTATGGATAACCGCCTTAGTTTCCTGAGGATTTTCCAGATGGTTAATCGCATTGAATGCAAATTATCTATTGGATGTTCATATTTGTAAATCATAAAGTCACTATGATTATCACATTAAAAATAGAAATATGTATTCTCGCACCTACGTGCCACCCTGATGGATGATGCCAAAGGTCAGGCCCGGATGGGTAGACCAATGGACACCTTGAGTGGTGACCCCAGGCACCAAGCTCGGGAATGAGAAGGTGGCCTATGATATTGCATGACTAGTGGGCACCATGAGTGGTGACCCCCAAGCACCAAGCTCGGGATTGAGAAGGTGGCCTTAAGTCATTGGCAAAGGGCACCCTAAGGTGGGTATGCCAGGGTTAGGGCAAAAGCGGTGGAGAATGTCACACTGACAAGTGTAAATTGGTTTGTTAATTAATTTGATTGTGATTATTAAATTGTTAGCCATATTTGCAAGTTTTTGGTTGTTCCCACATACCAATATATTTCGATATACTGACCGACGTTTTGTTTGTCGGCGTTTTAGGAACAACAATTGAAAGAACAAACGGTAAAGTGATACATTGCGAAAAAAGAAATAAAGTGCAAGGAGGATTAGATAGAATAATTCAAGACCAGGATAGATAGATTTCCAAGGTTTTCAAAGGTAAGTAAAGTTTTAATTTTTTACCAAATTCCAGTTAGTTAGTAGAATTTCATAATTGTTATTGATTATTTGTCGAACCTTTGATCCTGTTAATTGGATAACGGTACCGACCTTTCGGTATACCTTAATTGGGGGTTACTAGGAGGCGAGGTCGTTACAATTGGTATCAGAGCATAGGTTCCTCACTTAATCTTTAATAATTATTAAATTTTACAAATTCCGTAGAAACCCAAGGGAGTTATTAGAGGATTATCCGAAAGACAGAGGTGTCTAGAAAAGGATCACGACCGGGGGCTGCCAATATTTTCCTCCACACCGCTAGTCAGAATATGAGGACTCCCGGATCCGTGTGACTGCATAGCCAAAGTCTTAGGGTATGATTCGAAATAAGATACCTTTAGGACTCTCTCATCTTGTTCATCCCTTCTCAACTCAAATTCTATTAAGGACCTTAAGGATTAGGGTTTCCTCTCTTCTCCTCACCCTCTTGAGGTATGGGTAAGGTTGATAAGAATTAAGGAATCGTCCACCAAATTAATAAAAAGCATGTAAATAAGATGTCATGGACATAATATTAATAGAGTAAGCGTAAAGGAATAGATACATGCTTAGGTCGTATGACACGAGTTGTCATTGCCCTCAGGGGAGACCTGAGGATAGACCTCCTTGATAGGAGGATGAGTAGAGAGAGTTAGTCTTGGAGGTAGAAACCTCCATTAAAAGTAGAGAACTAGCACATCCTCTGAGGATGATGTTAACCCTAAGTGAAGGTTAGAGAGAGAGATGACATGATGAGTTATATGTCATGGTTGACCGAGTGTTTGGTTGAACATGCCTTTGGGTTTCCATAAGAGGTTAGATGACCTAGTACCTTGAGCGGCCCAACCCTGGAGAGGGTCGTGCATGCTAGAGCAAAGAGTAGCTCCTTAATGGATGTAGTCAGTGAAGGACCTATAGAAACCCTATGGCTTATGCAGGTAGGGTATAGCTTGCACCCAGAGTACGTCAGTGGATGGCAGTAGGTTGAAACCCTGGCCAGAAGGGCATGAGGGATGGCTTATGAGATAAGCATAAAGAAATATGAATAATCTTGAGCCAAACATGAGTTGAGCATAGGCTTCAACCACATAGGGGTTTGCTTGAGAACATGAGCCTTCATGGAGAAGGGACCTCTAGTAGGTATGGTTGGAGGTTTTTTTAGCTCTAGATAGAGGAAGCAGGACCCCAACAAGGAGGTTGGAAGTCTAAAACCCCGAAACTTGAGGAATAGTGGGGAGTTAAGGATGATGCGACCTACATGGATGATAGTGGTTGCCTTATGCTTGATTCCTGGTGGCTGATGATATCTTGGTTGCCTTTAGAGGAACCAAACCCTAGAGAGAGGATGATGCTTCTAGTACCCATGGTATAGGTGGTTACCTGCTGGATGAGATAAAGAGTGCTTTAGACCCTGAGGAGGTTTAAGTAACCAGTTGTGAGGCTTTATACCTAGTTGGTTGCCCTGGAAGAGGACTCAACTCCAAAGCGTTGCTCGAGTAGAAAGATCACGGAGGTACATGACATACCTTGGACATGCTTGATTCGTGGTTAAGAGGTTGAGCATGTAGTTGGATACCCAAAGGATAACCTAGGGTTCCTAGGCCTAAGAGGGGAAGCAGTGTATCCGATTCTCATGATGAGATTTGAGTCTCTATAGTTTCGAGCATGGTACTCCTCATGTGTAGAGGTAAAGGAAAATCCCTTACGTTAAGGGTATGTTTGATGAGCCCCTCACAATTAAGTTGATGTAATGTTGAGGATGAGAACAAGTGTGACCTAGCATGGTTTTGTAGGTACGCTTGTTCCTTAGTAGTTGTTGGTTCAAGCATGCTCATATGGATGTAAACCCTAAGGATGCTTGTGACCTTTGTTATAAAGGTGTAGTTTCATCCCATCCTGGGAGAGCGACCCTTTGGTAGGGAGTTTACCAGTTTGGTTGGTTTTGAGGTAATCGAAGGAGGTTTTGTAGGATCTTGAGAAGCTAAGTGAAGAGTACATGGCATGAGAATGAACCTATAGACCCATAGATAACCATCTCTATGTGCATGTGGATGTGTTACCATGGAGGTAACCAATATGGGGCTCGACCAAGGTAGGCAAGTCGCCATGACCCTTATGAAAAGATGAAAGTCAGCCCATGAATACAAAAAGAGAGATGATGAATGTTTGGGTAAGGTTCTATGTTGGACATGTACAATAATAGAATCCTAAGTCTATCCTAGGGTCAGGTAGGGATAAGACCGATGGAAGAAGGAGTTGCCTAATTCCCTAGTTGCACATGACCATAGGGTCGGGAGGTAACAGCTATCATTGTCTGAGGGCCATGGGTTAGGAGATTGATCACCTTCATGAACTCATGGGACCCAAAGGGCAGATGAGTAGGGCACTCTCTGGATGCATAAGGGAAGAGGGATGACCCCAAAAGTTTCGGCACCCTATAGACCTAGAGGAGATGACCAAGGATTGTGTGGTGACCCAAGTAGGTTTCATATCAGTTTTCTATGGAAGTAATTTTTGATATCATGATGTTTGTGATGTGGAGACATGAGTTGCATGTTTCAACTTAGATTTGAAGGTGTACTGGCAAGTTGGGAAGTACCATCTCTACTCTTGGAATAGGAAGAACTCTGTATTTGGACTGCAGCCAAATGCTTATTTCCTCTTGTTATGGGAGGGAGAGATGGGACAGTGCGCATGCCATACACCAAGAATAAAAGATGATGCAAGTTGGAACGTTGCTACAAGGTATGAGGACAGAGATGATAACATACCTTGGTGGAGTGAGTGATACATGGATGGTTTACAAACATTAAGAGAAAGTAGTGTAGTCAGCTTATGAGGATGTTTTATCAGGAGCTATGTGGAATTTACAAGTTAACCAAGGTTGAGTTTGATCACCCTGAGGATGAGATCAGAGTTTCTTGATGAAGACAAACTTAGAGTTGGAGATGAGATGATAAGTAGAATACATGGAGGTGTATGTCTTCAACATTACCTAATACCTAAGGATGTGGAGGGGTAATGAATACTCTGGTTGAGATATAGCTGCCTAGTTTAGCTGGAAGCTAGAGGAAGTTGAGGTTGTTCGACTAACCCTATGTTTGGAAAGAATATGTGTTTTGGCGAACACTCGGATGTAATAAGATATGTTGAACAAGTTAATGGTTGTTTGGGTATCCAGTTTAGTTTTGATGTAGTAAAAGGATGGTTGTAGAACCTCAGATGTACTTCTTTGGAAGGGAAAGTGATGAAAGACTGATGAGAGTGGTTTAGGGTTTCCGAGGTACCAAGCTTGAAGAATCGTGACATATAAGAGGTCATACACCGTGATACTACAAAGATAGTAAGAGATAGTAGCACTTTGGATGCTTAAGATGCATGTGGCTTGTGGCCATGCATAATAGTAGGTGAAGGACGAACACCAGTAACTCAATGCTTTGACATAGAGGATAAAGAGTCCCCTAAAGGGAGTTGGAGTTCACCATTATGGAAGTTGTGGTAAGTCTCCTCTTGACCAAGGAAGGTCAAGATGCAATATGGGTTATGGTAGATAGCCTTACCGAGATGACATGAGAAAGAAAGAGTACTGTCACAGGATGGATCCGGTTGAAATTCTTATAACAGAGAGATGGTTCAACTACACCATGATGCGAGTTCACCAGTTCTTGAGTATAACCTAAAAGTTCACTTCCATGAGGTAGAAGTGTATGTATGATGAACTCGATGATAGTACAGTTTATCACCCCATACTAATGGGCAGTATGATCCAGACTAAATGGTCTGATGAGGGCATGTGTGCTCATTCAGGGTGATACATAGAGACAATTCTTAAGATGTGATGTTAACCACCATATATAGCCTTTATCGGGATGCAAGAAGTCTTATAGAGAGGTTGTGTCGGTCACCACTTCATTAAGATGATGTTGGTGAAGGAGGCCTCACGAAGGTCAGAAAAGAACCATAGTGTGTGTAGATGAAGTCACTTTGATCATGCAATGGCCGAGAGAGGGCCCAGTGGTGACGTGGGTCACAAGCTAATGCAAAGCAGACTAACATGCAGTTCACTATGGGAAAATATGTGATGTGAAAATCCGACCCCTCTAAGCTACAGCTGAGAAAGCTGAGTCCCCGATATATGGGTCCATTTGAGATGGATTGGGGGAGATGGCTGTGTTTACCCTTACCCCTCAGGATAAAATGATATTTGCATGAGTCCGATCTAGAGAACTATGTGAGGTACCCAAGCCAGGTGCTGAGCCCTGAACCTATTCAGCTTTTGAAAGGCTGAAAAGTCCTGAGTCACCTATGAGGGTACGATATACCAAGGTAAGAAAGAACTCAGATGGAAGAAAATGAGAAAATGAAGGTTCTTGGGAAACACCATGGAAAGGGTGAAGCCACATGGGAGCCCTGATGGAAATAAGAAGACTTATCCTGTTTGTTTGCTTGCTTGATGGAATTTTGAGGGCAAATTTCTCATAAGAGGGGAATGATGTTACAACCCCAAATTTTGGGTTCCTTTGATGAGAAATGTAATTTCTCATAAAGATATTTGGACAAATAATGATATAATTTGTTGTGAATAAATGGATTTCGTTTACAATAGCCTTGATGATTGTGTTGTGGGCTTTATTGGCTATTGGGCCCAATAATGAGGAAATCCAATTCATGAATGAATAATTGAGTTTTTGAGAAAAGAAATGTGTGGAAACCTCTAGAAGGCAAAAGAACTTAATCCAAAGATGGATTTCGTGCCACATGGGTTCCTTGGGTCCCAAGGAGTCCAAAGTTGCAAAGATAATGTAAAAGAAAAAGAAAAGATCAGTTAAGTATTTCTTTATTTAGAAAGAAATTGAAAATATTGATGAATTGTGGAAAATAAGTAAAAAGAGGTATAATTAAGTGATCCATGGTGGAATTTCGTATCCCAAGGATTTCTTATGATAAAAGGAATACCAATGAGGAAAATAAAAGGGAAATAAAGAGAAAACCTGAAAAAGATATATTTTAATGAAGAAATAAACAAGATAATGTGAAATAATGCATTTAGATGCATCTAGAAGGATAATGAGTATCCGATAAAAGGATTTCGAAATATTAGAGTTTCTTGGGGTCCAAGGAACCCCAATAAAGAGGAAAGAAAGAGAAAATACCAAAATAGCAAAATAAGAAGATAATGTGGGAATACAATTAATGTATTACATGGTATTTCTAAAAAGAAAGAAAATGCTATTAAAGGGAAATAGGATTTCGTTCCTATGGATTAAAAGGGCAAGTATAAAGAAAATGAAAGAGGAATTTAGAATTCCTAATATCCATAAAGTAGGGGATATTCAAAGGAAAATAGGAGAGAGAAAGTTTGCTTTCTAATGAAGGAATTGAATTCCTTTTGGGACAAGATCTTGCATCTTAGTGGATGCATGTCTTGGGGTGCGAAAACCCTCCCCTATAAAAGGGGTAGAGCTCAGGGATGAATTCTGAGGAGTTTTCACGTATTCCTCCCTCTCTTCTTCTTCTTCTTTGCATGAAAACCCTAGTGGAGAGAGAAGCTTGTATCTTGGTGTTATGAGAGGCCGTGGAGGAGGTGTGATGTGTGCGTCTTGCTTCCATAACAACCTAGGAGGGATCGGAGATCAACCTGTGCTCCTTTTCTCAAGCAACTCCGCCCGAAGGACTGCAGCACGAATGCAGGTGGCAACAGAGTTACGACTCTATTTGCTTCAAATACTCGCCACCTTAGCGGTGGCTTGGAGAACCTGAAGGGGCGGCAGTGACCTGCGGAGCAAGGGGACCTATCCCCGGGGACCGTCACGGTCCAGGAGAAGAAGAGGAGCATCGTCCATGGCGCCTAGAGCAGCAGCCGCGGCGCTGCTGGAGGAAGAAGAAGGGAAGGACACTTTGGACAAATCTACCCTCCGCGCTGTGCTAGGTCTGGTTGGTTAAGTGGGGGTAATCACGTCATTTCGAAATGTTCTTCAAACAACAAGCATCGTTGCATGGAGTCGAGCGACGTGGAGCGCTCCCATTGGCCCAAAGTAAGTGTTTTTGCTAATTTCATAACTAATGATTCGTAGCTCGGATTAGCACGCATAAAATATGAAAGTTGATCAGAAAAACAAGGGGAATTCATTAAAAATATAATTGAAGCCCGATTCCTCTTGAAATTCGAAAAGTAATGGAAGTTATTAACTTTAATGTAATGATGATTAAGAAACCCTATTTTGATATAATTGATGTGATTAGTAGGGTCTAATTGATGATTAAAGTTGATAATAACCTGTTAATCATAAAGAGGTACATTAAGGTTGATAATAACATGTCAAAACCAACACCATAACCCTTCCCTCCACTGAAAATGCGCCAGCAAGGGAACTATAAGCGTCAGTTAGTAAAGAAAAATGACACTATATCATGATTAAAGACGTCGATTATTAAACAAAAACTGATGCCATTACCCTCCCCCCACCAATCTAGTGAGGGCACAAAGATGTCGGTTTTTTTTACTAATAACGGACGTCGTATGTCTTTGGTGTCAGTTTTATACAAATAATCGACGCCTATGTTCTGGTTTTTTTTTTCTTATCAGTTTGTAGGCCTGCTGTATGGCTGGTCAGTAGGATGTAGAACCTGCATTTCAATTCTGAACTGCAGGTTTACAACATCCATTAATATCAACCAACAATAGACCACAAATCTGCAAAGCCATTCACATTCAGACACATGTATTGATCAGATATATGTAGAAACCTACAAAGTCATTTACATTCACATTGAGTTCCATTCATTTCATCTCTTTTCACATTCAGACACATGTAGAAATATTTAGGTAATTGATCAGAAAAAGTCATTCACATTCACACATATGACAATTCTGGAAAAGTCATTCACATTCACACAAAAATAATTATGAGAACATCAAGATATATACCCCCTTTAATTGAGGGATCTCTCCCTAAGGAAGTAGGAGCCCCATTACAACAAAAAGGTCAAGTTTCTAGCAAGCATCTCCCTGATGTGAACTAGTTGCTTCCAAATCTAACATGAGTTTGAGGTAATTTTACACCTCCAAATCATGTTCCCTTTCGAGTATATTCCATGTACCCATTTTCTTATTTGCAATGTTCCAAATATTTTGAGTGATGTAAGCATTAAAAACATCTCAAGAAAGTCTAATGTCAGTAACTCCTTCAGCTTTAGGAAGACACACCTGTTTCCAGTAAACCATACCATAAGAAATTTCGACAGAGTTTGTCAATATCCCAAGTTACCCTAACATGAAGAGGAAAAGATGAGGCATAGTACATATGGAAAGAAGATAAAGTGTATATAAACAGTTCAACTCTACCTGCAATAGAAAGTCGCCTAGATTTACAACCATCTAACCTTCTTTTAATTATGTCAAGCATATGAGTAAAAAGGCTTCTAGTGATTTTACCATGAAAGATAGGGAGTCCAAGATATTTTGTAGGCAAAGTTGCAATCCAAATACTGAGAGTTTCTTCAATCGTCCGGACAGTAGTGGACTTGTTAGCAAAGAAACCAAACTTTTCACTACTTGTATACATACTAGACATATCCCAAAAAGTTTTTCGAATTCTAAAAATTCTCTTGACATTACTTTGATTAGTTTTAGCAAATAATACAACCATCATCTGCAAATAAAATATGTGAAACATTAATGAATTGATTTGCTAGAATGGGATTCCTAGCCTTAGAAGCCACTATATTGTTAAGTAATGATGTTAGTCCTTCCGAAGCTAATAGAAACAAATAGGGAGCTAAGTGTTCCCTTTGATGAATAAATTTGGATGGAAAATACCTTTTAGTAGGGGATCCATTCAGGAGAATTTGATGATTAATAGTTGTAACATTCTTCTCAATCCAAATAATATAGCATTGAGGAAATACCTTATAAGACATAATTACTTTGAGATAATTCCAATCCACAAAGTCATTGGTGTTGGATCTTAGGGCTCTAGAGGGGGTAAATAGAGATTTAAAATTTGCACAAGATTGGTTAGACCTTAAAATTATATCAAATAGGCACAATTACTAATAGTAAATTTGAGGGAAATCTAAGCAAACAAAGCAAGGATGAGAGAAATTGAAACTACCAATTGGACAAGCTATTTTAGACTGGTTCCACTCTCCAAACTAGGAGAGAGTCAATCCACTACCTAGAGAGGTCAAGCTCTAGGATTTCTTAAGCTTGTCTACTCCTTATATTCACTTATAAGAGTTACAACAAATAACCTTCCTTTTCTGGGACAAGGATACCCAACTTCCCTTTAAGATCAAGGGAGCCAACAACCTAACAATCAAGGTCTTACCTATCCAAGAGTTAGTCTTCTACCTCACCAAGGTCTTACCCACTCTTGCAATTAGCTGGATGCCTTCATTAAGGTCCCCCCTTCATGCAATGCGTCTTCAGGCTTGAGGCTTTACCCACTCAGCTCCTTGGATCTTCTGCCTTGATTTCCTCCTTCACTCAGAGAAGACTTGAGCACCTTCTTCTCTATCTAGCTGAAGAGGCCTGCTCCTCCTTCTTCTCTTGAAGAAGCTTTCATCAAATAAGAACTTTGAAGAAACGGATGGGAAAGGAGAAGCTTGAGAGATTTACAAGCATACAATGGGGAAGATCTCTCACACAATGCCCATCTCACTCATAATGAGGAAATGGAGTGTAATCAAGAGAGAGATAGGGGCTCAAGTGGACTAAAAGAACTCAACTATGGCAAGGACCTTGAATATCATGAATGCGAAACCTTGAAATGAACTCCAAGAGGTCCTATTTATAGCTGGTGGTGCCCACTAGAGTGTGGGAACACTTGTGAACATTTTCTAGACATTTGGAGACTTGTAACGAATATTTTTCTCAACTTCTGCAACTCTCCAATAGTTAGAGTCACTTTTTCTATGTTTTCTGTACAGTGCATTCGGTCGAGTTTCAATAAAGAAACTTGATCGATCACACTATGCGACAAGACTAATTTAAACTATTGGTTGAGTTTGTCCTAGTGGCAACTCGACAGATCCACTTAAATCAATATTGGGCAAAGTGATCATCTGTCGAGTTCTGTGGAAGGACAACTCGGCCGATTGACATCATTCTTAAAATCTATTAAGGATCATTTAAAATTGAAACTCGACCATTGAAGTACCTGTAATGAATTTTTGAAAATAATTTTTAAGTGATCAAACGTTCGAATTAAGTATCCCTTATTTTTTCTTATCTTAGTTACAAGTCAAATCATGAATACAAATGATTACAAAATTAATCTAAGGTGATTTGGAGTGTTTTCCCAAATTGCACATTTGCATTGCTTCTGACTTGAACTAAGCCAAGCTAGGGCTTGAGAGATTTGATCCTTTTCATGTACCTAATGCCTGGAATCAATCTCAATATTACATACATATCAATGGAATGGTTAAGTCATTATCAAAATATGGACAATGCACAACACTTCGGTCAACATTCTCCCCCTTTTTGACAATGACAAACCATTCCTCAACATATTGAAAAGGATATGAAATTTAAACCTTTACCTTTGAGATAGGATTTGAAGGTTAAACCTTTTCGCTTGTGAATTGTAAGGGGATTGAAGAATGAACAATGTGAATTGCTCCCCCTCAATTCATGCTTACCTAAACTTGCATGGTTAGCTTTTCCACAAGTAGCCATGTCACATATACATACTATATGGTCCTCTAGAAAGTGACATCATAAATAGATAATTGACAAGAAAAAGATCATATAAGAGATTAAAGAAATATGGTTGAGAGCACTTCTCCCCCTTTATCTTCTCAATTTAGAGAAAGGTATGAGGAAGGATAACAGAGAAAGAAATGGAGGAAGGAAGGGAACATGTGATACATTATCACAATTCATTCTTGAAGGTACTCAAGGCATTGATGTAAAAGTATTTCAACACTTGATCTCAACAAAGCTTCTTAATACTTACATCAAAGTTACACTTCATACATAATCTCCTTGAACATTTTAAGATATTCATGTATTGTCTTTATTGAGTACATATCATTATATTTCCATTAAATGAAATGAGGTTTAAGTAAAATAGAGATGAACACAAAGAACAAGCAATCTAATGTCATAATAAAAATATGGGATAACATACCACAAACTCATAAGATATAGTCAACCAAAGAGTTAGGGTCCATTAAAATTTAGATGACAACACTAAAACATGTTCTCACAAAATGAGCTACAAACCAATGATAAAACAATAGATGATAAACTAGTAAGCCTCAGATACAATGCCCAAATGTCTTAGTACATAAAAGTCTAAATAGATAGATATGATAAGCACCTATAGACTAAGGAATTAAAACATGTAAGAAACATCTATTCTATCTATATCAACATTGTCATCATCCACATCATCATCGTCGACCTCATGCTCATAGTCCTCATCTCGATATGAAGGTTCAATAGAGACAACAACATCCTCAAGATAAACTCTAGAGGCACCAGTGAAGCCGCCATCAGAACCAGCATTGGATCCATCATCCTCAATGCCCTCATCATCATCAGAATCATCCTCATCATCCTGGTCGGGCATCTCCTCATCAGCAAGAGGACCAAAACTATGATCGGGTTATATGGCATTCTTCTCCTCCCAAGACATGCCAAGAGAAAATAACTCACTTGCCTATGGGAAGGTGGGAGCAGAGGTCCTAATACTGGCAAGGATGAAAGCAAGAGGGCCAGTAGGTAGAGCTAGTGGAGGAAGCACACCAGGGGCCAGGGTAGGTCCACCATCAGCAATATGTGTGACAGCGGAAGAAACAGGTGGTGGGGCTAGGTAGAAGTGACTCTATGCATAGGAAGCATTGTCACCACCTAGGTATGGCTGGTAGGAGGGGGTAAGGATGGTTGTAGGGTAGGTTCATGGAGATATGATATGGAAGAGATCTTGGTGGAGATGGTCCTGAACATGAAAGTTGTACGCCTGCTGGGGTATCATATAACCCATAAGGGCTTGATTAGACACTGAGAAAGAGGGGTAATCAAGTCGAGGTGGTGGTGGAGGTGGCTGATGTATCCCTATTTTAGGGCTCCATCCTGTGCCATTTTGTACTTAAATCACATCTAAACATGTATATTACAAGCTTTTTGCCCCTAATGTGCTTATCATTGCAAATACGCTTATGGATGTTCTTTACATTGTTTTCAGGTACTTGGACCATGCTTAGATGGATGAGAGAGAAAGAAGAAGTTTTAGGGTTCCCCCACTCATGGAGGGACCCAAAGAAGGCCCCAAAGTCTCCCTCAACCTACCTCTAATGGCCAAGAGTCATCCCCAAGCAAAGACATCCAAGAATAATGAAGTTTGAAGTTAAATCAAGTAATGCAAGCCTCACCATGGCCGTGGTCACAACACCACGGTCGTGCATTTTTTAGCAAAGAAGTGCCCTCTTCAACAAGGTTTTCCCAAAGAATCCCACGGTCGTGGCCTCCTGCCACGACCGTGGCCATTGAGGACACTATGGATGTGGCCATCAGCACAGTCGTGGTCTGAAGAAGAGAAAACGGTCATGGGCCTTCCCCACAGTCGTGGGAATTAATGACCAAAGTTCTAGATTTCAACAGGGTATTTAACCAAGGCGCCACAACCGTGGCTCACTGCCACAACAGTGGCCGATGGAGTACAAAACGCCCGTGGTGCTGCTCCACGATCACCACTCCCTCCTCCAAAATGGCCGTGTTACACAACACGACTGTGGTGCCTCTCACCCACCACGAACGTGGCACTCCGCCACGGCCATGGCCACCACCATACTTAGCTTTTCACCACTCCCATCCATACCACGACCGTTCTACCACCCCACGATCATTCCCTACTACCCTCACCACGGCCGTGGCACACCAACACGATCATGGTGATCCACCAACCCTACCCTACTTTACACTGATTTTCCTAAACTACCCCCCACTTACCCTAGTGCCTCCCCACCACCTATATATATATAGCTGGTGGCTAGGGCATGAAGGTTAGATGCCTCTACAGCTGCTCCAAGCCTCCACTCTCCACCCTTGAGCTCTTTGTGCAATCCCCTTGCATTTTGGGCTCATCATTCACCATTTACACCCTCATCCCACCATGGAAATCTAGTTCCCTAGGTTTTCATCCATAATCCCCTACCAATTCATGCACCCCTACACCGTTGGAGGAGGGATGACGTCTACATCAAGCTTGTAGTTGAAGAAGGAGGCTTCCACATCAAGCTTCATGGAGTCCCTACTTCTTCTACCCCTTTCTTTTCTTGTTTTCCTGATCATGTCTAGCTAAGCCCCTTGTGGTGGGCTGTTTGGGATTTAAATGTGACTTTGATACCATGTTGGGGGATAATTTCTTATAATGAACTTAATTCATATCTATGATGATTACTTCTCGCTTCTATCTCTTTTCCTATCTTATTGCATGTGGTTTGTGCTTCTTGTATGCATTGCTTGTTTTGAGGTTTTTGATGACACTTAGTTTCTAGGAGGAATTGGGGTGTATGTGGCAATCTTAGGAATGGCTCCTAGGTCCAATTAGTGGATCCTTAGCTAGCCTCCTTTGTTCCTACATACACATCCCTCCTCCTACAAATGAGTGTGAGATCTAAGTAGCTAGTGTAAGTGAAATTGATGTAATTGTCTAGGGCCTTCTAAAGGCTAGAGTGGCTAGTGGCATGAGGTTATATACCCTCATATCTACTCCCATCTCTACCCTCAACCCTCAATTACTCACTACCTCTTACCCTAGAAACCTAGATTTGGTTTATCTCATTAGAATTACACCTAACCCTAGTCTTCTACTAGTAGTATAGGGTATGTTGTAATGGCATTGACCTTATTGTTTGGTTTGGTAATCTAGATATGAAATGAGAACCATGCATGCTTAATGATCTTTCCCCAACTAATATCAAAGTTACATTCCCCAAACAACCCACCCACCTTAATCACCTTGCTTAAAACCCTAATTGCTTATTTTGCTTGTTAATGCTAGTCTAGCTTATTCGCTTTTACTTAATCTAGTTAATTGCTTAGTTTTGCTCTTTAGTGTTAACTTAGGCTCTTGCTCTTGCTAGTGGTTAGTTTAGTTCTTAATTTTTTCTTGCCTTGTTAGAGTAGTGTAGCTCTTCTTGCTCTTGCTTAGTTAGTTTGTTAACTTAGTTCACTAATTTACTTGCTCTTCCATAACTTAGTTTCCATCTCGTATTTCTTACTTGCTCATTAGCATAACCAAATAACCAAATCTTTCAAAAACCCTAAAACCCTAAGCTCCGCAAAAGGAACGAAGCCCATTCTGTCTAACTCTAGTACCCCCTCTATCTCTGTGAATCTACCCTATACGCGCCGCCTTCCTATACTACGATACGACCCCGTTCGCTTGCGGGTGTAGTGTTTGAGTAGATGTAGGTATCTAGTTAGGTCTTACAAATTTTAAAAGCATAAGATCCCATATCATGTGCGCTCCGACCTCGTGGGGTGTAAAAGCACCACTAGCGGGGATGCACCAAGCTTTCTGGCGACGTTTCCAGGGATAGAGACGCTCGACCTAGTTAGATAGTGTAGCTTAGCCCTTCCTTTTGCCCTCACCATTGCTATTATTTATTCTTTGTTGTCCTTTTGCATCTTGGTTTGCTAACTTGGTTTCTTGTTGTTTGTTTGTGCCTTGCGCAGGTGACAACTGTGCATGCGTAGCACACGTTCTACTTGCACCGACTTGGTGGTATACGACCCCGAGATTGGTAGAAGGAGGCGTCAAGCTCGCCACAATCTACATCGAGAGGCTGAGATGGCTGAAAACAACACGCAACCGGATGCTCAACCTCCACCACCACATCGCCTACTCCACGAGTACTTTACATCGAGGAACTACAACTCCCCCATTGCCACCTTGGTTGAGAAGATGCCCGGTCAACAATTCTCTATTCCGCCTGCACTTCTGGGACTCCTCCCTACCTACTTAGGGATGGAGAGTGAAAACCCCTACTACTACATTGACGCGTTCCTTGAGACGTGTTCAACCTTCTGCACTCCCGCCGCCACTGACGATTCCATTAGAAGGACACTCTTTCCTTTATCCCTCAAAGAGAAGGCTAAAGAGTGGTACGTGTCCAAGGCGGAGTTGGTCTCGTGGAACGACGTCAAAAATGAGTTCCTCAAGTAGTTCTTCCCCATCGCTAAGCTGTCTTACATGAGGAGGTGCATCACGTCGTTTTCTTAGAAGGAAAATGAGCCCTTCTACAAGGCATGGGAGAGATTCCTCCGTGACTGCCCTCAACATGAGGTACCTTTGTGGCAGCTCGTTCAATCATTCTACACCAGGCTTGAAGAGCAAAGCCAGAACAACGTGGACTCTTCATGCGGGGGCACTTTTATGGCAAAGCCGCCTGAAGAATCATGGCCATTGTTTGAACACCTTGCTGAAAACTCTCGCCACAATGCTTCTACTAAAGGGGGGCATGTCGGCCGGAGCTACACTCCTTCACCTTCCTCCACAGCTCTGACTCGCAATGCTACTGACCCAGACATGATGAAGATGATGGCCGACATGATGAAGATGATGCAAAATCAAGCTGATGGCTCTTCTAGACAACCCACAATGGCAGTTGACACTGTAGATGAGGAAATAAATGCTGTACACTCCTTTGGCAGCTGCAACAACCAAGGCCCCATGTCCAACTCCTACACTCCCGAGTGGAGGAACAATCCGAACTTTTCTTGGAAGCAAAAAAATGAGGATGGACAAGGGCAAGGGCAGCCGAGGTCATGATACAACTCTAAATTTGAAGAGGAGGTACTCGGGAGGTTAAGGAACTTAGATGAGGTAAAGAGAGAAGTGTCCTCTCAAGGGAAGAATATTAGCCGCCTTGAACAAAGACTTGATCAAATCTCCATCTCTCTTGCTCTCCGTGAAGAGGGGAGACTTCCATCTCAACCCGTGATAAATCCAAACAACGATGGTGGTTATGTGAATGCTATGCAAACTGCATACGTCCCACCACGAGGCCAAGCACCATCACTCCTACAATATCAAGGACCACCACATCCATATGCTCTGCAACCTCACCAACCCCCACTTAACTACCAATATCCCCTACCACCTTCACATACCTATCAACCACCACCTACACAACAACCTCCCCAACAACCAACTTGCATACTCCAAAATCCTAACTCCACCCATCAAAGACTACCACCACCTCCATCTTCACAAGGCCCCCTTCTCCCCATGAACAAGTGAGTATGGTGTCTATCATATGGGGAGAAAAAGCTGCTCAAAATCTTGAAAAAAGGGAAAAGAGAGTGATTGAGGTTGATGACAAAAGCTCAACACTAGAAGGATTTAGCAAAGATCACAAAAGATCCGTAGAATTTTCCACTCAAGCACTACCAAAGGATGTTAAGTGCACCCAAATTTATGCTTCTCCCAGCACAAATGTAGAAAAACCCTCACTTGCCCCACCATCTCTTGGGAAAACTGAAACAGTAATAGATAGGGCTCATCCGGCTGTTTGTGACAAGGCCATGTGCATTGCTTCACATACCATTGACATAGCAGTGCTTGAAGCCATACCTTTATGGGAGCCAAAAACTTTTCATGAGACGAGTATCACCATCATCCCTCCTCAAGTTCCAACCAGTGCTACGGAGATATTTGATGAAGTCGGGAAGCAATCCCATGAAGGTCCGACTCTCCAAGAAAAGGGTAGCAGTATCATGAATCTCTTGGGAAACTTGAAGCGAGGAACGATGGGCATCACATCATTCTTTTCATTACTAAAGGATGTGTGCATGGGGAAGAAAAAGTTAGTGCTACTACCAACCAAGGGGATTGTTGCTTCAAAGTCTGTGAACTTCATCTACGACATTGGCTTCCCCAAAAAGAGAGACGATCCGGGAGTGCCTCTCATCACCTGCTACATTGGTACACAAACCATCGAGCACTCCCTCCTTGACTTAGGTGCAGGGACAAGCATCATGCCATGGAGCATGTATCTACCTCTGGGCCTAAATAAAATGGAACCGGTGGATTGTGTCCTTATCTTAGGTGATGGAACCAAAAGGAAACCATTGGGAATACTGCAAAACGCAATAGTATCAATGGATGAAAGGATAAACATTACATATGTGACTGATTTTCTGATAGTGGATTCTGAACCTATTGATGGGAAAGAATACCTCATATTGGGGAGGTCCTTCTTGTCCATTGCAGGTGTAGAAATCAATGTGCGTACGGGCACTCTAATGGTCACCTATAAGAGGAGAAAATTTGATTTCTTTATATTTACTGAAGAGGAGAGGGACAAGCTGGGTAATGAAGACTTTAGTGAGAGTCTATGCTATTATGATCCTCTAGAGCTATGGAGATCAAGTCCATACTTCCGCTCAATGCACACTCCATGGGCTGAAGCACATGTCGTCAGAACGTTGGATAGGATCACTGTAGAGGAAAAGGAGGACACCGTGGGTGTCGATACATAGTGAAAAAGAGCAACAAGCCCGGCTGAAGGCTGTAAATTTAGCACTAGTGGGAGGCAACCCACGTGGTTTGAGATTCTCAAACCTTGTTTTATTATACTTTCTTTTGGTTTTCAAGAAACACACACACACTATACTTGATTGTTTTTCTATTTGTGAATCATGTTAGCACAGGTATAAGGAAGAAAAGATGATGTAAAAAGGGTTTAGCCAAAGCAGAGGTCAAAATGGAAGAAGAGATTACAAATCAATAGAGGAGCTACAGGAAGAAGGACAGAACGACCGTGTTGTTCAGCACGGCCGTGGTGGCCCTGTCCTACTCACCCAATGTTACTTTGACCACTCCAGCTCTTGGCGGTTGTCTTTCGCAACCCCACACCTTTTACCCTACTAGTCTAAACTTCTATTTTATGCTGAGGGCAGCATGATTTAAAATTTTGGGGTGGTAGGGCGGTAAACCCTTCTCTCACCGCACTTTTCTCCATGTGCCTTGTGCTAAAGTTTTGCAAGATGATCAAACAGTTTGACTGATATTTCATACTTGTTTACCCTGACCTAGTGTGTCTTCTTGCATTCATGCATACATGTAGTTTAACTTCTTGCATTTTTGTGTAATTTTTCAAATTTTTTTGCTTTTCCATATCATGCATTGCATTCTCATGTAGTTTTTGATAATGTCATATGCATGTTAACTAGGATTTGCTACTTTATGCTTTAAATTCCCCTAAAGTAGGTTTAGATGTGATTTAGTGCAAATTGGCACCATTTTGGCCAATTTTGCCAAAATTTGAGATTTCTTGTCTAAAAAGTATGTTTTGACCCAATCTCTACTGATTTGAGTAAAAATGACGACCTTTGACTAGTGCAAGTGAAATGTCATGCTTTATTGCTAAGTGGTATCAATGTTTGACTTTTTACATGTGCATCGTCTCTCTTATGATTGTGATTGATTTGGTTGAATTGTGAACTTGAGCAAGCTTTGAATGCTTAGTGTTTGTGGAATCACATGTTTGATATATCAATTTCATCTTGTTCATTCATGTGGTGTGATATCTAGGATGAAGTATTGGATTAACTTTCATGCAGGATGTCTTATGTGGAAAATCATACCAATGACCCCTCTTTGACCCGACTCTTCTTCCACCATCTTCATACCCCTCCGCCTCATAAAAATATGCCCTAGTGCACATAATCAACCTTGGCCACCTCCAAAAGTTTGGGGTGGCCACATCTCTACCTCCCCGCTTCACTCTATCCACCATATGCCCTATCTACACCAAGGGCAAGAAAAAAAAATAAAAGAAAAAGAAAAGAAAAAACAAAATAAAAGGATGCTCCTATTTAAGAGCATTCAAATAAAGAAAAGATGAGTGTGTAAAAACACTCCAAAAATCTTACCGCAACCCTTTCTTCCACTTTCATACCCATTGAGCTAAGAAGCATCAAACTTAGCTCATTTTGCCTTTTTCTGCAGCCACGTGGGTCATTTGGTACGATTTGAAATATAAGACTGAATGCAAGAATGTGAAACAACACTCCTAGTCATCCTCGATTAACACTATCATGAAACGGTTTACCCGAAACTTTATGGAAGAATCATGGATAACTTGTGTATTCTATGCACTATATTTGAAGTTCATGTGCTTTGTGCTTTTTTCATGATTGGATTGTGAAAGTAGGAGAGGAAAGAGGTGAAATGCATGCACTAAGTCATCTTTGATGCCATTCAGTAATAATCATCTTTTGCATTGCATATGTCATTTCTTTTTGTGGAAGTTTTGTAGGGAGATTGAGTTGGAGCATACTTGAGGACAAGTATGTTTTAAGTTTGGGGTGGTGATGTAGCCCTATTTTAGGCTCCATCCTGTGCCATTATGTACTTAAATCACATCTAAACATGTAGATTACAAGCTTTTTGGTCCTAATGTGCTTATCATTGCAAATACACTTATGGATGTTCTTTGCACTGTTTTCAGGTACTTGGACCATGTTTAGATGGATGAGAGAGAAAAAAGGAGTTCTAGGGTTCCCCCACTCATGGAGGGACCAAAAGAAGACCCCAAAGTCTCCCTCAACCTACCTCCAATGGCCAAGAGTTGTCCCCAAGAAAAGACATCCAAGAATAATGAAGTTTGAAGTGAAATCAAGTAATGCAAGCCTCACCACGGCCGTGGCCACAACACCACGGTCGTACATTTTTAGCAAAGAAGTGCCCTATTCAATAGGGTTTTCCCAAAGAATCCCACGATCGTGGCCTCCTGCCACGACTGTGGCCATTGAAGACACCACGGTCGTGCCCATCAGCACGGTCGTCGTCCGAAGAAAAGAAAATGGTCGAGGGCCTTCCCCACGGTCGTGGGAATTAATGACCAAAGTTCCAGATTTCAACAGGGTTTTTACCCAAGGCACCACGACCGTGTCTCACTGCCATGACCGTGGCCAATGGAGTACAAAACGCCCGTGGTGCTGCTCCACGATCACCACTCCCTCCTCCAAAACGACCGTGTTACACAACACGGTCGTGGTGCCTCTCACCCACCATGACCGTGGCACTCCGCCATGGCCATGGCCACCACCATACTTGGGTTTTCACCACTACCATCCATACCACGACCATTCTACCACCCCATGACCGTTCCCTACTACCCTCACCACGGCCGTGGTGATCCACCAACCCTACCCTACTTTACACTGATTTTCCTAAACTACCCCCCACTTACCCTAGTGCCTCCCCACCACCTATATATACATAGGTGGCGGCTAGGGCATGAAGGTTAGATGCCTCTACAGTTGCTCCAAGCCTCCACTCTCCACCCTTGAGCTCTTTGTGCAATCCCCTTGCATTTTGGGCTCATCATCCACCATTTCCACCCTCATCCCACCATGGAAACCTAGTTCCCTAGGTTTTCATCCATAATCCCCTACCATTTCATGCACCCCTACACCCTTGGAGGAGGGAGGACATCTACAGCAAGCTTGGAGATGAATAAAGAGGCTTCTACATCAAGCTTCATGTAGTTCCTACTTCTTCTACCCCTTTCTTTTCTTGTTTTCTTGATCATGTCTAGCTAAGCCCCTTGTGGTGGGCTGTTTGGGATTTAAATGTGACTTTGATACCATGTTGGGGGATAATTTCTTGCAATGAACTTAATTCATATCTATGATGATTACTTCTTGCTTCTATCCCTTTTCCTATCTTATTACATGTGGTTTGTGCTTCTTGTATGAATTTCTTGTTTTGAGGTTTTTGATGACACTTAGTTTCTAGGAGGAATTGGGGTGTATGTGGCAATCTTAGGAATGGCTCCTAGGTCCAATTAGTGGATCCCTAGCTAGCCTCCTTTGTTCCTACATACACATCCCTCCTCCAACAAATGAGTGTGAGATCTAAGTAGCTAGTGTAAGTGAGATGGATGTAATTGTCTAGGGCCTTCTAAAGGCTAGAGTGGCTAGTGGCATGAGGTTATATACCCTCATCTCTACTCCCATCTCTACCCTCAACCCTCAATTACTCACTATCACTTACCCTAGAAACCTAGATTTGGTTAATCTCATTAGAATTACACCTAACCCTAGTCTTCTACTAGTAATATAGGGTATGTTGTAATGGCATTGACCTTATTGTTTGGTTTGGTAATCTAGATATGAAATGAGAACCATGCATGCTTAATGATCTTCCCCCAACTAATATCAAAGTTACATTCCCCAAATAGCCCACCCACCTTAATCACTTTGCTTAAAACCCTAATTTCTTAGTTTGCTTGTTCATGCTGGTCTAGTT
This sequence comes from Alisma plantago-aquatica, assembly GCA_963693085.1. Classification (NCBI taxonomy): domain Eukaryota; kingdom Viridiplantae; phylum Streptophyta; class Magnoliopsida; order Alismatales; family Alismataceae; genus Alisma; species Alisma plantago-aquatica. The sequence continues at coordinate 622,462,727 of OY856412.1, forward strand.
TAGTCACTTTTGCTTAATCTAGTTAATTGCTTAGTTTTGCTCTTTAGTGTTAACTTAGGCTCTTGCTCTTGCTAGTGGTTAGTTTAGTTGTTAATTTCTTCTTGCCTTGCTAGAGTAGAGTAGCTCTTCTTGCTCTTGCTTAGTTAATTTGTTAACTTAGTTTACTAATTTGATTGCTCTTCCATAACTTAGGTTCCATCTCGCATTTCTTACTTTCTCATTAGCGTAACCAAACAACCAAACCTTTCAAAACCCCTAAAACCCTAAGCTCCGCAAAAGGAACGAAGCCCAGTTTGTCTAACTCTAGTGCCCCCTCTATCTTTGTGGATTGACCCTATACTCGCCGCCTTCCTATACTACGACACGACCCCATTTGCTTGCGGGTGTAGTGTTTGAGTAGACGTAGGTAGCTAGTTAGGTCTTACAATTTTTGAAAGCATAAGATCCCATATATCATGCGCTCCGACCTCGTCGGGTGTAAAAGCACCACTAGCAGGGACGCACCAGTGGCTGGGTAGAGGTGGAGGCTCCATATGTGGTTGAGGAGGCAAGTAGGAAGGTCTTCTTGATCGTGGTTTCACTAATTCAAACTCCTTTCAAACTAGCTTTGTAATGTAGATAATAGAAAAGAGATTTCTAAGTAGAAAAAACAAACATACCACCAATCAAGGTAGAATAGGGAGGGTGGGTACCATAGGTGTTCTTCCCTGAGTTAAAACAGGTCATGTGGTGTAAAATTTATCAGTTTGACTTGACTCCAACATTCTTTAAGAGACAATACATGATCATAGTAGTGTTTTCTACAATTTCCGTTTGATTATTCTTTGGATGGACATTGCAGTTAACAACTAGTGTGATTAGACGGTTCTTTAGATCTAAGGAAGAGGATGGCAGGGTCATCTTCTTCCTATAGGGTACTTGAGGCTTCTTAAAAAACTTGTGAATATCTGGGAGAGTAAGGTCAAAGTGTTTGTAGAAAGCCTTGGGGTCAAGCAGGTCAAAATAGTCTGGGTAATCCTTCCTCCATGTGTAGGTGACCTCAGTTCCATTGAAATAGATGTTTAGGGAATCTTCAAAGATTGTCAATTTGATCCCGAAAATCATGGAAGTAAGAGTTACTTGGATATTGAGTGGTGGAACAATTATGTCATAGTTCCATGAAAGATTGACATAGAACTCATGGACCACCTTGATGCTTGTGATGGAATTTTGAAATCACCGACGTACTACACACAATGTGTCTAGGTGATGGGTATAGAACAACTCTATTATCTCTTTGATAAAATAGATCTCTAAAAGGAAAAGGGTTCTTAGGAAGGAGCTCCTTATACCGATTTAGGACTTCAGAGGAGATAAAAGAGGTTCCATCAAAGGTTAGAAGCCTAGGATTGGATGAGGATGGGTTAGCTCCACTAGGACCAACTCTTTTCCTTCGATTGAAGGCCATGGGAATGGATTTAGAATCAACACCAACCAAAAGAAGGAGAGATCCTAGATAGCAGGTTGACTAGCCACCAAGGATGGGTGTGGGAGAGGCAAGGAAGGCTAGGCTAGGCAAGGAAAGGGATGTGCAAACCTAGGGTTGGTGGTCAAGGGATCTAGAGCTAGGGATTGATCGACTTTTCTCTAGTTTAGAGGGAGAAAAGTCAGTCAAAAATCTTTTTAATATTGGTCCAGCTTGGCCATCAGTTGAGTTCTGAGTTTGGGAAACTCGACTGATCAGGTGAAAACACTTGACCTTAGCCTTGGATCGGCCAAGTTGGCAATTTGACCGACATGTATCTTGTCCAAAAACTATAAATTTTAATTCCTATACTCTAAGCTGCTAATTAAATTCATTTCTTTAACCTATTATGGATTTTAGATGTATTGAGGCACATTTCACTCATTATCAGGTACTATTTTTTGGTAAAATAGTTGTTTGCATAAATACCCAAAGCACATATCAAGTAAGAGATGATCAATTTTAAATAAGAAACATATAGGAAAGATAACAACTAGCTAGAAGGCATGTCTATATCAAGCAATAATAAGAAATTTTGATCTAATAAAAATAAATTGCTCTCTAGCTAGAGGTATAATGAATATATTTGCAAGCTGATTATTCATATCCAAATGCGTGATTTAAATATCTTTTTTGGCAATGTGGTAACAAAGAAAGTGATGATGGAGCTCTATATGTTTAGCTCTACTATGCAATATATGATTACAAGATAAGTTAATTGCACTAGTATTATCACAATAGATAGGAGAAGCATCAAAATGAATGTTAAAGTCTTGGAGTATATGCTTCATTGATATGACTAGGGCACAATAACTCCTAGATACAATGTATTCAACCTCGGTAGTTGAAACAGCCACAATGCTTTGTTTCCTAGAGAAACAAGAAACTAGACATGGTCCTAGGAAGAAGAAACTACCACTTATGCACCTTCTATCAATCAAACAACCTGTGTAATCAACATCACTATAAGCTATAAGAGTAAAGTCCCTGGACTTGGGATACCATAGACCAAAATTTTGGGTTTTGTCAAGATACCTCAATATCCTCTTAACCACTACAAGATGTGATCTCCTAGGACTTAATTGAAAGTGAGCACATAACCCAACACAAAACACTATATTAGGTTTAGAAGTAATTCAATAAAGTAAACTTCCAATCATATCTCTATAGAGATTCTCATCTACCTTTTCTCCCTCTTCATCTCTGTCAAGCTTGGCGGTGTTTGACATGGGGGTGTCCATTGGCTTGGTGTTCTCCATCCCAAAGCACTTAAGTAGTTCATTAGTGTACTTTCCTTGCTTGATGAAGTTCCCATTCTTTGTTTGCTTGATTTGAAAGATAAGGAAGAATGTAAGATCCCCCATCATTCTCAACTAGAACTCACTCTACATAAGAGCACTAAACTCCTTGTCAAGATCAAGGCCAATTCCACAAAAAATAATATCAACATAAATAATAATGATCAAGAAATCGCTAGAAGTGTGTTTTAGAAACAAGGTAGAATCAACTTTGACTATGATATAGCCATTGTCTAGCAAAAAGTTCTTTAGTTTCTCATAACAAGCTCGAGGTGCTTGTTTGAGACCATAGAGAGTTTTTTGTAACAAATAAACATGGTTAGGAAAGTTATCATGTTCAAAGCTTGGAGGTTGGGCAACATATACTTCCCCTCGATTGTACCATTCAAAAACACACTTTTAACATCCATTTGATAAAGTAGAAAATTATTGTGACTAGAGAAAGCAATCAACATTATAATTGACTCAAGTCTAGCTACATGTGCATATATTTCATCAAAATCTATACCTTCTTGTTGATTGTAGCCTTGAGCAACTGACCTTGCTTTTTTTTTTCTTACCACTTTTCCTCTTGCATCAAGCTTTTTATGGTAGACCCACTTGGTGCTAATGATCTTTCTATCACTTGGTCTTGTTAAAAGATTCCACACTTTGTTATTCTCAAATTCTTCCATCTCTACTTGCATGGTGAGGATCCATTCATCATCCTTGAGAGCTTCTTTGACATCTTTAGGCTCATGCTGAGAGATGAAGGTGCTTTTTGCTTGTTCTTTGTTGTAGGAAGCCCGTGTCTTCACCCTTTCAAAAGGATTTCCTATGATGATATCTTTAGGATGATTCTTTGTAAAGAGGGGGGTTGGATCCTTTTTTTTCGTCTTCATCACCTAACACCTCTTTTCCTTTCCCACCAATGTTGAATTCCTTAAAGTGAGGGATCACCTCATCTGCAATATCATCATCAACAACATTCTTGGAAATAGAGGGGTTAGTCTCAATAAATCTAACATTGATATATTCTTCTACTTTACACAATTCAACACTATATAATTTATAAACCTTGCTAGTAGTGATATAGCCAAGAAAGAAAGCCTTGTAAGATTTCAGATGAAACTTGTCAAGGGAATCCTTGGTGTTTAAAACAAAACAAGGACAACCAAAAACATGAAAGAAGTCAATGGAAGGTTTTCTACCATGCCATAGCTCATAGAGAGTTTTCTTCAAAGAAGGATGAGTGAAAATCTGGTTTTGCACAAAATATGAAGTACTAACGACTTCGATCCAAAACTTTACTGGAGTGTCATACTCTAGAAGTATGGTACTAGCCATTTCCTGTGGTGACGTATTTTTTCTCTCTACAACCCCTTTTTGTTGAGGCGTTCGTGGTGAAGAAAAGTTATGCCCGAATTCCTCACAAAACCATTCAAACAAATCATTTTCAAACCCTCCCCCATGATCACTGCGGATAGAAATGATCCTATAAGAAGCTTCATTTTCAACTCGTTTGCAGAAAGTTGAGAAAACATTGAGAGTATCATTTTTTAAACAAGAAAGAAGGTCCAAGAATATCTAGAATAATCATCAACAATCATAAGACAATACTTGCTACCACAAAGAGATTGCGTACACATTGGTCCAAATAGATCAATGTGAAGAATCTCAAGATCTATTTTGGTACTAAGTACTCCTTTGGATTTGAAGGAGGACTTGGTTTGCTTTCCTTGAGTACAAGGTTGGTATTCCTCATCCTTTTACAAAATCCAATTTAGGAAGTCCCTTTACCAAATCCTTTTTTCTCAACTTCTTCATTTGATGCATATTTACATGACCAAGCCTATGGTGGCATAAAGAGATATCATTCAAATTGGCAATAAGAAATATACCAAAAATAGGGTTAATAGAGTCAAGAATAATAATCTAGAGATTACCATTTCTAGTTTCATTATATATGACATTGTAGGAGAGGGAATCGAGAAGCAAGCATTCTAAATAAATAAATAGAACAAGATAACCATTATCACAAAGTTGACTAATGATGTATGCAAAATTGTCATTATTTTGATATCTAATTTGGTTATTTTCTTTGTCATTGTGCTTCATTGAATATCTTTTTAATACATATTTTACCAAATTAGTAAAAATTAATTGTGCATCATTTCTTATATTTTTGCATGTACTTACATGCATTTTACATGTTTTAATTATTATAATAATTATTTGATTTTATTCATTGATTATTTTATTGTAACTAATTATTATTTACTGGAGAAAAATTGATACCGCCGACTTGCAACTCGGTGGTACCGACACGGCATCAGAGTACAAATATCTTTTGCTCCAGATAAAAAAGGAAAGGGATTTTTTACTGTGAAGAAATTGGTGGCACCGACTTCGCACTCGGTACCACCGACTCAGACGCTGTGGACCAAATTCTAAATGTGTTAAATCAAACACATATTTTATTAAAAATTACATTTTAGGTTTCCTCTTGACCTAAACATGTACGATGGCTATAAAAGATACTATTAGAACTGTAATTGAAAGATCTATCACGGGGGGACGATACGACATCCGAACGGAGGTAGAAAAGTGGAGGAACCCTACTCGGCGGACCTCAGAGGCATTTTGGTGGTGGAAACGACGACAAATCTTCTCCATCTTCTCCAGATCCACTCTTTAACCCTTTCTCCAACTTACTATATCTCGAAATTCATGTTTTACATATTTTCAACTTACTGTGATCCCATGTCATCTATTTTCGGCTAAAAACCTTAATTCCTTAGGACCTGGGAGCAGATCGGGTATGCATTGTGTCTGATTCATATGAGTTAATATATATTTTCCTCTTAATTTTTGAATATGAATATATGGAAATCACATGTCCTTATTGTGCTTGATCACCACAATTAGCTTATCAGATCCTTAATTACTGCTGAAAAGGGGATTAAGGGTTAGAAACACATAGGTTCACACATTTATTGGCATCCCTTGGGAAAGGTGGGGCGTAAACAGGAGGAGATTACCCAGAGTTAAACCAAAAGCACCTAACTAATGAATCAATTACTATGAGAATGGAATTGGCTTTAGATTAGGTAGGGGAATTACACTGCAGAAGCAGGTAGTTTCTAGATACAAGCTCTTTATTCAAGATTAGAAGGGAGTTATATTAATAATTAGGGATTAGATTTAGTGTTGCCCGTGGTGAAACCAAAAGTCCTAAGTAATTCATCCATTCTTGGTCACAACAACCTTAGTTAGATTTACTTTTTGTTCTTAGTTAATTAAACAACCAATCAACTCTTGTTTTTGGCTTAGCTGATCAATCCTAATTAGTAATAGTCTTTAACATCACAACTCCCTATGTTCAATAACTCAAGACTCATAATCCCATATTACTTCGACACATACACTTGCGTATTACACGCACGTTATACCTGTGTCAAGTTTTTGGCGCCGTTGCCGGGGAGTTGGCATGGTTAACACTATAAAAAATTAGGATCGGCCACTCTAGGCCATTGTATTTATTTTCCTTCTTTTTGTATTCTTCCCATTTTTCATTACATAAAACTTTATTGTTAGTTTAGGCATTGTACATATTCATCTAAATATTTCTTTGTAGTTAGTCTTTTTTCATTTAAAAAAAAGAAGAAAAAAAACACATGGCCCCTATTTGTTCTGAGTGTGGAAATGCACATGTAGACTATAGGTGTCTGAGTTTGCCTTCATTACATAATGAGAAAATCTCAAAGGAAATTCATCATGAGCATATTAGGATTATGGTTCAATATGTTTTAAATTGCAAAGATCCTATTTCTAATGGAGGTTGGGGTACAATAGAGAAAATGGAATAAGTTGAGGTTGAGGATAAGGAATTAGAGAGTGAGGAGAACATACTGGAAGAAGTTTTAGAATCACCTCTACCATGTCCTTCTGTTGAGCCCACACCCACACCCTCGACTCCTAGGATTGATTTTGAATATGATTGGGGATCTGATGAGGAAGATGAGGAGAATGATGTAAATAAGATGGATGACAATTTTGATACATGTGTTTGGGATTTGAGTGAAGGAGAGGAGGATCCAAAAGGTGCTTTATTTGATAGTGATCTTAGAGAGGAGGAAGAGAGTGTGGAAGAGGATACTGCGAGTGAAAAGGTGGAGGAATTTCCCATTTCCCATCACATAATTCATTCACCAAAGGACCCATCTCTTCATTTTCTTATGGGGAATCCTATATGGGATATATATCTAGATGATAATTTTGAAAATTTTTGTGAGGATATTAATGAATGTTGGGGAATTGAATTATTAGAAGAGGAGGAGGCACACAAATTCACCTTTGATGTAATTCCTCCGTTATGTGTAGATAGGAGTGATCCATTGGAGATGGTCATAGAAATTAAGGAGAAATAATCATTATACCTTTCATCTCATGGCTACCTATTTCTACATGTTCTCCCTTGTCAAGACTTGGTTGTGATTCATGTTCATGCACACTACAATAATAATTTACTTTTGAAATGGAACTTCAACCATACATGCTGGTTTTTTTACTATTATTTGTTTTTTATCATTGTTGCAAGGAACCAAAAGTTTAGAAGGAAGAGGCAGAGAGAGATTCACCCTCCTCCATGACCACCTGATTATTGTTGATTGACATGTGTCCAACCTAGGACGTTAAACAAGGGAGCTTGTGGGAGGCAACCCACCAATCAAGTTTATTTTGTTAAACTTTCAATTCTAGTTTTACATTCCTATTTTGTAGTTTTGTGATATCTAGTTTTGATGCAAGTAAAAAAGGTGCCTTGATATGTGTATTCAGTGTGCATGGACGCACTAAGGTTGGTGGCACCAAGTCAGTCATTTTATGATTACATGAAAACTCTGACATCAGATCGGTACCACTGACTTCACTGTCGGTAGTACCAAGTTCTCATCAGTGACATCTCACAAGCTTAGCAAGCATCGACACTTCACCGAGATGGAGTGCTTATTTGAGGGCATGTGTTCATGTGGATCCCACCCACCCATCTTTTGCCCAGATCTCATCTCACATATCTGTACAGTCATTCTATTTGTTTTTCTTTGCTTTTGACATTGTGGACAATGTCATATTCAAGCTTAGTGGGAGGAATGGAATGGTGCTTCTATCTTAATCTCTTGCATCTTTACTTTTTATCATATATCTACATGTTTTTGTTTTCAAAAAAATAGATATTCCATCTTTATTTTTAGGGTCCACTTCTATCTAGTATAAGTGTGGATGAAATTTAAAATTTTAATTAGGATAAGCCTCTCTTTGATGATGTGGTGTCATTTTTTTCAAAAAATGTGCTCTCAGGCTTTGTTCTTTACACTAAATTACTGTGTTTAAGAGTACATAACTCGAGGAATTGTTTGGATTAGTCAGCTTGAAGACATACTGATTGAATGAAAAACCTAATTTAACCCTATGGCTTGTGTTATGACGATGATGTTTGAGTCCAAAACAACCAAACAGTAACATGATCTTTAATGTGAATTCTAGAAATAAACTCTAAGGTTACCCTATTACACAAGTTGATAGAAGAGGGGCATATCATGGTTGGGAAAGGCATTATCTCTTAGTCATGTGATCTCATCCACCTTCCATTCATCTTCATTCACCACCATAGGATGATCAAGTTTAATCCAAGTTATTTTCCTCTTGTATTCATTACATGGCATGATAGGAAGCATATAGTTAGTTCATTTTATTATGCATTAGAAAAAGAAAAAAAAAATCATACAATCTCTTTTAAGCATTTGTAGTTTGCATACAAAATTTCATGTAGTTGCATTTGCATTGCATTTTCATAAGGTGTTACATATTTTCTATCTTGTACAATATTCTATCATGAAAGAGTCTAAAAAAAAGTTGTATCTCCTTACTCTTTCTTAAAAAAAAAGTAAAAAAAAAGCCCAAGCAGGAAGTATTTATCTTGCTAAAATAAAAGGGCATTGAAAAAAAGAGTTATTGAAAAAGAAAAAAAAAGAGGAGAAAAGGAGAGAATTTTTTTTAAAGTTCAATGCCTTATTCTCTCTAATAAACAAAGAAGGGGATTGTGGATCTTTTTGTAAGCACCTTTTCACTTATACTCATCATTAGGATGAGACATCCATTCCATGCATCATTCTACAAAAAAAGGCATTAGAAGGCATACATTCACATTTTATCCATCATATAGGTGCATCATATTTTTTATGTCTAGTATAAATAATTTGGATGATTCTTGTGAATCCTATTTTCATAGCCACCCATCTTTTCCACCCATTTCTCTACATGGTAGGCCACCATCATAATTAATCTCCTCATCCATGTTTATTTGGGGATCTGCTTCTAAGTAGTTTATTTAGGTAGATCAGATAAATGTAGATAGGGAGATCACATGGTGTATCAAGCGTGTGTCCTACTGGCCATGATATTAACTACTTCATATTGATAGTGTTTTTCATTAATCTTATTGAGGACATCTATTATGAACATTATTGACAGCTTTAGAGTAGTTACTTGTTCAGTGGTTGGCAAGGATCAGTTTGGGACCGACTGGTGGAGGGTGGTTAGAAAAAGTAATTCAGAGGTACTTGTCTTCTTTCTGACTTTTTAAAACAAATCCAAGAGTAGTGTTTCTCTAGGAGGAGCAATATTCAAGCTTAGGGGTGTGATGTATGCACTAATTTGGTTATTTTCTTTGTCATTGTGCTTAATTGAATATCTTTTTAATACATATTTTACCATATTAGTAAAAATCACTTGTGCATCATTTCTTATATTTTTGCATGTACTTACATGCATTTTACATGTTTTAATTATTATAATAATAATTTGATTTTATTCATTGATTATTTTATTGCAGATAATTATTATTTACTGGAGCAAAATTGATACCACCGACTTACAACTCGGTGGTACCAATATTGCATCAGAGTACAAATATTTTTTGCTCCAGATCAAAAAGGAAAATGATTTTTTTTATTGTGAATAAGTCGGTGGTATCGACTTCGAACTCGGTAGCACCGACTCAGACACTGCATACCAAATTCTAAATGTGTTAAATCAAACACATATTGTATTTAAAATTACATTTTAGGTTTCCTCTTGACCAAAACATGTACGACGGCCATAAAAGGCACTATTAGAATCACAATTGAAAGATCTATCACGGGGATGATACAACATCCGAACGGAGGGAGAAAAGTGGAGGGACCCTACCTGGAGGACCTCGGAGGCATTTTGGCGGCAGAAATGACGACAAATCCTCTCCATCGTCTCCAGATCCACTCTTTAACCCTTTCTCTGACTTACTGTATCTCGAAATTCATATTTTACATCTTTTCGACTTACTGTGATACCATGTCGTCTATTTTTGGCTAAAAACCTTAATTCCTTAGGACCCGGTAGTAGCCCGTGTATGCATTGTGTCTGATTCTTATGAGTTAATATATATTTTCCTCTTAATTTTTGAATATGAATCTATGGAAATTGCATGTCCTTATTGTGCTTGATCACCATAATTAGCTTACCAGATCCTTAATTACTACTGAAAAGGGGATTAAGGGTTAGAAACACATAGGTTCACCCGTTTGTTGGTGTCCCTTGGGAAAGGTGGGGCATAAACAGGAGGAGATTACCCAGAGTTAAACCAAAAGCACCTAACTAATGAATCAATTACTATGAGAATGGAATTGGCTTTAGATTAGGTAGGGGAATTACACTGCGGAACCAGGTAGTTTCTAGCTACAGACTCTTTATTCAAAATTAGGAGGGAGTTATATTAATAATTAGGGATTAGATTTAGTGTTTCCCGTGGTGAAACCAAAAGTATTAAGGAATTTAACCCTTCTTGATCCCAATGACCTTAGTTAGATTTACTTTTTGTTCATAGTTAATTAAACAACCAATCAAATCTTGTTTTCGGATTAGTTGATCAATCCTAATTAGTAATAGTCTTTAACCTCACAACTCCCTGTGTTTGATAACTTGGGACTCATAATCCCATATTACTTCGACACGTACACTTGCGTATTACATGCACGTTATACGTGTGTCAACTAACACTTATTAAATTGTGAAGTAGCCCATCCACAAGAAGAACATTCTTAATGCATAGTGAATCACCTATATCACCCTCACCTATTATCTTACCCCTATTGTTGTCCCCAAATGTCAGTGATCCTCCTTTCTTTTTGGTAAATTGATTGAAATGGATGATTTCACCCATCAGGTGTTTTAAACAACCACTATCAACAATCCATTTGCCTTTTACCTACAAGAAAGGAAGATAATTGGTTCCTAATTCAAACTTTCAGATCTGGGGTTATCTTGGGGACCCACTTCATCTTTGGGTTGGTTCCCTTATCCATGTAAGAACAATAAGTAGAATAATGGTCATCACTCTTACAATGAACACAAACCATAGGGTTCTTAGAGTCAGAAGACTCTTCATGGAAAATTGGAGGTCCCTTGCTTTTCTTCTTACCTTTGCCTTTGCCTTTTGGGGCACCCTCATATCCTAAACCAATCATACCACTATGTTCGGTGGAGTGATACAAGACTTCATTGAGGGAATTCTTCCCTTTGAGGAAGGTTTGCAAAGTCGCTCTCAATTTATGATTATCATTGGTAAAAGTGACAACAGTAGAAGACAAATGAGAAATATCATCATTAGCATGCAACAGGTCAGCCTCTAAGCAAAGTGAGTAAGTCAAACAAGAGTAAATTTGTAAGGAAATAGAAGCAACTTCATTTCTTGGCAAAACAGGTCTAGATGATAGACCATTAATTTGAGCAAGCAACGTAGCATTTTCAATTCTAAGAAAAAGAAGCTCATCAAGATAAATTCTTTTTTCATCCTTATTTGTGGCAACACATCCCGCTATCACACAGACATCGAGGTGCTACACGAAAACATGTGGAAAACACCATAAACCACAAATTACCAAAAACATGGGTTAATTAAAACCAATTTCGGAAAATGAATAAACTAAGAAACTATTACATTCAGCTCCTTCTCCTGCATGTCCATAGAAACAAGTTATATAAACATATACAAGCCTTGATACATGTCCACAGCTTAGGAGATCAGCTGTCTAGTCATAACATGATTTCATCACCTGTTTATGTACATAACGACCCACATCCGGCCAGTAGCAGGATATACAAAACAACAGCAACTATACATCGTGAAACAACGTCAAAACGCCTCTAAGGACCTGAGAGTACAGGCATGACTCTAAGACTCTACTACAAAATGACCAAAACAGCAGCATGTCCATCTCTTGCCTTCTACTTCTCTTCTTGCTGCTCGGCCGCAACCCCACGACCACCACCATGTCTAGCTCGAACACCTAAAATGGGCGTAAACCAGCGGGGTGAGACACACAGTCCCAGCGAGAAACATAACTCCCCGCCGAAACCATAAAACCAAGTAAAGATTAAAGTAATAGCAGTAGATAACTGATAAAAGGTATAACAAGAGTAGTCTATATAGCAAAGCTATTCATACCATCAGGCTCACCAGATGTACAGAAGGAATATAACCCAATATCTCTTTATGGAACATGATTAACAAGATAAGATTTATAAGATCTTACCACATAACATAAGGAACGTATAAGTAACTGCAAGTATAACAAGATCAACTACACAAGCAAGGCCTCAATCAATGTTCTGTATTTTGCCTTAAGCAATAAATACTATTCGGCTAGATTACGTATTATTATTATGCCCTGAGGAAGTGAGTCGTACCGCTCAAATCCAACCTTCGGTTGCAAAATCCAAGACGGTGCCATAAAAGGTCAAAGGAAGAGCCAGACTCCATGACCTGCCACCTCGTGGTCAGTGCATGAGTACAACACAAGCAGGACCACAGTCTCATGCTTAAGTGGCCTCAGTCACAGGGTCAGGCTACCCTCTGCCTAGCCCGCCTTGGTACAGGTATCAACACTAGTGAAACTGAGCCACAGGCCTATTCACTGTGCTCTGAGCCATGAACGCATTCATGCTCCCATATCACATATCCTGAGCCATGGGCCTGTTCACCATGCTCTTAACATATTGAGCTACGGGCCTGAAACCGCACTCTGGAGTCTACAACCGAAGTTGCACTCTTACCTCCTCACTTTAGGCTAGGAGAAACCTCACATACTCAACAATATGCGCTCCGGGTTAACCCGCAGGAAAACCTGTTTCACCATCACCAGCTCCTGACGATGATGGATCTATGGCCAGTGCAAACTACATGATATGCTCCATTGTGATTAGTTAGTACATTTTAAGTGGATTGTTGTGGCAACCAAGTTTTAACATATGCATAACATAAATCTACCTTATTGTTACCACCATCAAACTATTCTGGGATCTCAATCCCTCACCACAAGAAACTACTGCCTCAGAAGGCATTCTCATCACTTGGGATAACAATCCCAGATCATCATCAGAGGATAATACCTCAACTTAGGCACTTAGCCAAACTCAGGTCCTCAGACCAAAACACATCATGCATGTTTTCTCATCATCAAGAGTAACCATCATAACAATGTTACTCAAACATATTTACCTCATAGCCCTTTACCTGACTATACATCTTCATGAAACACCTACATGGTTAGTATGCACACTCATCATGGATTGACAGAAGAATCATATTATTCAATATAGGGTGACATTGATGATCATATGTTTTATCATTCATGCCTCAACCTGTGATCATAACATCAGGCAACGCCTCTTATATGCTTACCATTCCTTAGCATTATACATATAATTCAAGATGATCAGAACATCATGAAATGTCATATCAAGATACGTAGATGTGATCTACTATATCAAGCATATCAAGGGTCACCATTATAAACCAAACATGATTCATGAACAAGAGCTAGCATATAGGTTTTCTAGAAGGAACAAGACCCTCACTAGAAGTGCCCACTACCCTCACAAGAAGTGTGATGGGTAGGGCACCCTCACTAGAGGTAGTATCGGGCAGGGTACTCTCCCATATCTCCCAACACACAAACCACACAACAACGAAGCAAACCAGCAAGGATAACGGGCAGCACCTAGGGTGTATCGTGCAACGTTGTGTCGTGCACCTTATGTGTTGTGCAACCACAGAACCTATCATGCAGTTGAGCAGGCGTTGAGCAATAGGTGTAATGTGCATTCATGTGCAACAGCTAGGGTTACTACCACGCCATGACGCCCATCACAAAGCTAGCCACTGAGCTCTATATCATCAAAGGTGTAACGGGCACTTGAGCCAGGCGTGTCATGCAACCAACTTCTATCGGGCAACCAAGGCATAACAACCACCAGCATAACGTGCAGCTCAGCCAGAGAGATATCATGCTACGACGCATTGTGGACTAGGTGTATCGTGCAACACCACTCAACAAAACATACCGTACAAAGGAGCAACTCAAACGGCAACAAGGAGCCTGTCGTCCCACCAGCCTATCCTCCCCTATCGGCCAACACAATGCAAATACTGAGGTGCGACGCCTGACACAAGACCAGATCACAACACCTCAACGTCCAAGGGTAACAACACCAAGAAACCACCTGAACTAAGGGTATCGGGCAGGGTACTCAGCAACGCCCGACACACACAAGGGCAGAAACCAGGTGTGATGCCCGACACAACCAGAACATCATGTCGACCAAGGCTCTAAGCCAAAGAAGGATATCGGGCAACATCAACCCCTAGACCATATCGGGCAAGATGCAACCCAACAAGGTCCCCATCAACCTCAAGCACAAGGGCACTAAAACCCTAATGGATCAAGAAGATGGCTCACCTCTCAACAACCAAGAGAGAGGGGTCTTGCACAACTTCTTATCACCAAACGGGCAACACAAGGAACAACCCTAACAAAGGTCTACATCCACCACAAATCTCACCTCTCGAATCCATGGTGAGAGAAGGGTGTTGCTCAAGAAACTAGAACATAAGCTCACCTCTCAACTTAAATGAGAGAGGAGTATTGCCCATGATACTAGAGTTCAAGCTCACTTCTCTAGACCAAGGAGGGAGAGGGGTATTGCTCAACAAGAAACCCTGGATATAGTTCGGCCAACAAGAACAACTTAAGCAAGAAACCAAACTAGCAACAAACATAACCGATTATAATCATATGAAACATACAAGAACATAGAAGGTAGTATAGTTAGGGTTAGGTGTTATGTAACCCGCCTTAAGCAAGCTCCAAGCTTCTAGCACCAAGCTCCAAGCTCCACCACAAGAAGATGAGAAAGGCACTCTAGGGTTCGGCCACCACTACAGGAAGAAGGAGACTCCAAGATAAGGATCGACCACCAAGCTTGCAAAGGAAGAGGGTGTCATGCACCAAGGGAGAGAGGAAACTAAGGAACTAAATGGATCCTTGGCAAGAGAAGGGAAACACATATATAGAATAGGATGGAGGAGAAACCAAGGTAAGACAAGGCAAGGTGTCTCCCACCTAGGGACACTTGTCCATGAGCAAAGCCACCACTCTAACATGTCTTAAACACATGTCCAAGGCCATTGACACATGCAAGCATCAAGCACCAAGTGTCCACTAGTGGTGACACAAATGAGGTCAAAGAGGTCCATGGGCGACACACCTCCACATCATGCCCGACACACTCCCATGGGCGACACAACTAGGCCGACACAAGGCTCACTTGCCCGACACAAGGTCCACACAGGCAAAGGCAATGCACCACAAGGCCAAACAAGCTCAACCAGCCCAAAGGAACACAAGAAACAAGCCCAACCCTTCCTCTCAACACAAGAGGAAGCAAGGAGAGGGAGGAACACCTCACAAGATGACAAACTTTCCCACAAACCCTAGACTTGGGTTTATTGCAAGTAGCACCTCCAGCTCTCAACAAAGCACCAACCAACCCTAATTACCACTAAAGGTGATTAGCAACCAACTAAGCATCAGGGTTAAGCAAAACAAACAGTATAAGCCCTAAACGGAGGTCAGGGTCCTTACAAGATATAACCCTCTACAAAGGGATTTTGTCCTCTAAATCCAAAGAGAAAAGTGAGGGATACTTCCTCCTCATCTCTTCCTCAAGCTACCACGTGGCTTCCTCAACACCACGATGATGCCAAAGAACTTTCACAAGAACTAGGTCCTTCCTCTTCAGCTTCTTAACTCTTCTATCAAGGATCAACACATGACCTTCCTCGTACATCACATCTTCATCAAGCTCGACTTTGACTAGTTGTATCACTGTTCTTGTATCCGGATGACTTTTTTTTCAGCATACTGACATGGAACACTGGATGTAACTTGTGCAACTCTGGCGGCAGCTCTAACTCGTAAGCTACCTTGCCCATACGTGCTAAGACCGGGTATGGCCCCATATATCTGGGTGCTAGCTTACCCTTCCGACCAAACCTTAGCACACCTTTCCATGGGGAGACTTTAAGATACACTTCGTCTCCTACCTAGAACTCCAAAGGTCATCGACGATTGTCTGCGTAAGACTTCTGCCTGTCCTGTGCCACTTTCAACTGTTGTTGTATCACCTTGATCTTTTCTATTGTCTGCTGTACTAACTCAAGACCCAAAAGTTGATATTCACCAGACTCATACCAACATAACAGAGATCTGCACTTCCTGCCACATAAGGCCTCATAAGGAGCCATGTCAATGCTCCGCTGGTAACTATTGTTGTAGGCGAACTCTATCAAACTGAGATGTTTGTCCCAACTTCCTAGGAACTGCAAAACACAAGCCCGAAGGAGATCTTCCAAAGTCTGAATAGTCCTCCCAGACTGTCCATCTGTCTGTGGATGGAAAGCGGTGCTGAACCTCAACTACGTTCCCAACGCTTTGTGCAACTGTTCCCAGAAACGACTCATAAACTGAGGACCTCTGTCGGAAACTATCATTGCTGGCACACTTTGCAAATGTACTATCTCATCTACATATACCCGAGCGGGCTTCTCAGCTGTATATGTTGTCTTTACAGGTATGAAATGGGCAGACTTCATCAATCTGTCCACTATTATCCAAATGGAATCATGATTCCTAGTTGTCCTGGGCAGACCAACTACGAAATCCATGGTTATATGATCTCATTCCACTATAGTATCGGTAAGGGTTGCAATGTACCAACCAACTTCTGATGTTCAGCCTTGACTTCCTGGCATACCGCACATCTAGCCACAAACTCAGCTACATCTTTCTTTAAGCCGGGCCACCAATACAAGTCCTTCAGACTATGATACATCTTGGTGACTCCTAGATGCATAACATACATCGACGTGTGTGCTTCTTTGAGCACTAGCTTCCTCAGATCATCAGCATCGGGGACCACCATCCTATCTTGATAGAAAACTAATCCATCCTCAGACTCACGGAACCCATCACACTTTTCACTGCCAAACTCTGATCTGATCAACTTCACTGCATCATATGTTTGTTGTGCATCTTTGATCTACTGTCTCAGTGTAGGCTTGACTTGCATATGTGCTAAAAGTCCTGCTAACAAGGAAACTTCCATCTGCACATTCATCTGTCGCAAGAAAACAAACATATCTCATCTATGGCATACCAAGGAACTCAACTATGCCTTCTTTATAGAAAGAGAAGAAGACTTTTGACTAAGCGCATCAGCCACCACATTCGCCTTACCAGGTAGATACTCGATGGTGCAGTCGTAATCATTGATTAGCTCCATCCAACGATGCTGTCACATGTTTAGCTCATTCTGTGAAAAGATGTACTTTAGATTCTTATGATCTGTGAAGATCTGGCATACTTCCCCATAAAGATAGTGTCTCCAAATCTTTAATGCATGAACCACCGCTGCCAACTCCAAATCATGAGTCAGATAGTTCTCCTCATGTTTCTTAAATTGTCATGAAGCAAAAGAAACCACATGATCTTCCTACATCAGCACAAAACCTAAACCTTTCTTGGAAGCATCACAGAAAACAACATAGCCCTTTCCAGGCTCTGGCAGTACTAGCACTGGAGCACTGGTCAACTTCTCCTTCAAACTTTGGAAAGCTTGCTGACAACGATCATCCCACATGAAAGGTACATCCTTTCTGGTCAACTTTGTCATCGGCAACACAATCACACTGAAGTCCTTGATAAACCTCCGGTAGTATCCTGCTAAACCCAGGAAACTATGAACTTCTGTTGGCGTCTTCAGCTGTTCCCATTCTACAATGGACTCCACCTTCTTCGGGTCCACTTTGACTCCTTCTGCAGATATCACATGACCCAAGAAAGTTACTTCTTCCAACCATAACTCACACTTGTTGAACTTGGCATACAACTGATGTTGGCAAAGAAGAGTCAATGCTAGTCGAAGATGTCGCTCATGCTCTTGCCTGTCCCGACTATAGATTAAGATTTCATCTATAAAAACTATAACAAACTGATCTAGGAACGGACGGAACACTCGATTCATTAAATCCATGAAAGTAGCAGGCACATTGGTTAGCCCAAATGACATAACCACAAACTCGAAGTGACCATACCTCATCCTAAAATCTGACTTAGGTATGTCATCCGCCTTAATCCTCAACTGATGATATCCAGACCATAGATCGATCTTTGAAAACACTGTAGCACCATGCAACTGATCGAACAGATCATCTATCCTCGACAATAGGTACTTGTTCTTGATCGTGACCTTGTTCAACTGCCGGTAATCTATACATAACCGCATCGACCCGTCCTTCTTAACGAACAACATTGGAGCAGCCCAAGGTGATGTACTCGGTCAGATGAAACCTTTCTCCAACAACTCTTGCAACTGCTTCTTAAGTTTTGCCATCTCTACTGGAGCCATCCTATACGGTGTTTGCACAACTGGCTGTGTTCCTGGAACCAGATTGATCTTGAAATCAATCTCTCGGGGTGGAGGAACACCGGGGAACTCATCAGGAAACACATCCGCAAACTCTCGAACAACCGTCACCTCCTCAAGGCTAGGACCTTTTGCCTTGGTATCTACAACGTGAGCTAAGAATGCCTTACATCCTTGCCGTAATAACTTCTCTACCACCATAGCTGAGACTAGACATGTCGAAAGAATCTTCCTATCTCCTTGGAAAACCCACTTCTCTCCATCATTATCAAACACTGCCTGCTTGGAACCACAATCCAAAACAACCTTATACTTCTCTAAGGTATCCATCCCAAGGATCACATCAAAACCATGCATATCAAGTGGTATAAGATCCACTTATATATTGTGTCTCGAAAAAGATAAGACACAAGATGGACACTCTTCTTGAAGCATCGAGGAACCATCAAGAGGGGTTTCTAACAACTAGCTATCCCTCTTACAGCTAACAGGTAAACGACAGTTTTCAAGCATACTATAGGCGATAAAAGAGTGTGTAGCACTCGGGTCAACCAGAACAGATATAAAGCAAGAAGAAGACATATCATAATGAAATAACTCCATCTGATCTGCCACCACTCTCGGGTTGACTATCGCCTCCGGCTGACTCATAGCATAGAATCGAGCCATTGCTTGCTGTCCACGTCCTCTGCTTCCTTGAGTATATGATTCTACTTGTGACGCTTGACCGCATCCTCACCCTCTGCTACTACTGGGCTGCTGTCTATCAGACCCTTGTTGATTCTGCCTCAGCTGCTGCATCACTTCAACATCTCTACTCGGGCAATTTGACCTCCAATGCCCAATCTGACCACAAAAATGGCATGGCCTATCTTCAAACTGTGGCCTAGATGGCCCTGTCAGTACCACTGAAGTTGTACTATGTGCCTTTGACGGTGAAGAAACATATCCTCTTCCCTTACTCAGAGACCACTGCGATGGTGTACTAGAACCTCTCATCACGGAAGGTGCTGAAAACATTGGCTTCTTGAAGCCACTAAACCTCTGTCCCTGGAACTGAGCAGGCCTCTTCTTAGATATGGATTCTCTTTTCTCCTTAACTGACAGTTCGATCCTATGGACAGATTCCACAAATGTAGCAAACCTCTCTCGGTTCTCCAACGCAGAAGCAGGTGTTGTCATCTCGGCACTCAGTTTCTTCTCAAAATGTCTGATCCGCTCGTCATCTGTCATTGCCATGTGAGGACAAAATCTCAACAAGTTCATGAACTTGGCTTCATACTCGGTGATGTTCATCGTTCCTTGGCACAGATGCTCGAACTGACTAATCTTCTCATCCAGATAGTTCTTCAGAAAGTATCTGCTGACGAACTCACACTGGAAAACCTCCCAACCAATCACCTCACCAAGTCGCTTCTCCTCCTCGATGGTCCACCAATGACCAGCACTACCCTTTAGAAGGTAGACAACGTGCTTGACTTTGTCTACTTCGGGGATGTCGAGGATTCGAAAGGCCTTCTCAAGACTTGTCAGCCACAAATCTTCATCTGCTGGATCAGCCGTCCCATCATTGTCCGAAGTTCTGACTCAGCGAAGCCGCTCAAAGGTCATCCCAATACTTGATGTTTCACCATGGGGAGCCTGTGCTCTCGGTGGAGGCACTGGAAATCTTTCTACCATGAGATTCATCGTATCCATCATCTACCCCATAAGCTGTTGATAGGCAGGGTTTTTGAAAATGGCTGGGTCAGGTTGGGGGACCTCAGGCACCCGATCTTCATGTGCCTGCCCTATAGCTCCATCAACTGATGCAACATCGTTGTTCTCAGCAGCATGTTTTTCATGGTTTCCAGACATCTTGGCTTTTTTCTTCTACTGAAGGCAGAAGATGATTGTAAGAAAATCTGGAAAACTCACGAGAACAGACACAACCTAATCCTAAATCCCTGTAGACTCAGTGAACCTAGAGCTATGATACCAAAACTTGTGGCAACACATCTCGCTATCACACAGACAGCGAGGTGTTACGCGAAAACGTGCGGAAAACACCATAAACCACAAATTACCAAAAACATGGGTTAATTAAAACCAATTTCGGAAAATGGATAAACTAAGAAACTATTACATTTAGCTCCTTCTCCTGCAAGAAACAGGTTATATAAACATATACAAGCCTTGATACGTGTCCACAGCTTAGGAGATCAGCTGTCTAGTCATCACATGAGTTCATCACCTGTTTATGTACATAACGGCCCACATCCGGCCAGCAGCAGGATATACAAAACATCAGCAGCTATACATCGTGAAATAACGTCAAAACGCCTCCAAGGACCTGAGAGTACAGGGATGACTCTAAGACTCTACTACAAAATGACCAAAACAGTAGCATGTCCATCTCTCGCCTTCTACTGCTCTTCTTGCTGCTCGGCCGCAACCCCGCGACCACCACCACGTCTAGCTCGAACACCTAAAAAGGGTGTGAACCAGTGGGGTGACACACACAGTCCCAGTGAGAAACATAACTCCCCGCCGAAACCATAAAACCAAGGAAAGATTAAAGTAATAGTAGTAGATAACTAATAAAAGGTATAATAAGAGCAGTCTATATAGCAAAGCTATTCATGCCATCAGGCTCAGCAGAAGTACGGAAGGCATATAACCCAATATATCTTTATGGAACATGATTAACAAGATATGATTTATAAGATCTTACCACATAACATAAGGAACGTATAAGTAACTGCAAGTATAACAAGATCAACTACACAAGCAAGGCCTCAATCAATGTTCCGTATTTTGCCTTAAACAATAAATATTATTCGGCTAGATTACGTATTATTATTATGCCTTGAGGAAGTGAGTCGTACCGCTCAAATCCAACATTCGGTTGAGAAACCCAAGCCGGTGCCATACAAGGTCAAAGGAAGAGCCAGACTCCATGACCTCCCACCTCGTAGTCAGTGCACGAGTACAACACAAGCAGGACCACAGTCTCATGCTTAAGTGGCCTTAGCCACAGGGTCAGGCTACCCTCTGCCTAGCCTGCCTCGGTACAGGTATCAACGCTAGTGAAACTGAGCCACAAGCCTGTTCACCGTGCTCTGAGCCATGAACGCATTCATGCTCCCATATCACATATCCTGATCCATGGGCCAGTTCACCATGCTCTTAACATATTGAGCTACGGGCCTGAAACCGCACTCTGGAGTCTACAACTGAAGTTGCACTCTTACCTCCTCACTTTAGGCTAGGAGAAACCTCGCATACTCAACAATATGCGCTCTGGGTTAACCTGCAGGAAAACCCGTTTCACCATCACCAGCTCCTGACAATGATGGATCTATTGCTAGGGCAAACTACATGATATGCTCCACTTTGATTAGTTAGTACATTTTAAGTAGATTGTTGAGGCAACCAAGTTGTAACATATGCATAAAATAAATCTACCTTATTGTTACCACCATCAAACTATTCTGGGATCTCAATCCCTCACCACAAGAAACTACTGCCTCAGAAGGCATTCTCATCACTTGGGATAACAATCCCAGATCATCATCAGAGGATAACACCTCAACTTAGGCACTTAGCCAAACTCAGGTCCTCAGACCAAAACACATCATGCATGTTTTCTCATCATCAAGAGTAACCATCAGAAAAATGTTACTCAAACGTATTTACCTCATAGCCCTTTACCTGGCTATACATCTGCTTGAAACACCTACATGGTTAGTATGCACAATCATCATGGATTGACAGAAGAATCATAGTATTTAATATAGGGTGACATTGATGATCATATGCTTTATCATTCATGCCTCAACCTATGATCATAACATCATGCAACACCTCTTATATGCTTATCATTCCTCAACATTATACATATAATTCAAGATGATCACAACATCATGAAATGTCATGTCAAGATACGTAGATGTGATCTACTATATCAAGCATATCAAGGGTCACCATTATAAACCAAACATGATTCATGAACAAGAGCTAGCATATAGGTTTTCTAGAAGGAACAAGACCCTCACTAGAAGTGGCCACTACCCTCACAAGAAGTGTGACAGGTAGGGCACCCTCACTAGAGGTAGTATCAGGGTTCTCTCCCATATCGCCCAACACACAAACCACACAATAGCCAAGCAAACCAACAAGGATAACAGGCAGCACCTAGGGTGTATCGTGCAATGCTATGTCATGCAACCACAGAACCTATTGTGCAGTTGAGAAGGCATCGAGCAACATGTGTAATGTGCATCCATGTGCAACAGCTAGGGTTACTACCACACCATGACGCCCAGCACAAAGCTATCCACTGAGCTCTATATCATCAAAAGTGTAATGGGAACTTGAGCCAGGCATGTCGGACAACCAACTGCTATCGGGCAACCAAGGCATAACAACCACCATCATAACGTGCATCTCAGCTAGAGAGATATCGTGAAACGACGCATTGTGCACTAGGTGTATCGTGCAACACTACTCAACAAAACATATCGTGCAAAGGTGCAACTCAAACGGCAGCAAGGAGCCTATCGTCCCACCAGCCTATCCTCCCCTATCGGCCAACACAACGCAAAGACTGAGGTGCGACGCCCGACACAAGACCAGATCGCAATGCCTCAACGTCCAAGGGTAACAACACCAAGCAACCACCTGAACTAAGGGTATCGAGCAGGGTACTCAGCAACACCCGACACACACAAGGGAAGAAACCAGGTGTGACGCCCGACACAACCACAACATCACGTCAACCAAGGCTCTAAGCCAAAGAAGGATATCGAGCAACATCAACCCCAAGACCATATCGGGCAAGATGCAACCCAACAAGGTCATCATCAACCTCAAGTACAAGGGCACCAAAACCCTAGTGGATCAAGAAGATGGCTCACCTCTCAACAACCAAGAGAGAGGGGTCTTGTACAACTTCTTATCACAAAATGGGAAAACAAGGAACAACCCTAAAAAAGGTCTACATCCACCACAAAGCTCACCTCTCAAATCCATGGTGAGAGAAGGGTGTTGCTCAAGAAACTAGAACACAAGCTCACCTCTCAACTTAAATGAGAGAGGAGTATTGCCCATGATACTAGAGTTCAAGCTCACTTCTATATACCAAGGAGGGAGAGGGGTATTTCTCAACAAGAAACCCTAGAACATAGTTCGGCCAACAAGAACAACTTAAGCAAGAAACCAAACTAGCAACAAACATAGCCGATTATAATCATAAGAAACATACAAGAACATAGAAGGTAGTATAGTTAGGGTTAGGTGTTATGTAACCCGCCTTAAGCAAGCTCCAAGCTTCTAGCACCAAGCTCCAAGCTCCACCACAAGAAGAAGAGCAAGGCACTCTAGGGTTCGGCCACCACTAGAGGAAGAAGGAGACTCCAAGATAAGGATCGACCACCAAGCTTGCAAAGGAAGAGGGTGTCGTGCACCAAGGGAGATAGGAAACTAAGGAACTAAAGGGATCCTTAGCAAGAGAAGGGAAAACATATATAGAAGAGGATGGAGAAGAAACCAAGGTAAGACGAGGCAAGGTGTCACCCACCTAGGGACACTTGTCCATGAGCAAAGCCACCACTCTAACATGTCTTAAACACATGTCCAAGGCCATTGCCACATGCAAGCATCAAGCACCAAGTGTACACTAGTGGTGACACAAACAAGGTCAAAGAGGTCCATGGGCGACACACCTCCACATCATGCGTGACACACTCCCATGGGCGACACAACTAGGCCGACAGAAGGCTCACTTGCTCGACACAAGGTCCAAAGAGGCAAAGGCAATGCACCACAAGGCCCAAAAATCTCAACCAGCCCAAAGGAACACAAGCAACAAGCCCAACCCTTCCTCTCAACACAAGAGGAAGCAAGGAGAGGGAGGAACACCTCACAAGATGACAAACTTGCCCACAAACCCTAGACTTGGGTTTATTGCAAGTAGCACCTCCAGCTCTCAACAAAGAACCAACCAACCCTAATCACCACTAAAGGTGATTAGCAACCAACTAAGCATCAGGGTTAAGAAAAACAAATAGGATAATCCCTAAATGAAGGTCAGGGTCCTTACATTAGTAGTATCAAAAAAAAGCTTAAGATCATTAATATCAGTTTTTAGCAAAGCAAGATTATCTACTAGGGATTGATTTTCTTCCTTAAGACTAGTGATGTTCTTAAGGTAGACACCATTCTCAACTTCAACTACATTGTATTGGAGCTCTAGATTAAGAAAATACCCTTACAAGGAATGAATGCTATCAAGATGCAACTTTTCATTTTGATCAAGAATCTCAATTTTGGCATATAAATCATCAATGATCTTACCCAACCCCTTCTTCTTAGATTTACATTCTGAATAAGAAGAGCGAGTAGCATTAAGCATATAAATAAAAGTTTTTTTGGATAACTCATGCAAGCTTACCTCACTTACCTCACCAATGTCTTCACTAGTAAAGGCCATGAGTGCAAGATACCATTCTCGTTCATCGGAGCTTGAGTCACTAGAGGAGGACTCATCCCAAGCTACATGATCTACATCCTTGCTCCTCTTGTCCTTCTTATCCTTCCTCTTATACTTGCCTTTCTTCTTATAGTCATCTTTCTTCTTGTAGCTTCTCTTGTGGTGGCTCTTCTTGACCTTTGGTTATTCATTCTTGTAGTGCAAATTTTGTTTTCCACATTCAGATAACCTAGGAGTTGAGGATGAGGAAGACTTTCCCTTGAAGTGTTTTCCCTTGGATTAGTTGGCTTCATGATCACTAGGGCCATCATCTTCACTTGAGGAGGGAGGAGAGGACTGACAAGAAAGTTGTTGTTGAAGAATCATTGTCTCCACTTGAGCTTTGAAGTCATTGTCTTTTATCTTCTTTGATTCCTTCTCCTCTTTCTTGTCATCTTCTTCTTGCTTGTCAAGCCTTGTATCATGATCTTGAAGGTTTCCAATGAGCTCCTCAGTGGGTAAGCCTCCAAGACTTCTAACTTCTTCAATTGAAGTTACGTACCTTGGGTTCCCATCTCTTGGGAAGAGACCTAAGTAGCTTGGAGTTGATTGCCCCTCTATCCAAGGGATGACCCAAGGCTGCAAGTCCATTAACAAATGTGTTAAGCCTTGAGTAAATATCATCCACTCTTTCATTCTTGCCCATCTTGAAGTTTTCAAGTAGTCCATTGATCATGTAGATCTTTGATTCCTTGACATGCTACATTCCTTCAAAAGTGATGCACAACTTGTTCCAAATCTCATGGGTTGTGTCCCAAGTTGAGATCTGGTTGAACTCAAAGGGAGTGAGGGAAGCATATATGATGCTTATCACCTCGTCATTGAGCTATGCCTTCTTGATTATAACTTCATCCCAAGTAGCTACATCATTGGTTGGCTCCTTGTATGGAAGAATTACCACCTTCCACATGTTGTAGTTGGTTCCATGAAGGAAGAACTGCATCCTCTATTTCCAATAGAAGAAATTGGTGCCATTGAAGATCAGAGGTCTCAAGTAGAAGCTTCCGTCTAGGTTGAGGGACCCAAGAAAGTCAGCCATCTTCTCATCTCATGGGAGATGTGTCAGAGAAGATCGTGGCTCTGATACCACTTGTTGGATCTTAGGGATCTAGAGTTGGGGGTGAATATAGCTTCAAAACTTGCACAAGAATAAATATCTTGTTTTGGTCGGTAAAAAGTCTTGTTGCTATTAATTGAAACCAAACTTTAGGTACAGAGAACTGTGCCCCTACAAAACTGGGATGATAAACATCCGAAACAAACCTAGAGAGTCAAGAAATGGACCTCCTGAAAGACCAAGAAAAAAGAGAAAACACAGACAACCAGCAACCAACTGACACCAGCCGACAACTGAAGAGGTCAGCAACCATGCCACCAACACTGATCACTAGCATTAT
Organism: Alisma plantago-aquatica; assembly: GCA_963693085.1. Lineage (NCBI taxonomy): Eukaryota > Viridiplantae > Streptophyta > Magnoliopsida > Alismatales > Alismataceae > Alisma > Alisma plantago-aquatica. The sequence goes on from OY856412.1 coordinate 622,489,277, forward strand.
GCACACCTTCAAAGAGTGACACATTTGGCTTCTGGAGGCTGAGTCAAGAGTTGCAGAAAAACATCAGTAGTGCTAGTTGCTAAGGCTCAGTTGCTTCTCAATCAACCTAAAATAAACATCACAAGGCAGTGAAAGTCACACAAGAATCCATCAAAATGCTGCACTGCACACTGGGATCCTGCGATTAGTCCACCTACTAGGCCTTCACTGGCAATAATGAACACCCACAAATTTGTGAAGAACAGATAGATATGTAACCCCATTCCTTCGGTCAGCAGCAAAATGGGTCTTTGAATCCAAGAGGACTAAACACCAGATACTTGAATGTAGAAGTTGTTTGCACAGTAACAAACAAAAACACCCAAAGGTGTTCCCTGTACGCAACAACAGAACGGGCAAAGAAGAACCCAGGAGCAAGCTCCTTTGAGCAAAAGAGCACCTTGAGGGTGCTCTACCTCACAACACCAAGAGCCGGCCACACAGGAGCTCGAAGCCCCTGTTTGCACATGAGAAAACCATAGAGCAATCAGATGGCATCCAAGCAGCTGCATCAGATCGAAGACATACGGGAGCAAGAACAAAGCAAGCTCCCCATAACCTGGACAACGGAGCAGCAGGGCCCTGCCACCAGAGTCGACCTGTGCCCACACGTCGAGGACCAAGAACCGTGAGGCTGTTCATTTCCGCCAGGGAAAACCTGAAAGTTGATTACTCGGACGACGAGGGATAAGAGGGTATCAGGAACGTCGTCGACAACCCCTTTGTGCCCCACCCTGCCCTGCCGCCAACACTGTACCATGGCCAGCCCATGGCGCGGTCTGTTTTCAAACAGCAACATCAACCCCATAATCATCATGCAGGCTCCCACTACTATGGGCTTCAGCCCCACTCCGCCAACCACTTCCTACGCGTATGCCACCCCGACAGTGTCTGCTCCGGTCGTCATGGATCAACAAGCGTCGGCTCCAAGGCGCCGCTGCTATTGTGTCGGAGTCGGATCCCGTGAGAAGGGGGTACAGCCTGGAGACGGGGGGCGTCATCAGGGGAGACTTGGAGGAGTCCCAACTTGAGGCAAGCCACCCAGCATCATGGTCACCAAGGCAACCCACAGGACCATGAACTCGCTTGGATAGAGGAAGAAAGGAGTGCCTGAGAAGCAAGGGCAACGGATCACCTTCGCTTCGCCTGTGAGAATGGAGTATCAAACGTGGAGCCCCAGATCTGGGAAGGGAGACTCTTCTCCATCAGTCACCTTAAACTGGATGGAGGTCGATCAAATCGAGAATGCTGCCCCACAGATCTGCGCTTAGCTTCTCGTGACGCTCCATGTCTTTCCCCCTTCCTCCAGCTCAGCCGAGGAGAAGGTCCCAACCGCTACTTAGCTCCAAAGTCCGCAACAACCAATTGGACAAGCTATTTTAGACTGGTTCCACTCTCCAAACTAGGAGAGAGTCAGTCCACTACCTAGAGAGGTCAAGATCTAGGATTTCTTAAGCTTGTTTACTCCATATATTCACTTATATGAGTTACAACAAATGACCTTCCTTTTTAGAGACAAGGATACCCATCTTCCCTTTAAGGTCAAGGGAGACAACACCCTTACAATCAAGGTCTTACCTATCCAGGAGTTAGTCTTCTACCTCACCAAGGTCTTACCCACTCTTGCAATTAGTAGGATGCCTTCACCAAGGTCCTCCCTTTCAAGCAACGAGTCTTCATCCTTGAGGCTTTACCCGCTCATCTCCTTGGGTCTTCTGCCTTGATCTAATCTTTCACTTAGAGAAGACTTGAGCACCTTCTTCCCTAGCTGAAGAAGCCTGCTCCTTCTCTTGAAGAAGCTTTCACCAATCAAGAACTTTGAAGAAAGGGGTGGGAAAGGAGAAGCTTTAGATCTTTACAAGCATACAATGGGGAAGCTCTCTGACACAATGCCTATCTCTCTCATAATGATGAAATGGAGTGTAATCAAGAGAGAGAAAGGGGCTCAAGTGGATTAAAAGAACTCAACTATGGCAAGGACCTTCAATAGAATGAATGAGCAACCTTGGAATGAAATCCAAGAGGTCCTATTTATAGTAGGGGTTGCTCACTAGAGTGTGGGAACACTTATGAACGTTCTCTATCTGTTTGGTGACTTGCAACATATATTTTTTTGACTTTTGGAACTCTCCAACAATTAGAATAACTTATTCTACATTTTTTCATATAGTGCATTCGGTTGAGTTTCAATAAAGATAACTCAACCGATCACACTATGTGATAAGACCAATTTAAACCATCAGTTGAGTTTGTCCTGGTGGCAACTCGACTGATCCACTTAAATCAATCGTGGGTGGTGAGGTCATCGGTCGAGTTCTATGGAAGGACAACTTGACCAATTGACATCATTCTTAAAATCCATTAAGGATCGATCGATATTGAAACTCGACCGATGAAGTGCCTGTAATGAATTTTTTTAAATGATTTTTAAGTGATCAGACGTTCGAATTAAGTGTCCTTGATTTTTTTCTCATCTTAGTTACAAGTCATTTCATTAATACAAATGATTACAAAATTAATATAAGGTGATTTGGAATGTTTTCCCAAATTGCGCATTTTCATTGCTTTTGACTTGAACAAAGTCAAGCTAGGGCTTGAGCGATTTGATCATGTTCATGTACCTAATGCCTAAAGTCAATCTCAAACAAACATATTAGATACTTGTGAATGTAATGTTTAAGTCATTATCAAAATATAGACAATGTACAATGCTTAGGTCAATAATAGGCCTTCATAAGGCCAGTTTAATTCATATCTTAAAATAAGATCTTTTCATAATGGTACTAAGTAATTCAATATCAAGCAAGGTTGCATCTGAGGTCGACATACCTTTAATAAATGCACAATGGGATTCATTAATCAACTAAGGAAAAATTTCCTGAAGTATATTAGCTAAAACTTTTGATATAAATTTGTAAATGATATTACACATAGTTTCGGGCCACCAATCTTGACATTCAGAGCATCCCTAGGTATTAATAAGAGTAATAAACATACTATTGACTTCTTTGAGAAAGTTTCCACTCCGTAATTCTTTTGTGAACTGCTCGAGTCACACCATCACCAATAATACTCCTAGAGGACTTGAAAAATAGATAATTGAACCCATAAGGGCCCTAAGATTTGTCCCCATTAGAATGAAAAATGACTATTTCAATTTCTTTCTTGGTCACAAGTTGGCATAAAGAAATAATATGAGCATCAAAAAGTTAGGAAGGCTGATATGATTATCCCAAAAGCTAGAGATCTCATATCTTTTATTGAAAATATCTTTGTAGTAGTCACTAGTATGAGTCTGAGTAACATCAAAATCATAATTTAGAGAATCGATTCACATGCACCTAATGGAATTCCCAATTCTTATAGTTTTGAAAGAGGAATAGAAAAATTTATAGTTCTTATATCCCAGCTTGAGCCATTCAATTCTTGATTTTTGTCTAAGATGGTTTTCTTCAACATTATATGCATAAACTGGTTCCTTCCTTTTCTTAGTATTTTCCTCATTAAGAACAAAATCATCAAGATTCTTATCAATATATTCTTGTAATTGACAAGCTTCATCTTCAATGTGTTTTCTTTTTTCAAACAAATTACTGACCATATTCTTGTTCCATTTACAAAGAGAAATTCTAGCTTGCCTAAGTTTTTGACAAAATACATACATAGTGTTCCCAATAATCTCACATTTCCATTCTTGTTTAACAATATCCAAAAATCTTGATAAGTCTCAATGAAGGTCCTGGGTTTGAACCTCATTGAAGGCACTTTGTGAATGACAATCCACACTAATTTGGTATGGGTGGGGTGTGAGTGGACCACACCCTCTCATGCCTCGAGAGTTTACCATGTTGAGTTCGCCTGGGGTGGGTTCTCTCACTCATAAAAAAATCCAAAAAATCATATCTATTAACAAAAGCATTTATAAATAACAAAAGAATTTTCTTCTTTTCAAGAATATCATTTATATAAGCAAAGATGATCTATAATAAATATGAATAGTATGAGTGATTTCTCCTCATAAACTAGAACAACTTTTTAGAAAGTTCATATTATAGAACATACTATCAATTCTAGAAATAACAAGTTTATTGCCTTGTTGTATATTACCCCAAGTGTAGTGAGATCCTTTCAGATCAAATTAAATTAGATTGGAATAGGAAATACATTCACTGAATTCATTCTTACCAAAGCATATATCAGGTGTAATTATTTTCCATAAGGTAATACATTAGGCATAAGCTTTCATTGAATTAGTTTCTGCCATTAGATTTGGTAAGAATGAACCTTTTGGTAAGAATGTTTGTGGTGATTTTAATACATTAGATCAGGAATGATTATTTTCCATCATCACTAGTCAAGGAGACTGTAGTTAAACTCGAAATTCATTGGCATAATAATAAGCATTATAGTAAAGTCCAACCTATAGAACTCCCAAGTTAATCTATCAGTTTTCAATGACATAACCGATATAGTACCCAATCACACTAAAAATATCATCATCCCAAAGCTCTAGGGAAGACCATAGATCTTAGTCCATACTGGAATATCTTTCAATTCTAAGTTTCTCAATAGATTCACCTCTAGCCATTTTTTTGACAATAAATAGATTACCAACAAAAAGTCACAAACCCTTTTCGATGATCATTTCTAGATGAGGGGTTTAATGGGGATCTACTATAAGGAAAGTAGCATCCAGGTCCACTATAGGAACATCACAGAGGATAGGGAATGCATGGATCACACAGTTATATTAAAAATGTAAAATTGTTTGTTAAATGGTAATTGGTTGCAATACGTTGTTATGAATAATTGCACGATTATTGTTTCCCCCACATACCAGCTTCGGCTGACTGACGTTTTGTTTGTCGACATTTTAGGTACAAAGCCAAAAGGACAAACAGTAAATCGTCATATTGAGAAATACATGAATTGAAATACAAGGAGGATTAGTAGAGTAGAAATTCATATATGGATACAAGTTTAGAGATCCAAATTTTCAAAAGGTATGCAAAAGTTTATTTTCTTACAGCTTTCCAGTATAGTCTGTTAAAATTTAATAATTGTTCTTGGTTAAATGCTTAACCTTTGATCCGGAAATTATGGGTGTAGCTACGAGCTCTCGGTCTCCCTTAATTGGGGGTTACCGGAAGGTGGGGTCATAACAGGTCGCTTCAAATGTGTATTGACTATCAGATGATCAATCAGGCAACCATTAAGAACAAGTACCCCTTTCCTAGAATAGATGACATGTTTGACCAACTCAAATTAGCTCGAGTCTTTTCCAAGATTGATTTGAGGTTAGGATACCACCAGGTGAGAGTGAGAAGTGAGGATATACCTAAAATGGCTTTCAGAACCCGTTATGGCCATTATGAGTTTGTGGTCATGCCGTTTGGGTTGTCCAATGCACCCAGTGTCTTTATGAACCATATGAATAGTATGTTCCAGCCATTCCTTGACTCTTTTGTGATAGTGTTCATAGACAACATCTTGGTGTACGCTGATGACCTAGCTCAACACCGTGACCACATAGGTAGAGTCCTTGATATCTTGAGAAAGCAGAAGTTTTATGGAAAGTTCTCAAAATGTGAGTTTTGAATAGACCAAGTCATGCTTCTCAGACACATCATCTCAGGAGGAACGATCACTGTAGATACAGCCAAAGTCTCAACAGTTCGAGACTGGCCTACACCAAAGAACCCCTCTGAGATCCGTATCTTTTTGGGGTTGGCCGGATACTACCATCGCTTCATCAAGGATTTCTCAAAGACCTCTTTGCCACTGACCATGTTAACCAAGAAGGATGTGAAGTTTGTGTGGTCCGACGTATGTGAAGCTCGCTTCCAAGAGCTGAAGGAGAAGCTGACCACTGCCCAAGTGTTAGCCCTACCTTCCAAAAATGAGGGTTTCATGATATTCACTAAATGCTTCAAGGATGGGACTTGGCTGTGTGTTGGAACATAATCGACATGTGGTTGCATATGCTTCCTGACAACTCAAGCCCAATGAGGTGAATTACCCGACACACGACCTGGAACTGGATGCTATCATCCATGCCTTGAAGATATGGAAACATTACATGTACGGTGCTACCTTCGAGATCCTCACCGACCATAAGAGTCTAAAGTACCTACTGACACAAAGAGACTTAAACCTACGACAACAATGATGGATGGAGTACATGAAGGATTACGACCACCATCGCCTATCATCCTGGTAAGGCGAATGTTGTAGCTGATGCTTTGAGTCAGAAACAACTCAAGTGTGCAACTATTTTGGTGGAGTGGACTCCACAACCGCTTGAAGATTGAGTTTGGTTGGCCAATATCCAGATCCAATCTGAGTTGTTAGGAAAGATTATGGCAGCGCATTTGGTTAGTGGAGAACTCGACAAGATGAAGGGTTTAATGATGAAGCCACAAACTCGTCTCTTAGTGGGAGTAGACAGAGGGATCATATTTGGAAATTGCATATGGGTTCATTTAGATTCACCGATAAGGGAACGTATCCTGCAAGAGGCCCATGGTTCTAAGTATATGATGCACCCGAGAACTACCAAGATGTTTAAAGACTTGCAAAGGTTTTTCTGGTGGCCAGGAATGAAGAGAGACATTGTGGCATGTGTGGCCAGCTGTCTTAGGTGCAAGATGGTGAAGGCTGAAAACTAATGACCCGGTGGACTTTTACAGTCAATAGAGATTCCTAAATGGAAATGGGAGAAGATCACCATGGATTTTGTGGTGGGTCTACCCCGGACCAAGAAAGGTCATGATGCGATATGGGTTGTGATAGATCATCTTACCAAGTCGGTGCACTTCCTTGCCTTAAAGACCACTACCAAGGTGGCAGACCTAGCTGAGCTATATATCAGAGAGATAGTGTGTTTGTATGGCGTACCCAACTCGATCATATCTGATAGAGACCCAAATTTTACTTCCAAGTTGTGGAAGCAAGTTCAAGAGGAACTTGGTATGAGGTTGATGTTTAGTACCGCCTATCACTGACCGACCTAAATCACACGTCCAAAGGGTGTTGATTACAGTACTCAAACTTTTAAAGAGATAACCCGACTTTCAGGCCCCCATAATGATAAACGGGGTCTGATGTAGCGATCAGGGTCGAACACAGGGACAAGGTTGGTCGTGTTAAGAATGCGGAATCAACACTCTTATACCCCAGCAAAAAAGGATATAAAGAGATGTTCCATAAGGAATGGTATCACAAGAATAAGAACATGAAAACCAATAAGAAAAGGAAACAAACTGTAAACAAGTATATGGGGAAAACCCAGGTTGGGGTTTACCAACTAAGGCACCTCATCAACATGTAATACTACCTCTCTCTCTTGCACACTCATATCAAGATTACAAGCAACCATTCAAATGTCCATTTCGCTCTCTCTCGAGATGAGGATGGATCTAAGTCTAAAAGAAGTCTCTCTCTCTCGAGATGACAACTCAAAAACCTCACAGCAAAACAACTGGTTAAAGACTTAGTATTCCAACACTCTCGTGCATTCATACCACTCCATGACATGGGATAAAATCGATATTACTCTGTAGAGATATCAACAATCAAACAACACAATATGGTAGCTAAGCATACAACTAAAGCATTAAAAATAGGTGCATGGAGATAATCTTGATAAGAATATGTATATTCAAAAGAAAGAGATAATATACATGTTGGGAGAGCCTTAGTGGCTACTCCCAACCCAAGTTAAGGTGTTAGCCACTCATGCTTGCGGACAACATGATGACGCTACATACAAACAAATCCATAAGGTTCATGAAGAGGGGAAGAGGTACAACAGGATGAAGTGGTAGATCTGGAAGAGAAGAACGTGATACTACACACTACTTCTTCAAATCTGGATCTACCACACGGATAGCCTTCTCCTGTCGAAGAAGGGGTGGACAACAATCTTCTCTCTCCTCAGCTTTTTCTCCTGGAGGTCTAAGTTTGACAAATGGATGGTCGGAGATGAGTCTAAAATGCAGCAACACTTCATGGCTTCGGGATCTGATCTGTATGATCTACCCCCCTTGATAAGATAGGTGGGGGCACTATTTATAGGTGCCATCCACTGACTTAGAACCATGGTCACGATTTTTTTTCTTCTATTAAGTGAGGTCAAGACCATGGTCGTGGTCTCTACCTTATTCTTGTCTGGTCGCGGTCCTCATATAATTACGGTCATGATTTTTGGATTGCCTTGGCCACTGTCCTTGAATAGCCGCAATCACGATTCCTCTGGATAGCTGCAGTTGCGGTCTCTGGGATAACCATGGTCACGGTCTTTGGATCACTGTGGTTGTGGCATTGAGGTGATGCAAACTGCGGGTGCTGTGAGAGGAGTGAGTGAGGAGAAGAACCACGGTCATGGTCTTTTCATGATCGCGGTCGTAGTCTTTTGGTGATTGCAGTCGCGGTCTTTTGAATAACCACGGTCGCGGTCTCCAAAATCGTGACCTAAGCAGTGTTGATTGCTGAAAGTATTAAACAAGGCTTTAGTAAAAAAGATAGAGAAATTATGTGAAAAGTTAACTAAAGTTATACTAAAAGTGGTGTAAAATATATACAGAAAGTGCGTAAAATACGGTGCTATCAACTCCCTTAAACTTAGAATCAAGCCTATCCTCAGGCTAAGTGTAGGTCTGAGAACTCATAGAGAGAAAGAATGAACACGCTTAAAAGAAAACATAATAGCATGACTAAAATATCTCATCCTTGCAACAAGACTACTATTGTATGTATTCAATCCCTTAGGTCTCAATCTTCCTCTTTTTAATGGGGGTTGCATATTCTCATTTTAATTATCATAACCTTCTATTGTAAAAGGTTTCTCCTTCCCAACTAATCACCCCTCCCTTATCTAACATCCATACTAATGCCACATCTTTTCGAAAGGCAGCTTTCACACCTATTCTTTATATTATGAGGCCCCTATGCTAATGTGTATAGGTAGGCTTGAAGCTTTTAAGTGTTTCCTCTTCCCCCTGAACTCCTCACCCACAACTTCCGTAAGAACAATGTTTCCCTTTTTGGGCTTCTGACTTTAAGTCAGGTGGTATGTGAAGTTCCATTCAGGATTGGAGGTGTGTAAGCTTGGCTTCCAGTTTCCACTTACAGGCACGACATATCTACATTCATGAGTGCAGCAATATACCGGTCGGGCAGAAACTCTTGGCATCTTTTAGGGCACATCTCTCATATTATTATTTTTTTAATTGATTTTTGGCTTTTTATCTCTCCTTTCAAGCTTGGTTTTGAGGGTTTTGGTTGGTTTTATGGGCGGCCAAGCCTCTTTTGGACATTTTCCTTGAACATGGCAGCTTTTTCCTTTCTATAGAAACAAGGATTTTATGGATAGAAGCGTCAGGTGGGGGTGGTTGTTGAGGAGTATGACTGAGGTTCTCTAGTCTGTCGTGGTTTCATGAGTTAGGGAGTTACATTTACAATGTCTTATTGCAAGAATGAGATATAGTAGTCTTGCTATGGCTGTTGTTTTACTCATGCTTTCCTGTGTATGTGGCTCATATTTTTCTCTCTCTGAGGTCTGAATACTACATTTAAAAAAAATTAGCGAGAGAAAGCGAGCTTCTAACAGGTTAGTTGTAATGAAATTTCAAATTTTCAAAATTTTTGACTGTGTAATAAAAGGGGAAATGAAAAAGGAAGTAAATGAAAAAGGGCGGTACAAGTATCTCTGTGGCCCATTTATGACTCCTCCCCCAAACTTTCCTGAACCCCATCCTGGGGTGTCAAAATTTGAGTAAGAAGTATAAACGAGCCTTCTTGGTTTGTTTATTTGGTGGGGAAGGCCCATTTGGACTCCAGGAACATGCTGGCGTAGATACCCCTAAGTGTGTGACATTGCTCGTACTGCATGTTCTCCACCTTGAGGCCAGTAGTTGTGATAGCTACCATCCACGATAGGCAGAAGAACCCACAGTCATTGGATAGGGGTATCTTCTTAAGGCTTCTATGGCAATACTGAGTTTTCTTGAAGTCCTTACCTTTTGTCATTGTGTACCCTCTACAGTGTTGTTGAGTCATCTCAACGATGGCTTCAGCGTAGGTATTCACCTTTTCTTCAGTAGGAGAATTTGTTGTTGTCATGTTAGTCATTTTCTTGAGTGAGAAGGTTGCGTCGGAGTTATTATACAGACTACAGTCCTTTTCAATAGGTTGACATGCAGCAAGGTCCAGTGGCTGTCATGAAGAATTGGCAAGAAAATTTGCTCAGGCGTGGCCGCTTGAAACCGTCATTGCAGCCACTCTATTTCTCCCATCTTCTTATCCTTGAGGATGTCGTCTACTAGTAGGAAATATTCCATGTGTGAGTTTGGCATTGAGTACCCTAATAATGCCTGGTAGGCTGACATTGTGTTCACAGAGAGGTACCCTCCTATTTTCAACGTTTCTCAGAGGTCATCCATTAGTACGCAGATGCCATCCCGTTCAAAGATGACATCTCCCGGTGAATTGTCTTCTTTCAGAGAACTCATAATTATGTTAAGTTCTTCCATCAACTGAGTGAAGCAGCTCCATCTGTCAAAATTCTCGAAAGAATGCATTATTTCTCCTACCGGCCCGTCTGGTCCATCGTTCCCCAGGTCTTCTTCAGCTTCTGCTTCTGTGGGTTGTTCTTCTGTAGGAGGAACTTCGGGAGTTTCTATTATTGAAGGCTACTGTTCTTCTTCTATTTGCTTCATAGCTTCTTCAGACTCTACAGTCCAGCCCGCTATCCAAGTTGTTGCTCTGGCTGATTCAAACAGGTCGACCCACATGGTCTTGAGCAATTCCCTCTAAGATATCTTCTCGGGTAGAGGGATGTCCATGTGGAGCCTAGGGGGCATGATACTTGCAGCCATCATCGGATCCTTGAAGAATCTGCGATCGTAGATGACCTCCATGACATACATGCCTCGCAGTCCATGCATGTCTTCCATATTCAGATATTCTAGGGGGATGCCCTTGTTGATGGCTTCCATCATGCGCAGAATGATGAAGGCACAATCCCCCAAACTAGCTGCCTCCTGGGGAACCTTCTTGTTGATGAAGAACAGCTTCTAGTACCCTTGAAATTTTAAGCCCGCCTCCTTGATAGCTCGTTGTAGGCATATCGGAATCTTCAAAGCATCCCTAGCATCCTTCCTTTTGTATATCAGAAATGTGTTGTCCATCTCAGTTGTACAGCAGTTGAGCACCGTTGTCTTACGTTCATGTAGATCGACGACTATTAGTGCCTAATGCTTTGCATTCCTGATGGGCAACGTCATGGTTTTTGTATCTTTTCTCCAGATTGCCACCTGTAGTTCCAACACTTCTACCACCATGTATTCTTCTTTGTATAATAGGCTGGCCAGACGTGTGGTGTCGTTGAAAATCGGTTGTGGCTTGTCTAGATGTAGGAACTCTTCCAGGAGGATGGCACAAAGTACCTTAAACATTCTTTTGTGTACTTGCGCCTTTTCCAGGAAAACCCTCTGAAAGTCATCTCTGGATAGACGTTTACCCTTTTTGTTGTACAGTATGTCCGACCCGGGTAGATCGTCATTGAGGATATCTACCAAGACATGGAGATATCTGTAGGAGATGCACGACACGGTTGTCATGTCCATGTCCTTCATCTTGCTTGGCAGAGGAGGAGCTGTTGCATGTATCTCTTTCTTGTCCCCAGCTTGTCTCTCCTTGGTGAGCTCACCCATGAAGAAGGTTGCTAGCCTGCCATCCTCATCCTTGGACGTTGTCTCCGGTGCAATCGGTGCTGATGCTTCTTGGATAGTCGGCATATCCTTTACTACTTTCTCAGTAGTTTTATGCATAGATTGCAATGTGGGTGTTGGTCCATCTTCCTCTGAGGAGGTTTCTGTAGTGTTTTTGTCTTGGAGTTACTCTCCTCAGAGGCCTATCCCAACTTGGCTTCTGCCATCATCTTTAGAGTGGCCTCCATCTTCCCATCATATATGTAGTCGTTGTGCTCTTCATGAGGTAGTAAGAGGAGGAATTCATTAGATTCATCGAGCACAGCTCCCAGCTCTGCTGTCAGCCTATCTATTTCTGCTGCTCCGAGCGAGCTGAGCTCTGCGACCACTTCCTCCCGATGAGCAGATGCTATCTGCTCTTCTATAGTTGGAGTGTGTGCTAGAGGAGAGAGGTGATGTACTGCCTGGTGCTTATTTTCATCGGCGATTTCATCCATCACCTCCTTAGGATTGCAGTTGAGGTCGAACCCCTTCGTTTGTGTTGCTTGCCTTTCAGTCTGGGGGCTCGACCTTTTTGATGACTGGCTTCCTTCTTGTTCAGCCATGGGAGATGGCTTCTTGCTTGTTCTTACATTCTTTGTTGCGTAGGCTCCTATTGTGCCGGCTCCTACCCCTGGTCCCCCCACATTGTCGTCGTGGCTAGAGGGGCTCACCAAGGAAAATGCTGGGATGGAAGTGCACTTTTTCCTCTTCTTCTCCCGCCGAGCCTCGAGTTCTGTGTGAAGCTGGTCGAGCTTATGATGGTCTTCTTGTACACCTTGATGCTCTTCTTCAAGGGCGGCCATTGCTTCTTCATATTCTTGGTGCATTTTCTCGTTATCTGTGTGTATGGCCTGCCCTTCTTTTTGTAGGAGTGCCATCTCCTCCGACATCTTCTTCAACATCCCTATCATCATCCACTAGTTACTTAAAACCTCTTGGATGAAGTCCGGGAATATTTTCATCCTTTCATCTAATGCATGTACCTGCGTTGTTATGGATGACAAAGATATAGAAATTTTTTCATTTATAGTATCGGTTTAATGCACGTGTTCCCACATTGCATCAAACCTTGTACCTAAAGCACCCCTGAAAGAGGGTGCTTGTCATTGTTGCTGATGCAGCTGCTGCTTTGCACATACCGTCAATGAACTCGACACGACTGACTTCTTCGGTGATGGCGGTGGGGGCATCTCTCCTGATTTCTCTATTGCCGCCTCCGGTACGGCCTGGGAGCCTTGTCTATCTTTCCCTACCTCCAGTACGTCTACTGGATGTGGGGATTTTGGCCGAGGTTTGTCCTCTTCTGCCTCCGGTATGGCTTGAGAGCCTTGTCCTTCTGGCTCTACCTCTGGCATGCTGGTAGGCTGTGACACCTCTTCTTTAGCCTCATTCTTCTCCGCCTCTCCCTCCACTACAGTTGTTTCCTCTTGTAGAGTTGGAGAGGTGGGGTCCACAACTCTTGCATCCGCCTATTATTCTGCGGCCTTCTCTCTCTCAACTGGCTTGATGGTGGTGTCTAGTTTATTCATCTCCATTGCCAATTTCTTCCTCAGCTCCTAGTTCTTCTTTATTTTTAGTATTGGGACACTGCTTTCCCCTGTTGAGGGTGCTAGTTCTGTCAGTATGCTGGTGTGCAGTGACCCGGAGCTCATTTTCTTGATGTCTTCGAGAGTCGGCCGTAGCTTATGGGCGTCATAAAATGCCATCTCAGGGAGGGGGAGTGGCTTCTTTAATCCTTTATGCTTGAAGAATGCTTTCTCCCCCTTTAGTTCTAGGATTCCCATGCTGGCGAGGGACTTTATGTCTATGCTCTGTTGTCCCTCCATTTCTTCGTATCTTTGAACTTCTCCTTCTTCCAATAGGTAATCGGCGATCATTGTTATTTGATTGCCCATACAGAAAGCAGATTTTCACTTTACTTCACCGCCTACTACCGCCGATAGCCTTCTGATTAGGATTCTTCCTATAATAACTGATCGATTTTTGATCATGGACCATATAAGGAAGAGATCCCCTTTCCTGACTGTTCTGGTCTCCGATCTGGCATCTATAGTGAATGCGGTGATCTTCTGTATTGTTTTAATGAAGCAGGAGGTGATTCAGGAGGATTTGGAGCTCTTAAGGTTGTGCTTTTCCTCCCAGTTAACTATTCCCACATCTTGTTGTTGTCATATGCAACAATCTCTTTTTTTCCTGGAGCAGCTAAACATGCCTTAGCTTCTTCTTCCGTTGCAGTGAATATCCTATTCAAGTCTGCCTCTGTCACCGTGTGGGTTTTGTCCCCTAGTCGTACTTGGAGCATGAAGTCCCCACCTCCCATTGCTCGTTCCTCGCTACTGGAGGTGACCTTTGTCAAAGAAGACAGAAATTCTATGGTCAACCTCCTGTAGGACTTTATTTTGGGCATGTAAATGGTGCATAAAATTGCACCCTCTAGGAACTTCACCATCTTGTCATAAATCCCCAACTTCTTGAAGTCCTCCACGTTGAACTAACATGTGGGGCTGCATTCTTTATTTGCTGACATCCAGTCGTAAGCATACGAGTGCACTACATCCTAGGGCATGAACGGTGGCTCCCCTTCTTATGCAAAGGTTCCTTCCACTGCCTCTTTCACCCTTGCCTTCTTGTTGGGTCTGGGTTCCTTCAACGCAACTTTCTACTTTTTTCCGTGCACTGGGCTCCCCGACTCTTCTGGTCGGTACTCAGAGGTCTTTGTCTCCTCTGTTTGTTCAATTTCTTCTAGGGACTCTTCTTGTGGTACCCCTTCTAGAATTGTCTAATATTACTCCAATCTTAGTTGTATCTCTAGGAGTTTGGGCCCTGGTATAGAGTTGTTCTTCTTCAGTTGTTCTGTCAAGCCCTTCACTATCATCTCTACCTCCTTTAGGGAAGTAGCCTTCTTGAAAAGGGGGTCGCTGGTTGCTGGAGAAGACATTCTGTGAAATTTAAAACAATAAAGGAGTTTAGGTCTTAGTAAGGTTTACTGAAGATCACCTTTATTGTTCTGGGCATGATTATCATCAGATTATAGGTTATCATCCTTAACTGAAAATTTATGGTTCAAATTTTATTAAGTGGACAATAAGAACTATGATTGCAGTTATTGTCACCTCAGAGCATAATGCGGGCACAACCTTTTTGAAAAGATCACGGTCGTGATTTCCTGAAGAAAGATCACGGTCATGATTATTACTACGGTCGTGATAGTAACCGCGATTGTGATTATAATCACGGTCGTGGTGTCTCTTCAGGAAAGCCTAAACTAGCAAGTTTTTAGGGGTTCGACGACCACTGTGGTCACAGTTCTAGGGTTTTCCATCTTGCGTCGGTTAAGATGACCGTGATCATGGTTCGTCTTCCCCGTTTGTTCAGTTTTTCAGACCTTTTGTTCTTTGTCTTTTCAAGCAACCATTATTCCATTTTTAGGGTTTTTAGGTTTTCTTTTTCTTCTTAGGGACGAAAAGATACAAAACTGTGCGTTCGGAAATAAAGCATCGATGGGGCGATCACCAGATAAACTATGGGAGTGGATCGCCGTAGCGACGATGGAAAAGTTCAAGATCAAGGAAAAAGTTTTTCAACGTGAAACATAGAGAAAACAAGAAGTTACCTTATTGATGGGTGTGGCTGTGACGGCAGCGACGATCGCAATCGAAAAATGGTGGACTCGCGGCGGCAGGCTGCAGGTCTCGAATCGGCACAAAGGTCTTAGGATTTAGACGATATCAATGAGAGCATAAAGAATCTAAAGTTCAGTTTCTTAACGGTATTTATAGGCGTATGGATTGTGACCCAACTAATCGAGTGAAAAGATCGTGGTCGCAATTTTGCATGAAGGAGCCGCTGTCGTGATTTTTCCTTGAAGAAACTGTGGTCGTGACTCTTTTGGTCAAAGAGGGTGATCGCGGTCACAATTATTCAGATCAAAAGGGAAGACCGCGGTCGTGGGTTTGCTTAAGCAAAAGCAAAGCCGCGGTCACGATTATAGTCGCGATCGTGATTAAACAAGGGTCAATTTTCTTTGGAGATTAAACTTAAACTAATTAAATTCAAAATGAAAATGAAATTTCTTAGAAAAGGAAGAAAAACTTAAACTAAAGGAGAGAAGGTAAGAGAAAACAAAGATAAAGAGAAGAAAGAGATGAAAACTTGGGTTTCCTCCCAAGAAGTGCTTGCTTTCAAGTCTCTTATCTAGATTGCATAAATTTTTCACTCCTTGGGTCCTTCAATTGGATGAGGAAACTCTTGATTCTTCTCCTCGTTGGGTTGGGCTGGTTCATCCAGGTTGATCTCTGATCTTCTTACAAAGGCTTCATCCTCATAGAATCTTTTCACCCTGTGGCCATTGACCTTGAAGATCCCAGTCTTCTCTCCTTGAATATCCATCATTCCTGATGGATAAATTTTTACCACAGAGAATGGGCCTGACCATCTCATTCTAAGCTTCCCAAGGAAAAGACGAATGCTGGAATTGAAGAGAAGCACCTTGTCTCCTTCATGGACATCCTTGTTTTTCAGGTGGGTATCGTGCCACTCCTTTGTCCTTTGTTTATAGATTATTGCGTTTTCATAGGCGTGCAGTCTTAATTCTTCCAATTCTTGCAATTGTAAGTAGCATCCTAGACCAGCTTTTTCCATATCCATATTCAGAAATTTTATGGCCCAGAGGGCTTTGTGCTCAAGTTCCAGAGGTAGATGGCAGGATTTCCCATATAGTAGATGATAGGGTGTAGTTCCAATGGGGTTTTTGAAGGCGGTTCTATATGCCCAAAGGGCATCATCCAGCTTCATTGCCCAATCTTTTCTCATTCTTCTAACAGTTTTTTCTAGAATTTGCTTCAGTTGTTTGTTTGACAGTTCCACCTGCCCTAAAGTTTGACGGTGGTAGGGTGTAGCAACCTTGTGCCTGACTCTGTACTTTTTCAGCAGCTTTTTGAACTAGTTTTCACCAAAGTGGGATCCTCCATCACTTATAACGGTGTGTGGTACACCAAATCTTAGGAAAATTGTCTTCTCAAATAGCCTTATAACAGCCTTGGAGTCACATGTCAAGGTGGCAACAACCTCCACCCATTTTGAAACATAATCTACAACAATGAGAATGTATTTGTACCCTTTGGATGGTGGGAAAGGTCCCATGTAGTTGATCCCCCATACGTCAAAAATTTCAACTTCTACCCACTCTGCCATAGACATTTCGTTTCTTTTTCCAATATTCACTGTCATCTGACATTCCTTGTAGGTTTTTACATATGTTACGGCATCCTTGAACAATGAAGGCCAATAGAAACCTGATTGTAGGACCTTAGCTGATGTCTTGTCATTCCCTAGATGTCCTCAGTGGGGTGAGGAATGGCATTCCCTCATAATATCAGGCACTTCTTCTTCAACAACACATCTTCTGTATAGATTATATGAGCATCTTTTGAAGAGCATGGGATCATCCCAGTAATAATTCTTTATAGAAGAGAAGAGTTTCTTTTTCTGATGGTAGGTTATTTCTGGTGGTAACTCCCCACAAGCAAGGTAATTGCAAATGTCCACAAACCATGGCAATTTCTGTTCTTCGACTTCTATCATGAGCAAAGCCTCATCTGCATAGTTATCATTAACATGTGGCTCATGATTGTCTTCGACGATAATCCTTGACAAATGGTCGGAAACTATGTTTTCCACCCCTTTCTTATCAATGATCTTGTGATCGAACTCCTGGAGTAACAAAGCCCATCTTAGCAACCTAGGCTTAGTGTCCTTTTTCTGCATTAGGTATCTTATAGATCCGTGGTCAGTATAAACCTTTACTTTTGTTCCAATCAGATAAGACCTGAATTTTTCAAAAGAAAAAATAATAGCTAGCATTTCTTTCTCCGTGGTAGTGTAATTTACTTGTTCCTCATTCAGAGTGCGGCTGGCGTAGCAGATTACATGATGTTTCTTGTCCTTCTTCTGCCCTAGGACCGCCCCCACGACATAGTCACTAGCATAGCACATTAGCTCGAAGGGTAGCTCCCAATCCAGAGCTTGGAGAATAGGTGGAGCTACAAGGGCTTCCTTCAAGGTCTGAAAAGCTTTCAAACAATCATCTGTAAAATCAAATTCTGAATCCTTAATTAGTAGATTTGAGAGGGGTTTTGATATCGTTGAAAGGTTCTTGATGAATCTTCTATAATAATTGACGTGACCAGGAAAACTTTGCACTCCTATCACATATTTAGGTGGAGGCTGTTGGGTTATAAGGGGAGGCAGAGAAGGCAGTGGAAACAAAAATTTTCTCCTCCCCAAACCCAGAACAAGGAAACGCGTCAACGTCTATACAATAGGAAATGATGGTTTGTGGAATCATACCTTGTCCTGAGGCTTGCTTGGCGACAATACCTCGTGGCTTCCGCAGTCTTCACCTCCGGTCTTGGACGGTGTCTGTGCAGCTCGTGGTCACACCAGGACTGATGACTCCTAGTCTCACCGGGACTATCAGGATTGACATCTGTCCTCTGAGCGGCAGAAATCTCCCGCCTCTGAAGTAGTCCACACGGACCACCTGGAACTCCAATCTCCTTGTCCCACAAGGAATTGGAAGGAGTCGCAGCCTCCTATCAGTGTACTAGTCACTGACACACTCTCCTACCACCAGTCACAATCTACAATTGTCTTTCCCTTGTTGTGCCTCCCTTATCGGGTAGCACTTGCTCGGGCTCTCTCGGTTACCAAAACCAGAGAGAATGACAACTTTGCAGAGCAACTGGTTTGCACTGAGTTGTACTTTGAGAAGCCCCCAATACCCCTATATATATAGGAGGGTCATGGGACAGGGTTCTCTATCCCGGGCAATGCGGGACTAAAGCAGGAGTAGAAGGGTTTGAGATTTTCCACAAAAACAACCAACTGCGCAGCCTGAACCGATCGTTTCATTACTGAAACGGTCAGTTGGGGACCTGAACCGGTCATTTGACACCTCAACCGATCGGTTGGGACCCATGAAACGGTCAGTTCACTTCTGAACCGGTCGGTTCATGGTCCTGGTTAGTTCCCGATTGACTTTCCATCTTTTGTTTCTAATTGGTATCAAATACCAATCCTTGTTCCAATCAAATTGGGCAAGTGAAACGAAAAGAAATTTCTCACCAATCCTACTTTCCCAACTTGCTCGGTTGCATCAGTTGAACCGATCATTTCAATACTTGAAGCAATCATTTCATCCTGTCCATGAGCCGATCGACTCACCATCTGAGATGATCGGTTCACCAAGCTGAGCCGATCGGTTCATCACATGAGCCGATCGGTTGGGAGTGCAGATTGTGCAGAATCAGTCAATTGCAGTTTCAATCAATTTGATACTGTAATCAATCAGTCCAACACCTTGAACATTATGATATTGAGCTATCAACTGATTGAGTGTTTAATTGAACTACTAAACTCCTTTAGCAATAAATCTAAACATTATTTGTGGACAAAACTCCTCTTCCAGGTTAAATCCTATGTGTGTGACCCTACAGGTGCATTTCACGTTGGCAGTGAAAGTCCATAACACTTATGACTTCACAAGCAAAGAGCGGTGCCTAGTCACACATCAATGCTACCCAAGTGAAATAGAAAGTTGGAGAACAACTTTCAATCCTACAATCCGTGAATGGTGTTATAGTGAATGTATAATTCCTTTGTCACCGATATCCCGAATGAACTCAAGGCATGGAACAGTCATCTTGTCAACATTCATTCACTTTCTTGATCTCAGAGTAGATTAGAAGAGATATGTATGACATCAATATCACATACTGATTCACACATGCGTGCACGCCTTTCTCAATCCTACTCATCAAGTGGCCATGGATATCATACTCCCTCAGGAGGGACAAATCCCATATCTATCACTCACCCCTCAAAAGCCCCATATGTGAAAGCCACCCAATCATCACCTTTATAACAACCCATGTTTCAGGACTGCGTTTGATAATGTCAAAGAGATCCCAATGACATGTGTTGAGTGTAGTGATTTTAGGTCAAAGAATCACACTCACCACCATCACTGTGAGTACAGACTGTGACTACCATGTCATGGTTCCATGTGTCAAACTCACGGTGGGTCTATCCGGTACACTTGTTCTCTAACAAGTACCTATGTGTTTGGTTTGATATCTCTATATCATGACTAATGAGATTCTGTCATCAACCAACACCACAATCTAGTCTTGTGTGTCATTGCTGTCTATCTACCTTCCACAATGACATCTAACTAGGGACATAACAAGAATGTACAAACTCTTAGCATCTGTATGATCTCATCGTTCAGGTCCTTAACCTGAAAGCATATGTCATTGAGTACTGTCATTCTCTAGACATTCAATCTGTTCTATCACTATCTCATATGACTGAACCAGAAAGAATTGGAAGCTTTCCTTTGATGTTTATCAAATCAATCTTAATGTATCCCACCAATCATCCCATGATTGGCTCTCAGGGCATACATACCAACAGAGGCAGTCTAGAGATAGCCTCGATCTTACTGACATCTACTTCAATTCCTATCTTTGGGACTTTGTGGCCCAGGACTGTGCCTTCTTGCACCATAAAATGGCATTTCTCCCAGTTGAGGACTAAGTTCTTCTCTTCACAGCATTGTAGGACTAACGATAGGTTTTTCAAACAACCATTGAAATCTTTTCCATAGATAGAAAAATCATCCATAAAGACCTCCACAATGTCCTCCAGAAAGTCTGAGAACATCGAGATCATGCAACGTTGGAATGTCGCAGGAGCATTTCATAATCTGAATGACATTCGTCGGAAGGCATAAGTACCATATAGACAGGTGAAGATAGTTTTCTCCTGATCATCAGGTAGGATGGGAACTTGGTAAAATCTGGAATAACCATCCAAGAAGCAAAAATATTCGTGATGTACAAGTCTTTCTAGCACTTGGTCGATAGAGGGAAGAGGGTACTGATTTTTCTTCATTGCTTGATTAAGCTTTCGATAATTGATTCACATTCTCCACCCGATGATAGTCTGGATGGCTATTTCATCTTCTTTATCGCCTTTCACAACTATCATCCCCCCTTTCTTTGGTACAACATGAATCGGGCTCACCCAATTGCTGTCACTGATCGGGTATATAATGCATGCATCTCTTAGCTTGATGACTTCCTTCTTCACCACTTCTTTTAACATTTGATTCAGCTTCCTCTGGGGTTGAACCAGGGGTTTTGCTGGCTCTTCCAGATTTATGCGGTGCATACATAGAGAAGGGTTAAGTCCCTTGATATCATCTACTGAATAGCCTATAGCTTGCCTATGGAGCCTTATCTCCTTAAGAACTCTTTCCATTTTCTCTCCAGTCAGACTGGCATTGACTAGGACAGGATCCCTTTCTTCAGGATCAAGAAACTCATACTTCAGACCTTCCGGTAGTTGTTTCAGTTCTGGGTTGGGTTGTGGTACTTTCTCTTCTTCCGTCGTCAACTCTAGAGAAGCATACTTGACTGTCTCGAGAACTTCCTCTTCGTCGCTCAGATCTTCTTCATCTTGATTTAGTTATTTGAGGATCTCAGCAACCTCAGGGTCATCGATTTCTGAATCTTCTTTGTTTAACGCCCTCATAAGAGGGTCTACCACTATTGTGTCTTCTTCTACTTCCTCACAATATTGGTTGTAGCTATCCACGAAGTAAGAAGATTCGAGCATGGATGGTCCTTTCATTGCGTCTTTCACCTTGAAATCTATGTGATCATTTCTGACCCTCAGAGTTATGATGCCTTCAGTGACATCAATCAGTTCCCTCCCGGTCGCCAAGAAAGGACCTCTGAAGATAATAGGGCATTTTAGGGTCTTCAATAGTGTCAATGATAACAATATCACATGGGATGAAGAATCTCCCCACGCAAATCTAAACATCTTCGACTACTCCCACTAGCCTCTTGAAGGTGTGGTCCGCCAACTCAATTCTCATATTAGTCCTGACCATATCAGTCAGTCCTAATCATTGCGTGAGGCTTAAAGGAATTAGACTGATGCTATCCCCCAAGTCGGCGAGGCCTTTCCTTTCAATTTTATCCCCTACAACAAAAGGTATAATAAAGGCTCCAGGGTCCTTCTTGGTAGGTAGTTCCACTTTTATGAAAGTTGTTGACATACTAGCAAGGTGCACAGTTTCAATCCTTCCTCCTCTTCTTTTCTTTGTGACCAAATCTTTGAATAACTTGGCATATGTTGGTATTTTTTCTAAGGCATCCATAAATGGCACCTCCAGGTGGAGCTTTTTCACCGACTCCACAAACTTCTCGTACCTCTTTTTGAGGTGTGCCTTTATAAGTTTGTACGGAAAAGGTAATATCGATGAGTATTGACTTCTTTTGGCAAATATTTCCTCCTTAGGTTATGGTTCTCTAACTTGAAAGAGTTGGTTCTCTCCCTTGGCTGGGTTCTCTGTAACATTCTTTGGCTCTGGTTCTTCATGTCTTGTCTCCTCGGGGTTCTCTATCGTCTTTCCCGATCTAAGGATCGCCATCTTGGAAGATTTTGTGTTAGAAGGAATCTTCCCCGAAGGGTTCTTCACGAGCTCAGCCAACTGAGCGAGCTGCTGGTCTATCTGGCATTGATGTGTTTGCATATCTGCCATTTGTACCTACATGGTGTTTAGAACGCCATAGTTGGACACTGCACTTTGTGCAAGTTGATTGTTTGTCGTGTCTTGTCTCTTGACAAAATCAAATAGTTGGCCTACTAAGTCAGGATGACTAGTACTCCTTGTCTCACTCTGTCCTTGAGCTTGTCCTTGTTCTTGATTTGTGTTAGCATCTTGGCAGTTTTGATACTTACCTTGACTTTGATAATTGGTTTTGTTTGTCTGGAAAGTGTTTGTCTTGGTGTATTGTCCTTGTCCGCTCTTCTTCTCGAAACTTGGTGGTTGCTTGGGTGGATTATTCAATTGATGTGAATTTTCTGCAACATCTTTGTTGCCATAACTAAATCCTGGGTGATCCGGTCTCTTAAAGTTAGAATAAGAGACATTTTTAGCTTCCTCCTCCTCGAACTCACTTTCACTTGATTCTTTGGGTCGGGTGTATATGCAATTATCTATCCCGTGCCCACATTCACCCCAGGTGACACACTTCATCACCTTCTCAATTTGCTTCTTTTGTTCCCCTCCTGATTCCTTCAACTGTTTGACATTCATGGCTATCTTTTGTATTTGAGATGTGATTTCTTCGAGTGACCTTGATTCAATTGGCGACCCTTCATTGGTAGCTTTCTTATAACACCCTCTATCGGTCTGATCATAATCAGTCCCATCTTGCAACTTAGCCATGTTTTCTATGATCTTTTTAGATCTACTAGGCTTTTTACTGAGAAAGTCACTTCCAGCCGCCGCATTTAGCGAGACTCTCTCTTCAGGAGTTAGACCATTGTAGAATGTTGTTATTAAGAATCCCTTCTTGTAATTGTGTTGAGGGAAGTCTCTATGGTACTCCTGATACCTTTTCCAAGATTCATGCAGATTCTCACTTTGTTTCTACATGAAAGATGTGATCTTCTGCCTATTACGGAAAGTCTTCTTTGTGGGGTAGAACTTGTTCACAAAAGCAACTACCAATGTGTTCCATCCATTCAAAGGTTGATTGGTAGTCCAAGGTACCAAGATAGTGCCTTGTCCTCTAAAGAGAAGATGAAACCCTTGTAGTAAATGACTTCTTACGGAACTCCCCACATCTTAATGGTGTCACAGATATTCTTAAAAGCGTCGAGGTGATGATAAGGGTTATCGTTCTTTGAATTCCCTTGAAAGCTTTTGTTCTGGATCATAGATATTACAGCTGGCTTCAGTTTGAAGTTCGCTGCATTGAACCTTGGCATGAACATAGGACATCTTGATTAGTTGGTTTTTGTAGTTGTCAACTCCTGAAGAGTATTTTCTTCCTCTCTGTCATCTTCGCCGGTGTTGTCCCTGCGATTTCTCTCTTGGTGGTTTCTTCTGTTCCTGCGGCGATGACGACGCTCCTCATTGTGATGATCATTTTCAGGTTGTTCTTGTTCTTCATAGAGATGATTGTCATTATAACGACCATCTTCATCGGTTCCTGGCAAATGTGGGTGTTGTCCAATCCTCGCGTTTCACTTGTCTGTTGAAAGGGGACCTTCCACGCGAGATGGCATGATGAACGAGAGTTAATTCAAACAAATCACTTCTTCTTGGGTACCTGAATAGGTTGTATAGTCGAGTAGGAAACCGGACTGGTAGAATGAACTATTCTACATGAATTTAGGTTGGAAAGCTAAAAATCACTGTGCTGTCAAGCTTATTGCTAAGCTTGAGGCACAGGAGTATAGTAAGTGGACTCATATTCTTAATAGTACCATTTTTCCTTGTCCCCGACAATGGCGCCAAAAAGTTGACCGACCTAAATCGCACTTCCAAAGGGTGTGGATTACAGTAGTCAGACTTTTAAAGAGATAACCCAACTCTTCGGCCCCCACAATGATAAACTGGGTCTGATGTAGCGATCGGGGTCGAACATAGGGACAAGGTTGGTCGTGTTAAGAATGCGGAATCAACACTCTTATACCCCATCCAAAAAGGGTGTAAAGAGATGTTCCCTAAGGAACAATATCACAAGAATGAGAACAACAAAACAAATAAGAAAAGGAAATGAACTGTAAACAAGTATATGGGGATAACCCGGGTTGGGGTTCACCAACCAAGGCACCTCACCAACATTTAATACTATCTCTCTCTCTTACATACTCATATCAAGATGACAAGAAACCATTCAAACGTCCATTCCGCTCTCTCTCGAGATGAGGATGGATCTAAGTTTAAAAGAAGTCTCTCTCTCAAGATGATAACTCAAAAACCTTGCAGCAAAACAACTGGTTAAAGACTTAGTATTCCAACACTCTCGTGCATTCATACCACTCCATGACATGGGATAAAAGTGATATTACGCTCTCAAGATATCAAAAATCAAACATCACAAGATGGTAGCTAAGCATACAAGTGAAGCATTAAAAATAGGTGCATGGAGATAATCTTGATAAGAATATGTATATTCAAAAGAAAGAGACAATATACATGTTGGGAGAGCCTTAGTGGATACTCTCAACCCAAGTTAAGGTGTTAGCCGCCCATGCTTGCGGACAACATGACGGTGCTACATACAGACAGATCCATAAGGTTCACGAAGAGGGGAAGAGGTGCAGCGGGATGAAGCGGTAGATGTAGAAGAGAAGAATGTGATACTACACACTTCTTATTCAGATTTCGATCTATCACATAGATAGCCTTCTCTTGTCAAAGAAGGGACAAATGACAATCTTCTCTCTACTTGGATTTCACTCCTGGAGGTCTAAGACTGACGGATAGATGGTCGGAGACGAGTCTGAAATGCAGCAGCACTTCGTGGCTTCGGGATCTGATCTGTATGATCTGCCCCCTTGACAAGATAGGTGGGGTCGCAATTTATAGACGCCATCCACCGACTTAGAACCACAGTAACAAATTTTTTTCCTATTAAGTGAGGGCAAGACCACAGTCACGGTCTCTACCTTATTCTTCTCTGGTTGCAGTCCTCATATAATCGTGGTCGCGATTCTTTAGAACGCCTCAGCCGCGGTCCTTGAATAGTCGTGATCATGATTCCTCTGGATAGCCGCAGTTGTGGCCTCTGGGATAACTGCGGTTGCAGTCTTTGGATCACCACGGTCGCGGAGTTGAGGTGATGCAAACTGCGGGTGCTGTGAGAGGAGTGAGTGAGGAAAAGAACCACGGTCACAATCTTGTGATGATCGCGGTCGCGGTGTTTTGAATAACTATGGTCGCGGTCTCCAAGATCGCAACCTGAGCTGTGTTGATTCCTGAAAGCATTAAACAAGGCTTTAGTCAAAAAGATAGATAAATTATGTGAAAAGTTAACTAAAGTTATACTAAAAGTGGTGTAAAATATATACATGAAGTGCATAAAATACGGTGCTATCAATCACCCCCAAACGGATGGTCAATCAGAAAGAATGATCCATACATTACAAGATCTGTTGAGAGCTTGTGTGCTTGATTGGGGTGGCTCATGGGAGCAGTACTTACCTTTAGCTGAGTTTGCCTACAACAACATGTACCAAGCCAATATCAGGATGCCTTCATATGAAGCTCTTCACAGGAGACCGTGTCGGTCACCACTTCACTGGGATGATGTTGGTGAGAGGACCCTGTTGAGGTCAGATGAACTCTAAGTGTATGCTGATAAAGTCACTTTGATCAAGTAAAGGCTGAAGAGAGCCCAGGATCGACAGAAGTCATATGCTGATGCTAAGCAGACTGATGTTCATTTCACTATAGGAGAACATGTTTTTCTGAAAATCCGACCGCTCCGAGCTATAGCCAAGAACAGAGGGAACCTGAGTCCCTGATACGTGGGTCCGTTTGAGGTATTAGAATGGATTGGTGAAGTTGCATATCATTTGGCATTACCTTCTCAGTATAGTATGATGTATGATGTGTTTCACGTGTCCCATCTAAAGTGATATGTGCAAGATCCAAGTCATGTGCTAAGCATTAAGCCTATTGAGCTTCAAGGGAAGCTGACCTATCCTGAGTCACCTTTGCGAATTCTAGATACCAAGGTGAAAGAGCTCAGATGTAAGAATATAGAGATGGTAAAGGTTCTTTGGAAGCACCATGGAGAGGATGAGGCCACATGGGAGCTGAATACAGACCTAGAAAAGGCATATCCTATCTTGTTTGTTTGATTGTTGAATTTTGAGGGCAAAATTCCTATGAGGGGAGGATGTTATAACCTCCATTTTCCCTAATTATGTAATAAACATGTAATTCTCCTTGTCATAATAAATGGAATACATGCTTGCTTTAGTGTTTGAATTAAAAGGATTTTGTGTGCAAATAGCCTTGTTGATTATTAAATGGGCCTTATTGGCTATTGGGCCCAATAATAATAAAGTATAAAGGAAAATATAAATGATAATTAAAAAAAACAAAGAAAAGGAGAATAAAGAGTGAGAAGTGGAGACCTCTAGAAGGCAAAGAATAACCTCCAAGTGGTAGATTTTGTACCTTTAGGGTTCCGTGAGGACCAAGGGACTCGAGATAATAAGATAATGGCAAAGGAAAAAAGAAATATTAATTAATATCAGTTTAATTAATGTATAACTTGGATGTGGAGGAAACACTCTCATCCGTTGGAATTTTACTTTGAAAATTAATACTCGGTTAGATAATGCCAATATGGAGTTTCCTCTGAATTTTGAGAGAAAAATGTTAATCGAGGAGAGAGAAATGATTTTTCCAAATTATCATGTTAAAACACCTTTTTAATCCAATTTTGGGATAATTGGATTTTGGGGAGAGATGATGACCGTTGGATGACCCATGTGGTCCTAAGGACCACAGATCCAAGTGTATCCATGCATCTTCTACCCTGAGTCACAGTGGGAATGGGAGACGAATTGGGAATTTGAATTCCCATCGATAGAGGCGATAATTCAAAGAACAAACTAGTCCATCATCTCCGGGAGAGTGATCCGAAGGATCTAGACCCTAAGTTCACGCGTTATCATCAACGAGGGAAAAAGTTACCAAATCGATGGACTTCCAGACCCAACCCTATATGGGGGGGGTACTCGAGGGCACCATCACACCCAATTCCTATCCCAATCATTGCGGAGAGCAACAATAAATCGAGTGACTACGTTAATTGCAAGATTCACCCTAACCTACCCCCTCTGCAACCTGCTGGCCGTGGAGGAACTTAGGTGACTAGTTCGCGGTGAAGATCAAGTTGCATTGAGAAATTGACCAACTTGTCGAGTTCGAGTGATGACGGCGGAGCTCCCGAGTAACTCCATTTCTCTGCTGGTGGCCTGAAGCTCAGAGTCAACCGGAGAGTTGACCGTAGCCTGTCGAGCGATCGAAGGTAGACGACGACCGACGATCGTCCGAGCATGGTCCACCGTGATCCCGAGCATGGATCCAACGAGTGAGAGTGGGAGAGGCTATTTTAGGGGTGCCCAATAGGGACCGTCCGATCCAGGAGCGGATCAACGGTCAACCGATCTCGTGGTCGACGATTTTCGGGTAATTACTATCTCTGCCCAATTAATTCAGAAAAAGGGTTTTTCTTACTAAAATCTTAGAAATAAATAGAAAACTCGGATGGTGGAACTTAATACATGAAAGTTGATCAGAAAAATGCAAGGAATAAGATAAAAAATAGTTAGAAGGTCGGAATCTATATCTTTTTACAAAGGTGTATTATTTTGATGAAAAAGATATTAAAAATTAGGTTGGAAACCCTAATTGATGATAATGGATAAAGCTATGAGTAGAAATAGGTTAATTTGAGTATTTTTAACCTGTTATGTGATAATGTTAAATCTTAACCTATTTTAGATGGTTAATTACATGGTTTAGGCTTTTTAAACGTAATATGATGGTTAATACACTTAGAAACCCTAAATAGGGAAAAAGGAAAGAAAAGTGTATTTTTATCTAAAATTGGGGTTGTATGTTGTCAAAAGATGATCTTAGGATCTTTTATGAGAGATATATGAGATAATTAGGGTTTGTGAGTAATTTTGTATAATTAGGGTTTAAGGATGTAAAAGTATGATAAAGCCCCAATTGCAATTGAAACCCCAAAAAGGACAAGAAACCTAAGGAAGTGAGATATGTTTAATAGAGCTTGTTGGCATGATCAATGATAAGAAATTGTATGCGTATTTTAGGATCACCTTGTGTGCTTTCTTGATTATTGGATTTCTTGCTTGATTGGATTATTTTTGTACTCAAATCAGCCAGACAGGTATGTGGTTATTTATGGTTAACTGCTTTATTTGCACAAAGGTTTTTTGGATGTTTGATCACATTGAATGAAACCTATCTGTTTGGATGTTCATATGTGCAAATTATAAAGACACTATGATTGTCACAATTATGATATCATGTGTATTTTCACACCTACATGCCACCCTGATGTAAGATGCAATGAGGCAAGCCCAAGAGGGAAGACCCATGGGCACCATGAGTGGTGACCCCAGGCACCAAGCTCAGGATAAAGAAGGTGGCCTATATTGCGTGACTAATGGGCACCATGAGAGGTGACCCCAGGCACCAAGATCAGGATAGAGAAGGTGGCCTTAAGTCAATGAAAAACCCTAAAGAAGGTATTCCAGGGTTAGGGCAAAAGCGGTGGAGTTTGACACATTGAAAATGTAAATTGAATTGTTAATTAACTTGATTGTGATAATTAGGTTGTTAGCCTTATGTGTGAAATTTTGATTGTCCCCACATACCGGCATATTCATATATGCTGACCGACATTTTGTTGGTCGGCTTTTTAGGTACTACATTGAAAAGGACAAACAATATAGTGACATATTGTGAAAATAAGAATTAAAGTGCAAGAAGGATTAGATAGAATAGATTCAAGCTATGGATAGAAGTTAGATATCCAAAGTTTTAAAAAGGTATGCAAAGTTTTATTTTATACCAGCTTTTAGTATAGTTTGGTAGAATTTTATAATTATTACTGATTATTTGTCGAACCTTTGATCCGGTTTATTGGGATAACGGCTCTGACCTCTTAGTCTCCCTTAAGTGGGGGTTACCGGGGGTGGGGTCGTTACATAACACATCTATGATAGAGCTGTGGATATGGTGAGATCTTATTTATACATCCATATACCTTGTTTTATATACGGTTATCTGGTTTCTTATATATTAATGCATATGTAATACATGTTTTGCAACCACTTACACACGATATGTACATATTTTACATTTTCCCATGTGGGATTTTTGGTTCCATCTTTGATTAGTCTTGTAGATACAGACCCTTCTTCAGTTACTTCATATTGATGTGCTGCTTTTGAATATTTGAGTAAAAATAAGAAGACGGTGATAATAGCTCCATTCAATATCGAGTAAGTTTACTTTGCTTATAATTTGGACTTAAGAAAATTACATTTTTATTGTGGATTTTGAGTTATTAATTTTTAACTTTCTTACCTGTAGTGGTAGGCATTGGGAGTTACTAGTTATTGTCCCCAAGACGTTCACTATCTATTATCTAGATCATGCGGGGAAGGAATTGAATATATTATATGGACACACAATGAAAAGACCATTATTCCCGTGAGAAATATTTCATATTTTTATATCTGTTAACATATGTTATTACATTACAATTTAATTATGCAATTTAATGTGTTACATTAACATGTAGGGCTTTACAAGAGTTCAAAAAAGCTAGAGGAAAGGTCCCCAGGAAATAGAATCAACCACTAATTTGGGAGAATGTGAAAGTAATTTCCCGACTCCAATGTATATATTATTTATGTGAACTATGCTTATTTGTATTTTTGAATATTTGTATGTTTCAATTTATAGTGTGTTGCACAAGACAACGGCTGGGCATGTGCCTACTATGTGATGCAATTTATGGACCTAATCATCAAACATGCAACAATGGAAATCAATACTATACATAAGGTATTATATATAGTCTCATTAGATAATATGAAATATATCAATCTTATTATATATTATTAATTATATATATACATCATTCTCTTTGCATGTGTTTAAAACTGACTTCAGTACAGGTGGAAAGTTATTAGATGTACATACTCCCTATACGAGGGAGGAATTAGATGTTGTAAGAGAAGAATGGGCAAAAGCCCTACAAGTACTGGGAATTTTTAAATATAATTGGGGTTCTTATGACAATTATGATTGTGAGGATATTCTGAAAATTGGTAACAAGGTTCCCAAAATTTTAGAGATTTCTAACATATTATCCATGAAAAGAAACAATCTATAAAATTATACCTCTTGGTTGTGTTGAACTAATGTTCCCAAAAGATGGCTTTTTCTAAGATGGAGGATTTTCCTAAATAAGCTTCTTACTCAAGGTCATATACAAACAACTTTCATTTTCCATCCATGTGAAGTATTTGTAGGTATGATGAGGAGAACCTAAATTATATTATATTTCATTTCAATATGCACAAAGTATGTGGTTTAAAGCATTGAATGATAGCTATTTGGTTAAAGCTCGTGTATCCATGGATGATATCTACACATTTATGGATAGAAGATCTAAATGTGTCATTTGTTCTCCTTTCTCATGATATGAAATGACAGTACAACATTTTTGAAGGGAGAAGGGGTAGTAGACAAGATACATGGTACAGATTAAAGATAAACATATATACTTTCATTTCTTCTTTGTTCTTTTTTTTGTTCTTTTC
The DNA here is from genome assembly GCA_963693085.1 of Alisma plantago-aquatica. Lineage (NCBI taxonomy): Eukaryota > Viridiplantae > Streptophyta > Magnoliopsida > Alismatales > Alismataceae > Alisma > Alisma plantago-aquatica. The sequence goes on from OY856412.1 coordinate 622,520,323, forward strand.
CCTCCCTATATAGTCAATTCGTATATATATACCAATTTCTGATGAATGACAATGAGGCAACACTCTTTAACGATAAAAAATGTGTAAAAATCCACAACAAGGTAAATAAGAAAGAATAAAAAACACCTACAGAAGGAAGAGAAAAGCTCCCACTTGCTTTATCCAACACCAATAGAAAAGCAAGCTTCAACCAGTAAATAACGTCCAATTTAACATGATGTATCAAACCTTGGAGAGCTCAATGGACTTATAAGTCGGTCACCTAATCACAAAGAATGGTTGTTGGAATGTAAGAAAATAGGTGATATGACAAGATGAGATATGAAGCATATATGTGAGGGGAGGAAGCCCTAGGTGGTGTGTAGGCAATATACAACTTAGATATAAGTCAAGATTCACATTAAAATGAAGGAGACACGGTAAAAGCAAAGGATTGGGTGTTGAAGGCAGTAAGGTGAAAAAAGGAGTAGTCAGGAGAGTAAAAATCTAGTGTTAGGTTATTAATGCATATTCATCCCATCTTTAGATGCATCCTTAGTCTAATTTAGCATTCATATAGCTTAGTTTTCTTCAAGAATAGCTTTGTTTTGAATTCTATCACTCTGCAACAAGTTTTCCTAGGGGGGCACAAATTTTGTGTCCAAGGACAATTTCAACCTGTCGATCGACAATGCTAATCGACATTAAAATTGATGAGAAACCAAGATATACAAGAGGTCGACAACCTTGTCGACCTCTCTGCTTGACACAATCAATGCTCAACAGCCACATCAGCTAGCTTGGTCGACATCAAAGAGGAATGACACTCAGACTCACCGATGATTAAGTTCGAAATACAGTCCATAGATAACCGAGGTCGACAGTTCTGTCGACCCCTCTCATCGAAAACGTCATTGGCCAACAACTAACAAGAAATCAGCCATCGATCTACTATATCGACACACTTGTCGACGACCACAAATGCTCGATAATTTTGTCGACCATCAAGGTAGACAGTCTCGTTGACCTCCAAGAAATATGACAAGAAGCTCAAAATCCTTCGACACCAATGGAAAGAGGTCGACAGTCTTGTCCCTATAAATAGGCCCCCAGTGCAGCCGTACAACTCATCTCAAAAATTCTAGAGACAAAGACGTTGGAAGGTTGTCGTTGAAATCAGAGAAAGGATGAGACCTATCAACCAAGCTAGTTCTATCGACCTAGCTTGGTGATGCCTATCAACCTCAAGTACAGATCGACATATCTCTTTCATATGCAACTCCATGTCGAGGGAGTAGTCTTTTCAGTGGGGTCTGGGGACTAACCCTACTACCTATTTCTTGCAATTTCATTCATGTTCCAACTCTTGTATAAACTCATTTAATTCATTGACAATCATTTATTGCATGTTTTGTGAATTTATCACCCACTTTAGGTGATTTATTATAATATTTTACCGTGAGAACTTCAACGTTTAAGATTTGAATACCGATTAGCTTTGGTTGACACCTTGATGAGAATTTTTTAGGGAAAGTCTCTGGAGTAGTGGATAGAGGATCCATAAGTAATGAGATATCGAGCTTACACGGATATCTACTAATACAAGTTTCTGACGCTGAAAGGGAAAACTTGCATAGCTCTAATTATATCTTGATACGAGTTTGGATTTGAATGATTGCACAAATTCTAGTAGGGCGGTGAAACCCAGTTCCACCCTAGTGTTTCCATCCATTGATAACTAGAACCTTAATGGAGATACTTTCTTTCTTGCAATCGAAGATTAATCAAACCAATATCAACTTTTGTGATAAATACTAGTTCTTGATAAGTTACTTCGATTAGATAATTCTTAAAAATGTTGTCCCTTGGTATTTGATCCTCAACTGTACTACGAGTAGGTGGCATTGTTGCACTTTGGTTTTGATAAACTCTAAAAATCCTATTCCTAATGAATTTTCTTGTGTGATAATATTCTACGTCATTAGGGTGGAAGGATAAGAAGCATGAGACATGATATATCCTAGTGTGACAATCAACAAGGAAGAATATAGTGGATGATAAACAACTTGGTCAAAATCTCATCTTGCCACTGCAGCCTATGGTTTTCCCTAGCAAGGATGCAACAAGAAAAGGGTCATTGATCATGGTTGGATATCACATCGTGTCACATATAGGCAAGAACTATGGTTAGTACTATAAACATACCCACCATATTGCATTCAATCCATCGACAACATCATTAAAGTGGCAGAGGAGAGATTCACACTATAAAAGGGGGTGAAAGTAGCTCGAGGTAGTGCATGGAAGCAAGTAGGCAATGGGAGAGAGAGTTAGAGAGGAAGGACCGACAGGGGAGGGTTCTCTCAAAGGGTGTAAACATCACAGTTGTGTGGGTTTGGTCATACTCATATCCATTTAATTTGTGGGTCCGTTCTGATTCTAGATCTGCATAATAAAAATCTTGACTCACATGATACTCATGTCCGCAATAATATTGGCTATTCGATGTGGGTATGCGGGTAAGAGGTTCTATATAAAAGATCATATTATATATTTGATAAAAGCTATGACTATATTCTATATATTTAATATAATAAGATATTGCTATTATATAGGATATAAACATGCATTAGTATATTAAATAAATCAATATTTTGTAAATCAAAGATTAACTGAGTTTATTGTCTATATATTTGTAGTCATTGTCATAGTGTTTAAATTATGTAGCATATCATGTGTGTTTTGATTTCAAGTTCACATGATTTTCTCATGAATATAATTAGAATAGCTAATTCTGAATTACATGACTAGTCTCAACTTTATTGTAATAGATTAAGATATAATCTGAAATATTATATAAGTTAGAATACTAAAGTATGATATAAATAATATATTGTTTATGTATAGTGGATACACGAGTGTAGCGGATCTGGGTCCAAACATACACATTAGTGGACCTGTTTATATATATATCTAAAAGTATGCGGGTCCATTGGTATGTCGGTACAAAATTAAGTCTCTTGACGGATTTTTTTAAGTCTGAATTTGCGGATGCACGGGTTACTTATATCCATTTACAACCCTAATTCTCTCCTTTTGTCATTGACATTAACCGGATGGAAAATGACCCAGGTTCTCCTCGTGCAAACGACAAGCACTAATATGGGGAGAACGCAAATCCACAAGCGAGGAGTAGGTATATCCGGGTAAGGAGATTTAGTTTGGGTTAACAAAGGTCGTAATCTGGTTTCAAACCATTCCACCCAAACAACCCCATCGGTCTAACACGGATATATATAGCTGAGCAAAAAACGAGCCAAATCCAAGTTGAATCCGATTTCAACGCTTTCCTAATAAAGCCCTCTATTTCGATTAGTTCAACTTTTTAGATGTTCTTAAAGTATAAACAACACCAAGCCTGACAACGACCATAACCTCCTCGACCTTAAAGCCATCTTCTATGCCGTGAATATGGGAAGGGCACAAAGCGAGAACTACCACCGTAGAGACGGATCTCAAACAAGCTGTAGACCAGTGGAGCGGCACTGGAGACACACCTTGGTGTTAGATATATGACTGTACAAGACATGTATATAGCATGGCTTAAGCCCAATGTAGTGCAGCTAGTACATAGGAGAAATGTAGTTTTGTATCTAATATAAATAGAGAAGAAGTTTTTATCCCACATTGCTCACTCCTAGAACTTTTGTGGTCCTTATATATATGATCACATGTAACACTAATGTCCAAAGGTCCTAGAAGAAAGTATGCTCACCTCTTTGGTGGGTATGGTGACTACTACACGCACGCATGCACACACCACCACGTCTGGCCTAGCTGGGCCAGGCACGGACTTGGGCTTGTAGATTATGGATTGTGGAAAATGTATTCCGTCTTCTTTTTACACTATGATACAAGTACATAATTAATTATTAATTCAATAAATTGTTTCTTTCCAAACTGGATTTATTAATTCTAACTGGAAAGTACATTTTCACATATTTTTTTTATAATATGTACAAGAGCGATCGAGTGGTCGCGTCTTAATGGGAATAAGATTTCGGGGGGTGTAAGGCTATAAATAAGCCACCAGTCATTAGGGTTGAATACGTCTTTTTAACATACATTTTTCAGCATTCGAGTGAGTGTAAACAAACCCTAAGCGTTGGTGTCTTCTGCAGCCGGAACTTTCATGTTGCTGCATGTAGATCTTCTCCTGAGCGTAGCGAGTTCATCAATCCTCTCCCTTCCTAGACGCAATCTGTCAGGCAGTGGTTCATGCAGTCATTGGGCTGTACTGGTAGTGCAAGTCGTCCGTCTGCATCGTTCCTCGTCTAAACGAGCGAGACGACCTCTTCTTCAGATTCATGATTGGGTCGACTAGGAGAACGACACCTACGGAAGGGTTGCATGGCGTTGATTTCTGTAAGTATAACACGTTCGTTTCTCAATGAACAGTCTGGTTTGTGTTCCTAACCTTTGTTTTTTTGTTCTCCTGCATTAATTTATTCTACGCTTTCTTTGTTGGATCGGCTTGAACTGTCAACCTATTTGCATATGTCGTTGCTTCATGTAATGATGTAATTAAAATTAACAACAATCTTAAAGAAATCAAAATCTATCGTTAGTTAACTATAGTTGCTCAAGGTTTTAGCATGAAAATTGATATGTCTAGTATACCTGAAAAGTTTACTGGAACTAATTATATTTTTTGGCAAAGTAGGATGTAAATTTGGCTTAACATTGTAGGTTATGATCAATATTTAGAAGAAGACAAACCCAACTGTCCCTGATAATGCTAATTTCATTGAAACCAAGAAGAAGGGTGATAAGATGTGTCGAGGGTTGATTCTATTTGCATTAAATAATAAAATGTATGACTCAAATTCAAAGCCTCATGTTACTATATCTAAGGTTATGTGGGGGCGTTAGAAAAGAAATACAATATTGAGAATCAGATAATTGAAAAATATTGTATCAACATTCCTAAAGTTTCATAGTCTTAGGGTAAATCTATTTTTGATGTGGGCATGGTCCTTCCTATAAAGTTTGTTGCTATGTAAATAAATTGAGAAATTCTCAAAATCTTAAAAGTCATTTGGCATGACTTTTAAGCATCACAAAAGTGACATGTCAATGAACGATCTCATAATGGACATCACTATTCAAGAAGAGTACCTAAAAGAGAACACTATCAAAGTACCCATTGATGTAAATGTAACTGTCAATTTAACTATTGTTAAGAACAAGGATATGAAATTTAAGAAATTACTTAAACCTAAGGCCAAGATAGAGAAGCAACTCAAGAACAAACCTTATTGGACTTGTAGATAGGTTGTCCACTGGACAAGGATTGTCCTTCAAAGAAGGCAAAGAAGATTGTTGCATTTGCAACCGAGGAGGCTATGGTTAACATGATGACTGCATTCTTAAACCTCAATGATGGGTATGTATCTATAAAACCTGAAGTTATTTCTATTTTTGAACCACTTTATTAGATAATAGACACTAGGGCTAATGTGCATGTGTGTACTGACAAGTCTCAATCTGTGTCTTACCAGGCCTCTAAAGGTCGATCTGTGACTTTGGGCGATTCTAGCACTATAGAAATCAAAGGCGGAGGATGGGTGGAGTTGAAGTTTCCTTTTGGAAAGGTTCTGATGCTTCATAGAGTCAGACATGTTCCATCAATATGACGCAACATTCTGAGTGGCACAATTTTAGTTAGAGAAGGTTTTAGAATAGATTGCAAGTGTAATAAGGCCATTATTACTTGCCTTCGTGATTCTTTATTTTTTGACAAGGGGTATCTATATGGAGAAGTTGTTTAAGATTCTTGTTGAACATGTTTCAAATTCTGTTTTAAATTTAAATGATAATAATTATGTATGCATGAATCTTGTATTATCTGATGTTTGGCATTCACGTTTGGGACATGTTAATATTGCATGTATGAAACATATGATGAATCTGAATTTAATCCCTAAATCCAACATTAGTAATAATAAATGTGAAATTTGTGTGTAAACTAAATTACCTAGGAAACTTTTTTATTCTGTCAATTAGAATTCGAAAATATTGGATTAATGCATACTTATATGTGAATTTAATGTGATTTCTATAAGGGATCAAAAGTGTTATTTTATAACTTTTATTGACGATGCTAGTAGATATGTTATGTCTTTTTACTTATAAGTAAAGATGAGGTATTAGATAAATTTAAAATTTATAAGAAAGAAGATGAAACTCAAACTAGTAAAGTACTTAAACGATTAAGGTTTGATAGTGGAGAAGAATATACCTTGAATTCATTTTTGCAATTTTAGCAATTGCATGGTATAGTTCATGAGGTTACTGCTTCGTATTCACCATAGTCTAATCATATAGTTGAATATAAAAACTGAACCCTTATAGATATGGTTAATTATTTACTCCAAACCTCAGGTCTACCCAACTTCATGTGGGGAGAAGCTTTGAATACAGATTGCCATATTCTGAATAGAGTTCCCCATAAACATGTAGAAAGTAGTTTGTTTGAGTTATGGACAGGAAGAAAACTAAGTCTCAAATATCTTCAAGTGTGGGGGATCCTTGCTAAGGTACATGTTCTTGAACACAAAAGGAAGAAATTAGGACCGCAAATGGTTGATTTCATACTCTTGGGGTATGTAGATACAAGTTATGCCTATAGATTGTTGATTGTAAAATTTTATATCTCAAGCATTGAGGTCAATACAATTATGGAACTATGTGATGCTACATTCTTTGAGGATGTGTTTTACATGAAATGTGGTGTGCCCAATGAAGTATCTCAAGAGCATTCATTCATCATAGGTTCCATTCCTGAGCACGTGGAAAGGATGAAAAATGTTGGGGGCGACTCAAAACAAACTATTTCTGAATCTGATGATTCTAAAGAAATAGTTGAACTAAGGAGAAGTAAACGTCTTAGGACATCCAAGGACTTTGAAAGTGAGTTTCTCACTTACAATGTTGAGGATGATCATGTAACTTTCAAACAAGCTATGAAATCTCCATAGGCTAAGTTTTGGAAATAAGTTGTTAATGAATAAATCTAATCAATTCTCTCGAATGAAACTTAGGAATTGTTGGATTTGCCTCCTGGTTGTTCTACAGTTGGTTACAAATGGATCTTTAAGAAGAAACTTATTGCAGATGGGACAATCAATATGTATAAGGCTAGGTTAGTTTCTAAGGGTTACACACAGAGGGAAGGAATAGATTATTTTGATACATATTCCCCTATTTCCCGTATGACCATAATCTGAGTGATTATATCATTGGCTTCCATTTACAACCTTTATATCCATTAGATGGATGTGAAGACCGCGTTCTTACATGGTGATCTTCAAGAAGAGATATATATATGGAACAATTTGAGGGATATTTGGGTCGTGGGGATGAGTCCAAAGTGTGTAAACTTGTTGAGTCATTATATGACTTGAAACAAGCCCCTAAGAAATGGCATGAGATGTTTGATTATGTGATATCATCATTTGGCTTTGTTTCTAATGAATTTGATAAGTGTCTCTATTGTAAAGTCATCAATGATGGATTCATTTTGTTATGATTATATGTCGATGATATCCTACTTTTTGGTTCTGATATGAAAGTCGTAAATGAGACAGACATTCTTGTGTTGCAAGTTTGAGATGAAGGATATGTGTGTCGCTGATATCATGCCTAAAATCATAAGTTCTATTGATGGTATAACTCTCTCTCAGTCTCACTATGTTGAGAATATATTGGAGAGGTTTGAGTACACATCACATAAACCTATTAAGACTCCATATGATTCATCTAAGGCCTTGTTCAAGAATGATACTAGAGTTTCAGTGTCTCAATTATGATACTCTCATATTATCAAAGGATTTATGTATCTTATGAACTGCATATGTCCAGAAATTGTGTTTGTCATGAGCAAGTTAAGTAGATACACTAGTTGTCCCGACAAGACCCATTGGGAAGCTCGTGATAGAGTTTTGAGGTATATCAAGGGTACTTGTTCCCTTGGGCTGCATTATGGTAAATATTCTTCTGTAGTCGAAGGATATAGTGATGCAAGCTGGATTGTCATCAACTCTGGGAGTAATGGTGTCTCAAGATATGTATTCCTGTTGGGAGGAGGTGTTGTTTCCTGAAGGTCTAAGAAACATACCATATTAATTGTTTCGGTCTACTTTTGCGGTAGAGTTGTGTTCTTTAGATGAAACTGGATTGGAAGTTGAATGGCTACATGGACTTATGTCCAGCTGGATTGGAATATTTCTCTCTTAACCTCCTACTTATGGTAAAGAAGCTGCTTCTTGCAATTTCAGTTCATTGTGATAACACTACAACTATTGCAAAGATAAAGAATCACAAGTACAATTACAAACAGCATAGACACATCCAAGTCAGACTTACGTCTACAAGGGAGTTAGTGTTTAATGTGCTCGTGGTTGTGGACTATGTCGATATCAAAGAAAATATAGTTGATCCTTTCACTAAAGATCTTACCCTAGCCTTAGTGGAAAAATCCAGGTTGGGGATGGAACTGAAACCCCTCATTATTTGCAGGCAGTAGCAACCCAACCCAATAGAGTGGAGATCCCACAAATTGGGTTTAGTGTGGTAATAACAAGTTGTCAGATGAATCAGATGACACTATGTAATTACTTTGATGCTTCATGCATCTATCTCTATCCCCTGGGAAACTGATAATGTCATGGCTGCAAGTTAATAAGAGATTAGTCTCTGAATGGTGTCATGTAATGACCCCGCCTCCCGGTAACCCCCAATTAAGGGAGACCTAGAGGTCAGAGCCATTATCCCAATTTCCAGATCAAAGGCTCAACAAATAATCTATAATAATTATCAAATTCTACTAAACTAAACTAAAAGGTTGTAATAAAAATTAACTTTGCATACCTTTTTCAAAAACTTGGATATCTACTTTTATCCATATCTGGAGTCTATTCTAACTAATTCTCCTTTGAACTTTAATTCCACATTTCCCACTTTACTGCTTGTTCTTTTTTCTTGAACCTAAAACACTGACAAACAAAATGTCAGTTAGCATAAATGAATTATGCTGGTATGTGGGCAAAACAATAATCATGCAATTAACTGTAACAACATATTGCAGTCAACTATGATTTAACAAACAACTTTACGTTTTAAATATAACTACATGATCCATACATAGCATATCCTCTGCGATGTCCCTACCGTGGACCTGGAAGCTACCTTCCTTATGGTAGATCCCCATTAAACCCCTCATGACCCTACCTAACAGGTGAATCAATTTCTAGGGTTGAGTCACATGACACTACCTGTAGGTAGCCCACTCCTTAATTCATGGTGTGCTAGAGAGTCGCATGGCACTACACGTGGGTAGCCCAATTTCTAACTCATGATTGCCTAGACCTTGCTCTAGGTTACCCTTTTTAGCATTTGCAAAGCCACATAGGAGGACCCAAATCTAAGCCAGTTATACATATTCATAGTGACAATCTTAGTCACTTTATAGTTGCATGAAATAAAAGTCATCCAAGCATTTATTTTTAGGCAACCGATAAAAAAGTTCGGAAATCACCGTGAAACTAAAGTGATTATCCATAAGCGTAACCACATACCTGTCAGGCTGATTTGAGACAGAATAATCCAATCAATCAAGATATCCAAATAGGCAAGCAAGCACACAATGAGATCCTGAAAATGCATACAATTTCCTATTATTGATCATGACATCAAGATCTATTAAACCTATCTCGCTTCCCAGGGTTTCTAGTCCACCTTTAGGGTTTCCATTGCAATTAGGGTTTCACTTCATTATACCATTTTAAACCCTAATTATCTCATCTATTCTTCACAAAAGATATTAAGGTTATCCTTTAACAACATTTAACCTTAATCTCGGATTAAAGGCACAATTAGCCATCAATTAAGTCCATTAAGCCTCTTTTACATCAAAGCTACCATTTTTATTCTTTTATTACATGACAAGATCATTATCATCAATTCATAGTTCATTATGGTCTAATTCATATATGAACTCTATTTGTCATTAATTCTTCCTTTATCCATTAGAAAACCCTAATTACTACATTAAGGGTATTTATCCACAATTAGGAACTTTTATACTCGAAATATCCTAGAATTATCATATCTCAACTTTAATCATGAAATTGAATAATTAAAGCCATTAAGAGTCACATTTACTAATATTAGGGTTTCAAGGCCCATTAAAGCATATTTATGCACATAAACTCTAAATTAAACCAATTACGTGCAAAGTTCATCCTTTTTGTTCTTAATGTACCTTTTTACCATTAATAGGTTAATATCAACTTTAATCATCCATTAAACCCTACTAAATACATTAATGATCTCAAAATATGGTTCTTAATCATTAAAGCATTAAAGTTGATAACTTCCATTACATTTCAAATTGCATGAGGAATTAGCCTCAAACCATTTTAAATTAATTCTCTCATTTTTTTTAGCAAAATGCAAATATTATTTGCTACCATCGGAGCTACCAATATTTAAATACAATTTTCACAAGATATTACTTACCAAAGCCAATCAGAGGGCGCCACATCGCCTATCCCATGCAATGTTGCTGGATTTGGAAATATAACAAAACGACGATTTTGTCCTTGGTTAAGTTGGTTGGCTCTTCAACCTGTGGAGGGCAAAACTATCCAATGGCCATCCTTCTTCTTCCTAGCACGCGCCCTAGCATGGCCGCTGTTGTAAGGAGTTGGTGCGGCCCTACCGCCCCTCCTCAGGCCTCGACGGCCACCCAGGAGGGTGACACCACCTCTGACGAGCTTCTGTGCCCAAGGGGCACCGTCCCTTCACAACCAAGATGGCCCTCCCATGTCTGTCGAGCCCCAGACGCGCGACCAATCCTGCTGACCTGCTGTAGGCATTGTGTTGAGGTTGACCATCTTTCTGGTCGGTGTGGGGGCATCACGCCTCCCCGTTTTCTCATTCCTAACATCCTCCTCGCTTCAAGGATCGCGTTGCTCCTCTAACCTAGGGTTTTGAGTGAAGAAGAAGAAGATGGGGAAGAGAGTGAGATGTGGGATCTTTCTTGAACTCAAACTAGGGTTATACCCCTTATATAGGGGTGGGTAACGAAGCCCTGGGTTGGCTATTCATGAACTAACAAGGTCCTCTCCCAATAGGAGTCATATTCCTTCAAGAAGAAGTAATCTTCTCTCTCCTATTTATATTCTTATTATTCTTTATTTCATGGATAATTAGAAATACGAAAATTATCTCTTTTATTATCTCTAGCTTTGCCTTTTAATCTATTGGCCATGAAAATCTATTTTCTTAAAGAAAATAACATCTCTTTTTGATATTAAAGTCATTAATGATGTATCACATTATCCTCTTATTTGTTATTATTTGCCTTTTCTCTTTCTTTTTCACCATTGGGGCTCCTTGGACCCCAAGAAACTCTAATATTTCGAAATCCTTTTTAGTGGATACTTATTATCCTTCTAGATGCATCTATATCCATTATTTCTCATTATCTTGTTTATGTCTTTATTAAAATATCTCTTTTCAAGGATTTCTCTGTATCTTTCTTTTTATTTTCTTCATTGGCATTCCTTTTAACATTAGGAATCATTTGGATATGAAAATCCACCAAGGATAACTCAATTATACCTCTTTCCACTTATTTTCTACATTTTATCATTATTTTTGTTACGACCCCACCTCCAGATAACCCCCAATTAAGGGAGACCGAGAAGTCGAAGCAATACCCATAACTACCGGATCAAAGGCTCGACAATTAACCAAGAATAATTATCAAATTTTAACAGACTATACTGAAAAGATGTAAAAGAAAATAAATTTTTGCATACCTTTTTGAAAACTTGGATCTCTAAGCTTCCATCCACTTAAGAATTCTACTCTAACTAATCCTCCTTGTATTTTACTTCATGTATTTCACAATATGACGATTTATTGTTTGTCCTTTTGGCTTTCTCTAAAACACTGACAAACAAAACGTCGGTCAGCCGAAGTTGGTATGTGGGGGAAACAATAAACGTGCAACTATGATACCAATGTAATCATTCAATTAATCATTTAACAACCAAGATTACGTTGTTATATACGCACATTTATAGTGATAATCATAGTCACTTTATAGTTGCATGAAATAAATAGACATTCAACAGTTATTTTCAAGCAACCGATAAACACGTTCGGAAATCGCTGTGAAACTAAAGCGATTATTCATAAGTGTAACCACATACCTTTGATTGAAGATTTGAGACAAAATTAACCAGAATAGAGAAATCCCATTCAAGCAACCAAATATGCATAGAATCCTGAAATAAATATACCAATTTCCTTTTATTAATATTTATCCAATATCATCATATTCCTTAGGATTTCTATTCCAATTTTAGGGTTTCCTTGGAAATTATGGTTTCACTTCATTTACTATTTTAAACCCTATTTCTATTCAATTACTTACAAACCCTAATTTCGGATTAAAGGCACACTTTAAACATTAATTAAACCCATTATGCCTATTTTACATTAAAGCTACTATTTTTATCCTTTTAATCCATGACAAAATCATTATGAGCATTTATCATTATTTCATAGTTCATTATGGTCTAATACACAAATGAACTCTATATATCATTAAATCCACCTTTTATTCATTGGAAAACTCTAATTATTATATTAAGGGTATTTATCCAGAATTAAGGTCTTTTATATACAAATAACTCAGAACCATCATTAAACAATCATATTTTCACATTTTCAAATTAAATATGATTTTATCCTCTTTTACCCTAAATTAGGGTTTCTAAATTATTTAATCATTCTCATATGAGGTAAAACCCTAAATCATGCAATTCTACATCTAGATCAGGTTCGAATCTAACATTATCATTCAACATGTTATTAACACTTCAATTAACCCATTAAGCATTCTAGATTCAACCTTTAACCACAAATAGGGTTTTTAACTTTACTTTAATGCACTTTTCATTAACTTATAGTACTTTTGCAATTAGGAACGGAATATATCTTTAATACCATTTTTATTGGATTCCACTCGTTCTCCTGATCAAAATTCATATATTACTTGTCCTAATCGGAGTTACCAATATTTAATTATGAATTTCGCAATAAAACTTTACCTGGGCCAATCAGGAGACGCCACGTCGCTCCTTGCCATGCAACTCGCAAGTTAGGAAAACATAACGCAAAGACGTTTCTGCCCTCGGTTAAGTTGGCGATTCTTTAGCCCACGGAGGGGCATTTCTGTCCACGACGTGAAGGGTTGTCTTCCACGTCCAGCCAACCCTAGCGGCCGCAATTGGCAGTCATGCGGAGGATCTCCCTCTCTCCCAGGGCCACGATCTTCGCCAGAAATGCTTCCTCTGTCTCCGCCACTCATAGGCGCACCCAAGGTGCCTGCGTTTCTTGGCCAAGGTGTCTGTTAAAGCGCTCGTCGGACCGAGTTTTGGTGGCCATCGTTGCAGCCCTAGGCGCGACCCGGGGTGGCTCGTTGTCTCTCTCTTGGACCACGATAGCTGCTGCCACTCCTTGCCCTAGTCCCGCAACCTTCAGCCGCACCTGGGGCGTCGCCCAGTGTGTGGTCTAGGTGGCTAGGTCAAGAGAAACAAACCCACAACTTGTAGCCAGTGATGCAGCCGTTCGGCTGATGCTTAGCTTCGTTTAAGGTGTGGCCATGATGGCAATGCAACTCACTGGCATCGTGGAGCACCCAGAGATCGTTTCAACCCATTATGGCTGCCTCATGACTCCACGATCACGTTGCCCCACTAAGCTATGGTTTATAGATGAGAACATGGAAGAAGAAGAGAAGATGGTGTATGGGATCTTATGAACTCGGCCAAGGCCTTGCCCCTGATATAGGGGAGTGTAGGAATGCCCTGGGATGCTTGCCCTTGAAGCAAACAATCTCTCTTCCAAAAGGAATTCAATTCCTTCATTAGGAAGCAAGTTCCTCCCTCTTTCCTAATTCTTATGATAATCCCTTTTCTTTAAACATTAAGATTTCAAAAATCATCCCTCTTATTCTCCTTGTTCTTGCTTTTTAAACCCATTGGCACGAAATTCTATTTTCATTTAATAGAAAACACTTCCTTTTTAGCAATACCACATAATTCATTAATATTGTATCACATTATCTTTATATTTTGCAAATTTAGTATTTTCTCTTTCCTTCCTCTTTATTGGGACTCCTTGGATCCCAAGGAACTCTATTATTTCGAAATTCTTTTTATTGGATACTTATTATCCTTCTAGATGCATCTTTATGCATTATTTCACATTATCTTGTTTATTTCTCATTAAAATAATTCTTTTTGAGGTTTTCTCTTTATTTATCTTTTATTTTCGTCATTGGCATTCCTTTTAATATTATCAACCTCATGGTTATGAAATTTCACCAAGAAATCTCATTTATGCCTCTTTCCACTCATTTTCCACATTTTATCATTATTTTCAATTTCTTTCTTAATAAAGAAATACTTAATTAAACTTTTCTTTTCTTATTGCCTTCTCTATGCAACTTTGGACTCCTTGGAACCCAAGGAACCCAAGAGGCACGAAATCCATCCTTGGATTACATCATTTTTCCTTCTAGAGGTTTCTATTTCATTCTTTTCTCAAATATTCAATTATTCATTTACTAATTGAATTTTTTCTTGGTTATTTGGGCCCAATAGCCAATAAATCCCACAACACAAACACCAAGGCTATTGTAAAAAAATTCATGTATTCAAAACAAATTATACCATTCATTGTTCAATTATCTTTAATATGAGAAATTACATTTCTCACAAGATGAACCCAAAAATTGGGGTTGTAACATCCTTCCCCTCTTATAGGAATTTTGTCCTCAAAATTCTATCAAGCAAACAAACAATTCAGGATAAGACTTTTCAATGTCCACTATTGGCCCCTATGTGTCTTTACCTTACCCACGACACTTTCAAAGAACCTTTATCATCACATATTCTTTTCTCTTAGTTCTTTCATCCTGGCATCTATAAACTGCACAGGTGACTCAGGCCATTTCAGCCTCCCTTGGGGCTCACTAGGTTCATTGCTCAACACAGGGTCGGGGCACCTCACATAGTTCTTTAAATTGGACACATGGAACTCATCACACATTACTTTATCTTGAGGGGTAAGGTCAATATTAACCTTCTCCACCAATCCATGTTAAAAGAACCCATGCATCGGGTGCTCAGCTCTCGCAGCTGTAACGTAGAGGGGTCATATTTTCATGTCACATATTCTTCCACAATGAACTCCATGTCAATCTACTTTGTATCTGCTCACGACTCCCGTCGACTCTAGGCTCCTTTCAGCTATTGCATGATCAAAGTGACTTTGTTTACACGCACTGTGGCCCTTTTTTAACCATCACGTGGTCCTTTCACCAACATCACCTTACTGAAGTGGTCATCGACACAACCTCCCTTACAGAGCTTCTTTAAATCCTGATACTGGCTATGGTGGTCATCATCACATCTTTCATAGGACAAAACTCTCTCTAACTATCACCCCAAATCGAGCACAAATGCCCTCATCAGACCCTTTAGTCTGGATCATACTAACCATAGTTAGGGGTGATAAACTATACTAACATTGAGTTCTTCATGTACTTACTTCCACTTTATGGAAGTGAACTTTTAGGTCAAACTCAAGAACCTTTGAACTCACATCATGGTGTAACTGATCCATCTCTCTCATGGGCAGTTCAACCAAATCTGTCCCTTGATAGAAATCTTTCTTTCTTATATCATCTAGGTGATGCGATCTACCATAACCCACATTGCATCTTGACCTTCCTTGGTCTAGGGGAGACTTATCACCACATCCATAGTGATGAACTCCCATTCCCGCTCAGGAACTCTTTATCCTCTATATACATGCACTGGGTTACCGATGTTCATCCTTCACCTTCTGTCATGCATGGCAACATACCCCATGCAACTTCATCTTAGGCAACCAAAGTACTACTGTCACTTATTACCTTCGTAGTACGGTGTATGGTGATCTTAAAATCATGATCTCTTATATGTCATTATTCTTCAAGATCAATACCACAACCACCCTAAACCATTCTATCAGGGTTTCATCTCCTTCCTTTTTAAAGAAGTGCATCTGAGGTTCTACCACCATCCTTTCATTATATCAAGGACTAGACTAGCTAATCAAATAACCCTTAACTTTTCAATGTATCTCGTTACATCTGAGTGTTATCCAAACACCTCTCCTTTCCAAACTTAGGGTTAGCCGAACAACCTCTTCTAGCCAAACTAGGCAGCTATAACTCAACCAGAGCATCCATTACCGCTTCACATCCTTAGGTATTAGGTAACATTGAGGACATACACTTACATGTATTTCACTTATCATCTTAACTCTTAACTCTAAGTCTATCTTTATTGAGAACACTTTTGAGCTCATTTTCTTGGTAATCAACTCAACCTTATATGACTTCATATCTCATGATAACATCATCCTCATTCCTCTTAGTGTTTGCAAACCATCCATGGATCATTCACTTTACCAGGGTATGTTATCTTCTCTGTCCCCATATCTCATGGCAACGTTCCAACCCACATCATCTTTATCTTTGGTGTAAAGCATGCGTACTGTCCTATCTCTCACTCCCATAACAAGAGGAAATAAGCATTTGGCTACAATCCAAATACAGAGTTCTTCCTGTTCCAAGAGTAGAGATGGTACATCCCACCTTGCCAGTACACCTTTAAATCTAAGTTGAAACATGCCGTTTATGCCTCTATATTACGATCATCTTGGTATCATAGTTACTTCCAGGGAAAACTGGTTTCGAACCTACTTGGGTCACCACACAATCCTTAGTAATACCCTCTAGGTCTATAGGGTGTCGGCACTTTTGGGGTCATCCCTTTTCCCTTCTGCATCCAGAGAGTGCCCTACTCATCTGCCCTTTGGGTCCCATGAGTTCATGAAGGCGATCAATCTCCTAACCCATGGCCCTTAGACAATGATAGATGTTACCTCCTGACCCTATGGTCCTGTGCAACCAGGGAATTAGGCAACTCCTTCTTCCATCGGTCTTATCCCTACCTGACCCTAGGATAGACTGAGGATTCTATCATAGTACATGTTTAACTTAGAACCTTACCCAAACCTTCATCATCTCTCTTTGTATACATGGGCTGACATTCATCCTTTCATAGGGGTCATTGTGACCTGCCTACCTTGGTCAGGCCCCTTACCGGTTACCTCCATGGTAACACATCCACATGTACTTAGAGATGGTTATCTATGGGTCTATAGGTTCCTCCTCATACCATGTACCTTTCACTTAGCTTCTCAAGATCCTGTGAGACCTCTTCAGGTTACCTTTAACCAACAAAACTGATATACACCCTACCAAAGGGGTCCCTCTCCCAGGATGGGAGGAAAACTATCTCTTGACAACAAGGTCACAAAAGGTCTTAGGTCTAGGGTTTATATCCACATGAGCCTACTTAACCCTAGCAAGCTATGAAGGCACAAGCAGATCACCTACTGAACCATGCTAGGTCATACTTGTCCTCTTTCCTCAATGTTGGATCAAGATCATACCTCTATTTATCATCAGCCTAGCTGTGAGGGGTTCATCACACATACATTAAACTTAAGGGACTTCCCTTTTCCTCTATACATGAGGAGTACCATGCTCGAAACTATAGCAACTTAATTCTCATCATGAGCATTAGGTATACCACTTTCCCTCTTAGGCCTAGGAATCCCTAGGTTCACTTTTAGGTGTCCAACTACACGATCTATCTCTTAACTACGAACCAAGCATGCAAAAGGCATGACATGCACTCCTTGTCATCCTTCAACTTGAGCAACACTTAGAGTTGGGTCCTCCTTAAGGACAACCAACAAGGTACAAGGCCTCATAACCTATTACTAAACCTTTCTAGGTCTAAGGAACTCTTCTTCCTACCTCAGAAGGTAAACACCTATACTGTAGGCATACAGGTACCAGAAGCTTCATCTTCTCTCTCTAGGGTTTGTTCCCTCTAAAGGCAACCAAGATATCATCAACTTCCAGTGATTGATCATGAGGCAACCACTATCATCCATTGTTCCTCATATCTGGGGGTTTTAGGCTTTCAACCTTCTTGCTGGGTTTCCTGCTCTCTCTAGAGATAACCCTACATCCAACCTTACCATTAAAGGTCCTCTCTTCATGAAGGATCAACCTCAAAAGCATGTCCCTACTTGGATGAAGCCTATGTTTAACTTATGTTCGCTCAAGGCTATCCACAGTTCTGTAAGCTTATTTCATAAGCCATACTTCACTCTCTCCTGGCTAGGGTTTCAACCTATTGCTCACACCAGTGATACATTCTGGGTGCCTATTATGCCCATATAAGCTCATGGGGTTTCCATAGGTTCTTCTCTAACCTCATCAATGAAGGAGCTATCCTTCACTCTAACATGCACGACCCTTCCCAGGGTTGGGTTGCCAAAGGTGCTAGGTCACCCATGGATCACATGGCATCCCAAAGGCATGTCCTTTCAAACACCTGGTCTAACTCATCTTCTATAACCTTCACTTAGGGTTAGGGTTAGCATCATCCTCAGAGGATGTGCCAGGTCTTACTTACAATGGAGATCTCTATCTCCAAGACTAACTTATCCTCCTGAGAAGAAGGTCTAGCCTCAGGTCTCTTCTGAGGACATGACGACTTATGTCATACGACCTAAGCATGTATCTATTCTTTAATTTGCACTTAATCTATTAAGCTTATGTCCATGACATTTTATTTACATGCTTTTCATTAATTTGGTGGAGCACTCCTTAAACCTTATTAACCTTACCCATACCTCAAGAGGGTGAGGAGGAGAAAGAAAACCCTAATCCTTTAGGTCCTTATCAGAATTTTGTGATGAGAAGGGATGAATAAGATGAGAAGTCCTAAAGGTATCTTATTTCGATTCATACCCTAAGACTTTGGCCAAGCAGTCACACGGATCCGGGAGTCCTCATATTCCGACTAGCGGTGCGGAGGAAAATATTGCCAGCCCCCGGTCATGATCCTTTTCTAGACACCTCTGTCTTTTGTATAATCCTCTAATAACTGCCTTGGGTTCTATGGAGTTTGTAAAATTTAATAATTATTAATGGTTAAATGAGGAACCTAAGCTCTGATACCAAATGTTACTGCCCCACCTCCCGATAACCTCCAATTAAGGGAGACCGAGAAGTCAAAGCCGCACCCATAACTTCCGGATCAAAGGTTCGGAAATTAACTAAGAATAATTATCAAATTTTAACAGACTATACTGAAAAGCTGTAAGAAAATAAATTTTTGCATACCTTTTTGAAAACTTGGATCTCTAAGCTTCTATCCACTTAAGGATTCTACTCTAACTAATCCTCCTTGTATTTTACTTCATGTATTTCACAATATGACGATTTACTGTTTGTCCTTTTGGCTTTCCCTAAAACGCCGACAAACAAAACGTCAGTCAGCCGAAGCTGGTATGTGGGGGAAACAATAAACGTGCAACTATGATAACAATGTAATCATTCAATTAATCATTTAACAACCAAGATTACATTTTAAATATAACTCCGTGATCCATGAGTACCCTATCCTTTGTGCTATCCCTGCAGTGGACCTGGATACTACTTTCCTTATGGTAGATCCCCATTAAACCCCTCATGGTCCCACCTATAGGTGAACCAGTTTTTAGGGTTGAGTCACATGGCACTACTCGTAAGTAGCGCACTCCTTAACTCATGGCAGGCTAATGGGTCTCATGGCGCTACACTTGGTAGCCCAATTTCTAACCCACGATAACCTAGACCTTACTCTAGGTTACCCCTTTTTAGCCTTTATAAGCCCCAGAGGTGGACACGGATCTAGCCAGTTATATACGCACATTTATAGTGATAATCATAGTCACTTTATAGTTGCATGAAATAAATAGACATTCAACAGTTATTTTCAAGAAACCGATAAACACGTTGAGAAATCTTCGTGAAACTAAAGCGATTATTCATAAGCGTAACCACATACCTTTGATTGTAGATTTGAGACAGAATTAACCAGAATAGAGAAATCCCATTCAAGCAACCAAATATGCACATAATCCTGAAATAAATATACCAATTTCCTTTTATTAATATTTATCCAATATCATCATATTCCTTAGGATTTCTATTCCAATTTTAGGGTTTCCTTGGAAATTAGGGTTTCACTTCATTTACTATTTTAAACCCTATTTCTATTCAATTACTTACAAACCCTAATTTCAGATTAAAGGCACACTTTAAACTTTAATTAAACCCATTATGCCTCTTTTACATTAAAGCTACTATTTTTATCCTTTTAATCCATGACAAGATCATTATGAGCATTTATCATTATTTCATAGTTCATTATGGTCTAATACACAAATGAACTCTATATATAATTAAATCCACCTTTTATTCATTGGAAAACCCTAATTATTATATTAAGGGTATTTATCCAGAATTAAGGTCTTTTATATACAAATAACTCAGAACCATCATTAAACAAACATATTTTCACATTTTCAAATTAAATATGATTTTATCCTCTTTTATCCTAAATTAGGGTTTCTAAATTATTTAATCATTCTCATATGAGGTAAAACCCTAAATCATGCAATTCTACATCTAGATCAGGATCGAATATAACATTATCATTCAACAGGTTATTAACACTTCAATTAACCCATTAAGCATTCTAGATTCAACCTTTAATCACAAATAGGGTTTTTAACTTTACTTTAATGCACTTTTCATTAACTTATAGTACTTTTTCAATTCGGAACGGAATCTATCTTTAATACCATTTTTATTGGATTCCACTCGTTCTCCTGATCAAAATTCATATATTACTTGTCCTAATCAGAGTTACCAATATTTAATTATGAATTTTGCAATAAAACTTAACCTGGGCCAATCAGGAGACGCCACGTCGCTCCTTGCCATGCAACTCGCAAGTCAGGAAAACATAACGCAAAGACGTTTCTACCCTCGCTTAAGTTGGAGATTCTTTAGCCCGCGGAGGGGCATTTCTGTCCACGACGCGAAGGGTTGTCTTCCACCTCCAACCAATCCTAGCGGTCGCCATTGGAAGTCATGCGGGCGCTCTCCCTCTCTCCCAGGGCCGTGATCTTCGTCGAAAACTTTTCCTCTATCTCTGCGACTCATAGGCGCACCCAAGGTGCCCGCGTTTCTTGGCCAAGGTGTCTGTTAAAGCGCTCGTTAGACTGAGTTTTGGTGGCCGTCGTTGCAGCCCTAGGCGCGACCCGGGATGGCTCGTTCTCTCTCTTGGACCACGATAGCTGTTGTCACTCCTTGCCCTAGTCCCGCAACCTTCAGCCGCACCTGGGGCACCGCCCAGTGCGTGGCCTAGGTGGCTAGGTCAAGAGAAACAAACCCGCGACTTGCAGCTGGTGATGCAGCCGTTCGGCTGCTGCTGAGCTTCGTTTAAGTGTGGCCACGATGGCAACGCAACTCACTGGCATCGTGGAGCACCCAGAGATCGTTTCAACCCATTATGGCCGCCTCATGACTCCACGATCACGTTGCCCCACTTAGCTAGGGTTTATAGATGAGAACATGGAAGAAGAAGAGAAGATGGTGTATGGGATCTTATGAACTCGGCCCAAGGCCTTGCCCCTGATATAGGGGAGTGTAGGAACGCCCTGGGATGCTTGCCCTTGAAGCAAACAATCTCTCTTCCAAAAGGAATTCAATTCCTTCATTAGGAAGCAAGTTCCTCTCTCTTTCCTAATTCTTTTGATAATCCCTTTTCTTTAAACATTAAGATTTCAAAAATCATCCCTCTTATTCTCCTTGTTCTTTCTTTTTAAACCCATTGGCACGAAATTCTATTTTCATTTAATAGAAAACACTTCCTTTTTAGCAATACCAGATAATTCATTAATAATGTATCACATTATCTTTATATTTTGCAAATTTAGTATTTTCTCTTTCCTTCCTCTTTATTGGGACTCCTTGGATCCCAAGGAACTCTATTATTTCGAAATTCTTTTTATTGGATACTTATTATCCTTCTAGATGCATCTTTATGCATTATTTCACATTATCTTGTTTATTTCTCATTAAAATAACTCTTTTTGAGGTTTTCTCTTTATTTCTCTTTTATTTTCGTCATTGGCATTCCTTTTAATATTAGCAACCTCATGGATACGAAATTTCACCAAGAAATCTCATTTATGCCTCTTTCCACTCATTTTCCACATTTTATCATTATTTTCAATTTCTTTCTTAATAAAGAAATACTTAATTAAACTTTTCTTTTCGTATTGCCTTCTCTATGCAACTTTGGACTCCTTGGAACCCAAGAGGCACGAAATCCATCCTTGGATTACATCATTTTGCCTTCTAGAGGTTTCTATTTCATTCTTTTCTCAAATATTTAATCATTCATTTACTAATTGATTTTTTTCTTGATTATTTGGGCCCAATAGCCAATAAAGCCCACAACACAAATATCAAGGCTATTGTAAACAAATCCACATATTCAAAACAAATTATACCATTCTTTGTTCAATTATCTTTAATATGAGAAATTACATTTCTCACCAAATGAACCCAAAAATTGGGGTTGTAACAGTTTTCAATTTCTTTCTTAATAAAGAAATACTTAATTGATCTTTTCTTTTCTTATTGCATTATCTTTGCAACTTTGGACTCCTTGGAACCCAAGGAACCCAAGAGGCATGAAATCCAATCTTAGATTATATTCTTTTGCCTTCTATTGGTTTCTACATTTTTCTTTTCTCCATTTCTTATTAATAATGAAGTTCCTTTTGTCTTTTCCTTGTTATTGGGCCCAATAGCCAATAAAGCCCACAAAACAACCAACAAGGCTATTGTAAACAAAACTCATTTATTCAAAAAAAATTATATCATTATTTGTTCCAATATATTTAATATGAGAAATTAAATTTCTCACCAAAAGAACCCAAAAATTGGGGTTGTAACATCCTTCCCCTCTTATAGGGATTTTTGTCCTCAAAATTCCATCAAGCAAACAAACAATTCAGGATAAGACTTTTCCATGTCCATCATTGACCCCAATGTGGCTTTACCTTATCCATGGTGCTTCCAAATAACCTTTATCATCGCATATTCCTTTTTCTGAGTTCTTTCACCTTGGCATCTATAAACCTCACAGGTGACTCAGGTCATTTCAGCCTCCCTTGGGGCTCACTAGGTTCATTGCTCCGCACATGGCCCACGTACCTCACATAGTGCTCTAAATTGGACACATGGAACTCATCACACATTACTTTATCCTGAGGGGTAAGGTCAAACTTAACCTTCTCCACCAATCCATCTCAAATGGGCCCAGGTATCGGGGACTTATCTGTCTCAGCTATAGCTCAGAAGGGTCAGATTTTTATATCATGTATTCTCCCACAGTGAATTGTATGTCAGTCTACGTTGCATCAGCCTACAACTCATGTCGTCCTAGGGCTCCTTTCAGCCATTGCATGATCAAAGCAACTTCATCTGCACACACTGTGGTCTTTTCTTGACCTTCGCAAGGTCCTCCACCATCATCTTAATGAAGTGGTGACCTACACTACCTCCCTTATAGAGCTGCTTTACAACCTGATACTGGCTATGGTGGTTATCATCACATCGACTGAAGACAAGAACTGTCTCCATGTATCACCTGAATGAGAATACCTACTCTCATCAGACCCTCTAGTCTGTATTATACTGTACTAGCATCGAGTTCTTCATCTATCTACTTCCACCTTATGGAAGTGAACCTTTAGGTTATACTCAAGAACCTTTAAACTCACATCATGGTGTAGTTCAACTATCTCTCTTTCATATGTAGTTCAACTGAATCCATCCCTTGACATTATCCTTTCTTTCTCGTATCATCTAGGTAAGGTGATCTACCATAACCCATTTTGCATTTTGACCTTCCTTGGTCAAGGGGAGACTTACCACAACATCCATAGTGATCAACTCCCATTCCCTCTCGGGGACTCTTTATCCTCTATATCACTACACTGGGTTACTGGTGTTCATCCTTCACCTTCTAGCTTGCATCACCACATGCCACATGCAACTTCATCTTAACTATCACTTACTATCTTCATAGTACTGTGTATGGTGATCTTAAAATTATGATCTCCTATATGTCATGATTCCTCAAGATCAATTCCTCAGAAACCCTAAACCACTCTCATCAGGGTTTTATCACCTTCTTTTCCAAAGAAGTGCATCTGAGGTTCTACAACCATCCTTTCATTGCATCAAGGCCTAAGCTGGCTAACCAAACAATAACTAACTTGTTAAACAGATCTTGTTACATCTGAGTGTCAGCTAAACATATCTATTTTTCAAACGTAGGGTTAACCTAACAACATCTTCTACCCTCTAGCTAAACTAGGTAGCTGCATCTCATCCAGAGCATCCATTACCACTTCACATCCATATGCGTAAGGTAATGTTGAAGACATACACCTTCATGTATTCTACTTATTATCTCATCTTAGTTCTAAGTCTATCTTCATCAAGAAAACTCTGATCTTATTCTCTTGGTTTTTTGAACTCAACCTTGTATAACACATAGTTCATGATAACAACATCCTCATAAGATGACTACATTATTCCTCTTAGTGTTTGTAAACCATCCATGTATCTTTCACTCGACTAGGGTATGTTATCATCTCTATCCTCATACCTCGTAGCAACATTCCAACTCACATCATCTTTATCCTTGGTGTATGGCATGCGTACTGTCCTATCTCTCACTCCCATAACAAGAGGAAATAAGCATTTGGCTACATTCCAAATACAGAGTTCTTCCTATTCCAATAGTAGAGATGGTACATCCCACCTTTCTAGTACACCTTTAAATCTAAGTTGAAACGTGCCACATATGTCTCTACATCACAAACATCTCGATATCAAAGTTACTTCCATTGAAAACTGGTTTTGAACCTACTTGAGTCCACACATATTCCTTGGTCATCTCCTCTAGGTCTATAGGGTGCCGGTACTTTTGGAGTCATCCCTCTTCCCCTATGCATCCAGAGAGTGCCCTACTCATCTGCCCTTTGGATCCCATGAGTTCATGAAGGTGATCAATCTCCTAACCCATGGCCCTCAGACAATGATAGATGTTACCTCCCGACCCTATGGTCATGTGCAACTAGGGAATTAGGCAACTCCTACTTCCATCGGTCGTATCCCTACCTGACCCTAGGATAGAATTTAGGATTATATTATAGTACATGTCCAACATAGAACCTTACCCAAGCCTTCATCACCTCTTTCTGCATTCATGGGCTGACTTTCCTCCCTTCATAGGGGTCATGGCAACCTGCCTACCTTGGTCAGGCCCCATACTGATTACCTCCATGATAACACATCCACATGCACTTAGAGATGGTTACCTATGGGTCTATAGGTTCATTCTTATGCCATGTACTTTTCACTTAGCTTCTCAAGATTCTATGAGACCTCTTTAGGTTTCCTCAAAACCCACGGAACTTGTATATATTCTACAAAGGGTCCCTCTCCCAGGATGGGAGGAAACTACATCTTGATAATAAAGGTGACAAATGCCCTTATGTCCATGGTTTACATCCACATGAGCATGCTTAACCTTAGCAATCTACTAAGGCACAAGTAGACTAAACCATGCTAGGTCATACTTGTTCTCATCCTCAACATTGGATCAAGATCATACCTTCCCATGTCATCAACTTAGTTGTGAGGGGTTCATCCAACCTGCCTTAAACTTAAGGAGTTTCCCTTTCCTCTAAACATGAGGAGTGCCATGCTCAACTATATAGAAACTCAAATTTCATCATGAGCATTAGGTACACCACTTCCCCTCTTAGGCCTAGGAACCCTAGGTTCACTTTTGATGATCAACTGCCTGCTCAACTTTTAACCATGAGCCAAGCATGTATAGTGTAACATCCCTGACCTGGGTTATGCTCTAACCCTAGATGTTTTTCTTAATAATGTTGATTAGATGCTTGTTCATATTTCTTGGAAAGTAATTAAGGCTCAAGAGGAACTTATATTTCAATTTTAGTCCTTTTTGAATAATGTTGAAACATTGTTTTGTTTGTTTTGGAATAAAGTGCAAATTACCCAAGTTTAGGGGTTAACTTGCAAATTGCATAGTATAATATGTTCCTCAGATGTTGAGACATCTTAAAATGGAGTATGATGCACTGGTACAATTTCCACAAGCTTGAGCACCAAGATAGAACTTGTTGAGTAATGTTTGTGCATTAAAACCTAGTTTTGGTGTAATGTGTAAAATTACCCAAAACCTAGGGTTCAATATGCAAAATACCACTTCTAGAGGGTCCCCCATGTTTCTTGGCATCAGGTAGAGAAAATAAAATGGGAGGGGCCCCTCATTGGAGTTGTTTTGGAGGAGAGAGAATCTTGATATTAAAATAATCAAGATTTAAGAATAAAAGGAACTTTACTTTAATTTAATGCAAAAAGAAATATATTAATTGAAGAGCCCTTCAACCAAAAGTTGAGGGATGTATTTGCAAAGGGTTGGACGTTCTTTGTGCCTTGTAAAGGCAACGAAAATATCAAAGGGAACAGATAACTCACTCCCATTATTAAAGGAAAAAGAAATATCCACTAAAATGGGATATTAATATAATATGTTTAAGGTGCTTAATTCCTTTTCTTTTAATTCTTGGATAAAGAAGAGGTTTTGCAAGTGAATTAAGGTGGCTTCGTGTCCAAGGAATTAAGGGGAAGTGGCGGAACTAATTTTGTAAATTAAAGGAATTAATTCCATTTTCTCTTTCCTTGGAATTTCCTTATACATATCTCATTTCCTACCCACTTAAGGATCTTTTTTGGAATTCCTCTTCTCTTCTTGCTTGCAAACTGACCAAAGGAGCTAGGAGCATCTGAAGGACGACCCCCAACCTGTTGGTAAGTTCTTGATCTCCTTTCACCTCGATTTCATGGTCAAAATCATAAAACAATGCATAATTCTTCTCTATTTCACTCCCTCTTCAATCCTAGCCAACCTTTTCATCCAAAAAGCTTGAGAACGGACCTTGGGCAGTTGCAAAAGCTTCATCCACCATTGGAGTCATGGAGCTTGGATATTGGAATAGGATTAGAAGGCGGTTTATATAACTTAAACCCTTAAACATTGATATTGCATTCAATTCTCCATGATTTGTTGTTCATCTTGTTCTATTTTGAACTACCTTCGATTCATTGCTGTGATTTCCATGGAAACGACAGTATTTTTTGGAGGCACAAAGGAATATAATGATGACATAATTTTGGACACTTTTCCCAAGAAAATATTACTTCAAACGGTTTCAACAAAAGTGTTCAATCGGTTTCCACAAGACCGTTTGAACTTAAATGGTTTCATCAAAACCGTTTGGAAGTAAACAGTTTCATCAAACCGTTTCAGAGTAAACGGTTTCAAACCATTTGGAAGAGTTGACCACATTTTACCATTTGGAGATTTGATGCTAATGATGATGGTTAATGACCTATTAAGTTTAGTTGATTAACTCCAAAGGGTTCATTAGTTGAAGGTCCATCAATTACCAAACCCTAATCGGGTTAAGTGCTGATTTTTGTAATTATTTGACTTAGAAGTTTGGGTTGATTAGCCCAAACGGTCTCAAGACCGTTTGGAGATCACCCAAACAGTCTCAAGACCGTTTGGAGGTGAACCAAGACCGTTTGGAGGTCTAGGGTTGACTATGGTTGGGTATTTGAAGATACCAAATTGTAATGCAATCAATTGCTGATTTGATAATCAATCCAATGACCTAAACCCTAATTACACTTCACCAATTTTGATGATAATAGGGGAAAACGGTCTCAAGACCATTTGGAAGTCATCCAAATGACCTCAAGACCATTTTAGGTCAGGTCATACCCAATTTGGATGGTGGTCCAATGATTTCAAAGTAAATAGTTTCACAATGACTAACATTGAAGGTTCATTGATTTCAACCCTAATTCAATTGGGTTCAAACCCTAATTGGTGATCAATTGAAGATTGAATCAATTGAAGGATGATTCATTAATCTCACTTGAAGCATGGTGCTTAGGTTCAATTGATGAATAATTACATGGATTCATTGATGAAGGTGTTAACCTTGGAAACCCTAAATCGATTAGAGAGGTTGAGACCCTTTTTGGTCCAATTGGTTTTGAGGAGGTTTGGACCAAACGGTCTCAAGACCGTTTGAGTCCAAATGGTCTCAAGATCATTTGGGACCAAAATGATCCCAAACCGGTTGAGTCTCAAACGTTTTCAAGCACCACTTTAGCAAACGGTTTCAAATGCTTACTTTAGCAAACGGTTTCAAATGTTCACTTTAGCAAACGATATCAAATGCTTACTTTAGAAAATGGTTTCTAATGTTCACTTTAGCAAACGGTTTCAAATGTTCACTTTAGAAAACGGTTTCAAGTAACTACTTTGCTAAACAGTTTCAATTGTTAGACTTAGACCATTTGAAGGTCATCCATGCAATACCGTTTGAGGTCTGATTGGTCAAGACCGTTTGGGGTCTAAGTGACCAAGACCGTTTGGAAGTAATTAACCCTAAAACCACATGAACAATTAAAGTACTTAAAGGTCAATTGTTTAATTGATTATTTTATGATTCCATCCAAGGATGATTATGGTAATTATACCCTTAATAAGATAGTGTGATTAATACCTTGTGAATGATTAATCCTTAATAATTAAGGAAGTAATAACATAATACATGGTGTCAACCTTTCAATCAAGTTGAGTGGACTTAATCGAAACAAGATTGATGTGGATATCATTCTATAAAGGATGAGAGAGAGAGAACTTCTTACATTAATGATAATCATGTGGAGGTTAAGTCTCAACATTTTCAACAAATAAGAATATGTAATTAGGGTATGATCCTTGATAAAGAGATCATGAACCCTAATTAGGAAGGATAATGAGCCCTAACCCTAATTAATGGCAATGATAGGTGAAACCCTAATATATGGTGATGGTATGATCCTAATTTAGGGTAATGACTTGAGAAACCCTAATTTATGGTATTTTAATAATAAGCCCAAATTGAATGTGAATAGTAAACCCTAAGTGAGGGTGATGTTATGTGAAACTCTAGATAAGATCAAAGTCAAAATGAAACCTTAATGCAATGATGAGATGTATAATCTATGTCAAGGAAATGCCATATATTGGTATGTGGCATTTTGATATGAAATCCTATACTGATATAGAATAAAGATATGTGGAGCCCTAATCTTGGGTTGTAATGTATGAAACCCTAATTTTGGACAATATGATGATAAATCATAACCTAAATCTGTGTAATGAGATAAAGTATTCTTATTTGACATAAATTGGGAAATCCTACCTCAAATGAGGAAATAGTGATGTTACTCCTACAATGCATAGTGCTAATTTGTAATTGACATAATTGTTATCATGTGCACTAATCATGCAGGTTTCATGAGATGGTGAACATAGCCAGGTATGAGCTATGATGCTTTAATATTGAATTTGCTTTATGGGCCTTGTGAGCCATAACATGATGTGTTGCCTAGTGAAAGGTAACAAGAGATATTATTGTGCTTTAAGAGCAATGTGATATACCTGCACTGCAATTATTATGTTTATAATGATCAGTTAACCTGAAGGCAATAAGTTATCTGATAAGTTCGTAAATTTTTTTTTGATGAATTGAGGGTTTTGAACACCCATGTTTCATAATCATGATGATGAGATGATAAGGGATGAGATTACCTTGATGTGATAAGGGATTGAGATCCTAATGTTTAGCAAAGCTTCAAAAAGAACTTGATAGAAATATTATTCATTCTTTGTAGCAAATGTTCAAATGTTTTATGTCTGAAAACATGCTTGATGCTAAAAGAATATTGTAATGTACTTAATTAATCAAGTGAAATAGTATCATGTAGAGCCCTGACCATAGATCCATCATTGTTAGTAGTTTGGTGATGGTGAAATAGGTTTTCCTAAGGGAACTCCTGGACGGCATATGTGATGGAGTGGACTTTTGGAGTCCTTAATCATCCAATGACATAAGTAAAATCATAAGGTCGAATAATATTGGGAGTTACAAGATTTTGACAAAATAGGTTTGTTGATTGATGTTAATATCATCCTTAACTTGATGCCTTTTTGAGTAACTTAATTGAATGGTCCAATAGATGAGTTTTGTCACCAAATTTGAGTAGAAGGTATCTTGAGAGGTAAGGAAGCTATGATTAAAAATTTGGTACCATTTGGATGTTCCTAGACGAAGTTATTTAGATTTGAATATCATGAAATAATGTGCTTTTTGAGGATTATTAGACCAATGTTTAAGGGAAATGAGAGTGTCACACCCCTTGGTCTGGGCTGAGCCTGTGTGGCCGAATCTGGGCCATTCATGTCTAATCCTGTGGCTGGGACTGCCTACTTTAGTGAGCCACAGATCCATTGTTTTTTAGGTTCTTTCACAGTTGTTGGATGCACTTTGGACGGCATCATAGTCATCTCCCAGCTCCGGATCTTGAGGAGTCATGGAGTAGTGAGGCGTGCAAGCACCCACGCTACCACAATCTCCAAATGTGCATCGAACAGAATAGGTGGCTGAGCAGTTAAGCTCGACTCGCTGAGGGCCGTTGTGCGACCCTTTACATGTGCCCATTAGTAAACGGATGAGGGAGAACAATCTCATCCTCTCCACTGCTTCTCCATTGCAGAGAGTAGTTTGGGCGTAGGAGAGCAATACAGAGTCAGAGGAGGCTTCGACTTAGTTTAGGAAAAGGAAAACAAAGCTCGAGTTCAGGGGAGTCGAACCCCGTGGTGTGGGTGGACTGTCGTGGTGGTTTTGAGGGTGGTCGAAGGGCACCTTGCTTCCAGATGAAGACGGAGCTCGGGGACCCAGCACTCTCTCGTTTCCACCGCAAGCAATGGCCGTGGATGAGTTCCTGGAGGCAGTGCGAAGCTTTTGGAAGCTTCACCTTGGTGCATGGATGACCAGAGGTAGATCTCCTCTTCTGCTCTGCCGCGTCAGAGCCTGCCGACGGTGAGCTTGCGGACACGGTGGCTCGGAGGCGCCAGGGCAAAGCTGAGCAGCCGAGGAGGTTTGAGGAGGACAACTGAAGCTGATGGGAACCTAAAGAGAGGACCGAAAGCTCCAACACACCAACAGTCACTCACCGGAGAGCTTCCTGCATGGCGGCGTCCTGCAGATCAGAGTCTCGCTTGGGACGATCACGTGGACCAGGGAAAAAAAGAAGGGAGGACCGGGTCCAATCCCTGAGAACCAGCTAAACCGGCCCAATTTCCAAACGAGAACTGGAGGTTCAACTATGAACCAGGCGGGTCAGAGTGTAATCAACTAAAGGAGCCGCACCCCCAATCTGGACACGTGGCGGCCTCTGAATGGCAAGAAAAAGGTAAATCGCCCAATAATTCAGTAAATGTCCAGATCCTCCAAAATTCATAATAATTAGCTCGATGCTCACAAAAATACAAGTAAGGTACCGAAATTCTCAGAAAAATGAGTAGAACATATTTGAATGATAATATCAGGATTTTAATGCATTAATATCAGTGATATCTTGTTATTAGTGAAAGGCTTAATTGATGGATAATAAATGTCAAATGATGTTCTAAAATTATGGAAAAATTCCATTAAGTCTATAATAATGCTTATAGTGCACCTGATGTCAGTGATGATCATGTTGATGCACGAAATTATATAATTTGCTCCTTATGTCTAATTAGGGCTAATTACCCTAAATAAAATGCAATCAATACATTGGCGATCAATAAATGACAAATTTTACAGAATAAGTTCATATCAGTAATTGGAAGATAATATGTAGATCTGAGATCAGTTTTGTACACGGAATTCATGTTATATGAAGAGCACCCTTAATACAAGTGATGTAACCCTAAGATGGTTAATAAAATTGACATAATGTTAAATATGTTCACATAATAATGTGACACATGAGTATATCCAGTTAATGAACCATAATCTAGAAAATGACATCAGTATGATAAATCTAAGATAAGAATGCAAGTAATGATGCACATATCCTAATAAACTAAGGAAACCCCTAATATGAATGCGACTAGGGTTAAGATGAGATGTATGATGATGAGAACCTGATGATCGTATGTGATCTTGTCTTGATCAGGTTTAACATAGATATAGAGGACATCGGGAATATTCTTTAGAATGATCTATCTCTTTGGAAGGTACGCCATTACCTCTTACTTGGCTTATTATATAATATGCTTGTGTTATATGTGTAGTAAAA